>CM057810.1:79879591-80227091 GCA_030067965.1 Latrodectus elegans
GTCAATTTTTATATATTTTTCTTGGGTTTATCAGGTGGGAACTACCAAGTTTTTTTGAATTAGTTAGTATTCTATATTAGTAGCTGAAATTACGTAGCGTTACTCAGCTGTATTTCTAAAAACATCCTTAGACTTAATAGTTAATGAGTTAATGAGTAACATCCTAAGGCTTAATAGTTAATGAGACATAATTGATTATTAATACTAAAAGGGAGCTATACCGTCAAATGAATTAATTTTTTGCTTGTATTTCTATTTTACAATAAATTAATTTGTAATCCCGAGAATTAACATGATTTGAATTGTGTTCAGAAATCGGTATACCGCTATTAAATGTAATGTAATGGGAAAAAGGGTTTTTATAAGCTCTTTATAATTTTAAATCTTTAATGATGTTCAACATTGGAAATCAAAGGCATTGTCTTATCCTGGTATGTATCCCATAAAGATAGCTTTATAATTCAAATGTTCTACCAAGAGCATCATTCGAGATACATTTAAAATGAACACACAAAAGTGGAACTATGGTTAGTATTTTTTAAACTATATGCAATATTAATTTTAGCTTGCAATAATCCATTAATATTTTATATTAATAATAACTTTAAATATTATATGCTATTAAAATGTATTAAATAGCAATGCAATATACAGGAAAGGAAAAAAAAATTATTAAAAATGCGTTATTTTTAAATCATTACTTGCTTATTCACTCTTTCCTGTAAAGCAACAGTAAAGAATAAAAATTGCTCGTAAATAATTAAGGAGATTTAATGATGTAGTTATGTACTTGAACTTACTTGCGTAGAAGACTCGCATACTGAACATCTGCTCACAAATCTTTTGATGTTCCTGCCTGTGATGGGCGCCATGTCCATCGGCATGCTTTCGGGTGTGCTCAGCCAATAGCTGAAATCGCTGCGGGCCGCCAGGTGGCAGACATTGTTGAGGTTGCAGAACATGAAAGGCATTGTGCTAAACTTCCTTAAGCAACTACCAGGGCTTCCTTGAATCAGAAAGAATTCCTACTGTTACTACATTTTTTTATATTTTATTAATGAAATTCAGCATTCGAAATATGTTTGCAATCTTTTAATATAATAAGTACATAAAAAATTCTTTAAATTAATTTTTCAAATTTTCTTCAAAACAAAATTTAAAAAAAATGTTTCGCTTTCTTATTTTGAAGATTCTTATAAAATAACATTTAGTAAAAAAATGTATTCATTTTTATTTTATAATGCATTATTATGAAAAATGATAGTATATTTTTGAAGGAAATATATTTTATAATTTTTAGCAAAACAAAAATTAGAATTTTTGTTTTAAATTTAAGCTGTTAGATGTGCAAAAATACTATTTATAAGAGCTAAAGAAACAGCAGGAGAAATAATTTTTTTTAAAAAATTTCATATTGTGTGTTTTTGTCTGTTGTAAAACAGTTTTCCAGTTTGGTTTGGCTTATAGAAAGATTTACACTTTATGTTTTAAAGGGGATTTTTTACAGTTGTAGTCGTTTTATAGACTAGAATTTTACTATCCCTTGAAAATAAATAGACTTTTCGCAATATAATTATAATTTTATTCTTACATAAAATTTTATTCAGTTTAATAAAAAAAAACATTATATAAAATCTTTTTACATGTCATACTGATTGATTGATTGATTTTATGTATTGATATTCCAATATTCAATAAAATTTTATTCTAGCATTTAATTTTCTCTGGAATAAAGTGCTTAAAAAGTAAATTTTTAGATTTGGTTTTTTCTTTCTTAATATCTTATACAGGTTATCTTGAATTTAATTATCTGTTAAAGTTACACAAATTTCACTAGCCATTTTATTTTGAAATATTAATATGAACACTTACATATTGAAATGTATCGATGAATTAATGTTTTGTTTCATAAAATAACGCTTAAACATAATTACAATTTATTTTAAATGTTTCAAGTATTTGATTTGCTTTGAAATTTATAAGTTTTCTCTTAAAAATAGATATTATGATTTTAGATCAGAGCTAGAATTTTTTAAAATTTTTTTATTAAAAATTATTATTTTTAAAAGAAGAAAAAAGTCATAAAGAAATTTCTTGAATATTTTTTACATCAAAAAATTAAAAGTGGCAAATATGCTTATTCAAATAATTGTAAAATAATTCAACGCTTTTTATGAATTTATTATTAATAAAAGTTGCAATGCTATAAAATTATCAGAAATTAATGTAATTAATTTTATATATTACTCATGATAATTTAAATAAATGATCAAATTTAGAGAATAATAAAGTAAAAGTATACCAAAAATTAACAAATTGTGCATACATCATTTGCAGCAATATAAGCCAAAGACAATGTAATATTGAATTACAGATTTTTAGTACAGGTATATTGAGGAATGTTATTTCAGTCGACCAATTTCCAAATTTCAAACATTAAAAATGTAAGAGTAGACGCCAACTGATATTAATACATTCTTAATGGGTAATATCCAAGAAAGTGCTGTTTGAAAAAAGTAGAACCCTGCTGATCACTGAAGACTTGAATCTCTCGAATAATTGGTAGATGGACATTATCTTGTTGATATCCTTAATAGAATTGTCTTGTTATGGTTGGTATTGGCGTCACCTTTCTGAATACCAGAAATATATTTCAGGAATATAATTCCTCAAACTGCCTGATTTGTCTACTGAAGCGACTACTGTTTAGGATTTATATCAGATACAAAGAGTTTCATCATAGATGTTTTATTGTAAATTGGTTCACCATTCGCTGTGTTGGTAAGTACAATGAGTCAGAAGCGATTGTGATTTGGCGCCAAGTGAATACTGCTCAGATTGAAGTTTCATCTTGTGATCTTTGTAGAGAATTAAAAGAATTACAATAATCCTTGTGTGAAAATTTATATATTCGTACTCAAAGTATCATCTAATCCTTGGTGCAATCGACGTTGATGAATCTGGAGAGGAAATTAGTAAGACCATAACCTGAACAAGGTATAAGTATACATGGCAGTTACTCTGAGCCCTCATGAGAGAGAGCCTCTAAATCTGATAGGAATTCTATTTTACATCGTCAATCGAATAAAAACTTTGCCAAATTGAATAATAAGATTGTTGTTGCTTAGGCAGAAGGGGCCCAAAGAACTTTTTGCCCTGGACACCAATTTGGTTAAGCCGAACCTTGAGTAAGCTGTTGGTTGATACAGAGCAACGCAGAAACTACTGAAATATAAACAAGTGTGGAAAAGCAATAAGTATCTCTGATCTTGAAATCTTGATAATTTATTGAATTTTGATATGTACGTAAATTTTAAAATATTCGTTATTACTCAAGATTTTTTTTCAAAAGATTGAAATTTTTAAATAAACATTGCTACACTTACAGAAACGTTTCGTATGAAACTAATTTATGCATATTATAAATAATTTATAAATTCTTGTGAGTTCTGAATCTAAAATTCTTCTGTTAGCAAATTTTTATTTTCAAATGTTTCGTCTATTTTTTGAAGCTCTAAATTTTAAAGTAAATCTATTATTATAATTTCTGTTTTCTGTTTAAGAAATTATGCAATATATTTTTAATGAAAGGAAGGCATTAATACTTTTATAGACATGTTCTATAACTTTGCCATTGTGCACGATAACACTATGATCATTATTGTTACATGTATGATATGTATGAGATATCTATCTCTCTATGGTGACTTCGTATTCCGAAGACACCACAAACGAGGTTTCAATTTTTATGAGTATGCAATTGTTTTCTAACTTTAATTAAGAAACATTTTAATCAGTTTGGATTACCAAACTTCTTAGATTAATTTGCTTGGTTTTTTGGCAACGCCATGAAGGGGAACTCATAGCGTTGCATATTTCTATATGATATGTTTCCAGAAAATTTTTTCAGATTGAAATTTAAACAAAATAAAAGTTTATCCTATTTTTAAGTATTAGAGAATATGGGATCACAATTTGCACTTTATTTTTCAATTAATTAAATTGTTTTTTACTACTGTTTCATTAAAAATAAATTTTGCTTACCTAAATCTTGTCCATGAGCTTTTTCGTTTCCTTGTATGTAAAGTAATGAATATCCACTCCACATGAGTTCCGTACCTCCAGGACAATCTGGCACTTGAGTTGTTTGACTGTGCCTGGTGTAAAAAAATCCTCTTGATGGTGCTGGAGTACCGGGGTAGCCTGGTTCACCACTTAATCCTGGGAAACCTGTTGGGCCTGGAAAGCCACTAAATCCTAAAAAAAGAATAAATGAACAAGATAAGTTTTCATTAAAATACAGTTTCCCAAAGGAATTTCGCTATTGGAGAATAATTTGAGTAAAATGACTTAAAAATTTCTTTTTTTAATATGTACGTGGTAGTTATTAACATTTTTCTATCTCAAAATGATAAACATAAGTTATTTATAAATTAATTCTTTCGTAATTTTTTTGTTATAAATTATAATTGTTATAAAGCTTTCCTTTTCAAACTTTATTTTATGTAAAATTAAAACTTGAAATGGACCAGTGGAATACATTAGATTTTCATGCCAGCAATTGGTGTAAAAATATTTATGATGAAATTATGCATAAATTAAAATGCATAAACATTTGTTCTTAATTTTCAAATGCAAGACATTTCGAAATTCTGTTAATTAATGTTATGAAGAATTATATAAATATATAATTTTATTTTTCTAATGAAAAATAATTATATATTTATATCAATTATTTTACATTATCAATTATTTTTATTACACGTATAACTGTTATTGTTTCAAAAAGTTTATGTATAATTTTTTAGAAAAAAATTTCTTAAAAACACATTATTTTTCTTTCAGTTTAAGCCCTTGAAGCCTTGATTGGAAAACATTAAAAGGCTGATTCATCTGAATTATTTTTACAACTACTTTTCATTATAAATTGCATAGTATTTTAGACAGCAAACTATTCACAAGTAAACTTCGGGTGCTTAACTTTCCTTAGTGATTGAATCATGTTCGTCAGAATAAAAGGTCTCAGATTCGATCACAGCTACAGTTGCACCTAAGGGGAGATGGCTGTTGCATTTCTGCTTTATTCGTGCACATGTTTTTAGTGTATGCTTAAGAGGTTTTCGGAGGTTTTCATTTGAGACTGTGAATACAACTCATTATTTATGCATATTTCGCTTCAAAAGCAATGAATGTGAAAGAAAAGCATTATAACAGACATTTTTTGTTCTTCCAACTTTATGGTATGAAATAAACAGTGATGAGGAATATATTTGCAGTATTTGTGAAATAACTCGACGATTCCAAGACGTTTTCATGTTGATTTTTATGCATAAATTAGCATTTCCTTCTATAAAGCTTTAAATAATTGAGTAGTTTTTAGAAAGAATGAAAAATATGCAAGCTAATTTTTGTGCTAAGTTTATAAGCCTTTTTTTTAAAAAAAAAAATTTTCTGCGCCTGGAAATAATTTTCACGTGATTAGTTAATCTAATAAAACTAAATGCTTAATTTTTCATTATGGATGCTTATGGTAGATGCTAATGGGAAATTCCTAGTTGAAGAGTTGGTTTTGTTGTTGGTCTATGATTGTTTTTCTCAGAAGTGAGCTATTTCCTAAGGTATTTAAAATTTCATTGAATTTTAAATCTGAATGTTTCTGTTTTCTATCCAGAAACAGTAGATTAGCCTTATTACCGTACCCAATATTTATCGAAATCATTAAACTGCTTCTTCCTATCTGTCTGGTAGAATAAATTTATTGTGTTCCCAGGCAAGGCCAATAATATGGATAACCATCTGGGCCATCTAAATTGCATTTTTTCACCAGAAAAAATAATTGAAGTCCATTCGGAGTTCCAAGTCATGTGTTCTTTGGCCAATAGTGGCCGGTGCTCAATGTGCCTTTTGTTCCATTTAAGATAGTGCTTTCTTTTCTTGAATATAAACGTATTCGACGTTTTTATGAACTTGTAAAGTGTTCTTCTAATTACTTGTGTGATTATAGGTGGGTCTGGTGTTTTTCCAATGCTTCTACACGTTTTTTTAAAAAAATTCTAAGGACTTTTCTTTGATCATGTAATGTTAGTTTCTTATGCCTGCCAGTTTTTGCTTTTCTCTGACTGTGGATTTTTCAAGAAGTTGGAAACAGCGTTTGAACTTTGAGTAAGTGCCTCGCAATTTCTTTTACGCCTTTGCCCACATCTTCACATGACACAATTTGGACTTTTTAGAATTCACTTAAAAGTTTCCCCTCAGGTATTTTAGTTCCCAGGTATTTTAACTGTACAAAAATCGAGGATTTTTTCAACAAAATATATCTTTTGAAAGAAAGTTTATAAGAATATTGTTTTCAACTTATTAAGCTGCTGCAGACTCCAAAATGAGAATATTTTCGCAGGTGTCCTACTTTTTTCACAGATCGAAAATCTCTCGTTAATAACTATTTTATAATATTTTCTTAAAGGTAGATAAAATTTATTCACTGTAAATAATTAAAATTATATTAATATAATAAAAAAGAAAATTTACATTTATTGCGCTAAAATGTAAAGCATAATTTATAAAATATGAGTGTGCCTCTACTTTTTTTCCAGCAGTGTGTATGTATATAAGATTGTTTTTCTTTTTAAAATTATCATCTATTTTTACCAACTTCAAAAAATAATGGAATGAGTTATCTGTATATATTTTTTTATTTCCTAAAATTATTAATTGGAAGTTTTTGATAAAATTATTCAACAACTTGTAATATATTTTAAAAAACTTTTCATTACTTTTTTTACTTTTCATCACATCTTTCTTGTTAGATTTAAACTAAATCAGTTTGCCTTAAAGTAATTGTCAAAATTTCCAAATTTATGGAAAGAGTTCAATGTTGAACAACATATTAACTATCAAAAAATTTCGAAAAGAATAAAAACAAGTCAATTACTTTAAGAATTCCACTGCATAAATAAGTGTTCTGTAAATATGTAATTTATATAGCTTTCAATACTGCTAATCATTTTCTACTAAAATTATGCAGTAATAATTATTTAAAACTTATAGTTTTTAATCTTTGAATTGGTATTTTGTATACAACAGTAGGTATGAAAAATGATTTCACTTAAATATGGAAGAAACAAACAATATAAGTTATCTGATGTAAGTGATACCATTCAAACCCCTATCTCCGACCGCTCCTTTTGGCCCTTGAGGACCTGGATAACCATCAGGACCAGGATATCCAGGATTTCCTTGCGGTCCAGGCAACCCATCCTTGCCAGGATCACCCATTGGACCCCTGGAACCTAAGGAACCAGGCAAACCTGGTAACCCATTATCTCCTGGAAATCCTGGAACAGGCAGAATCTCATTCATTGGCACTGGATCTCCTGGTGGTCCTGGAAAACCTAATTGAAAGAAAAACAGAATATTGCTAGATTATATACACAAGAAATGCAGATATTTTCTTCAAAGTATTTTAGTAAATTTTATTTTGAGGCAAACTGAAATATAAAATTTTGGTATTAATACCTGGAAAACCTTTTGGCCCAATTGGACCTGGAGGACCACGAAAACCTTCTTCTCCTTTAATGCCTTTTGGTCCAAAATATCCAGGTGATCCCGGATTACCTCTGTTACCCTTATCACCAGGAAATCCTGGAGCACCATCTTTTCCCTGATAACAAATTTTTTAGGAATATATTTGTTTTGCTGGAAATTTAAAATGGTATTATTTTTTAAAATTGTATTATCGTGGTTTATTTGGATATTAAATAAATGATTAGGAAATGTATCTATTAAATTAATTAGGAAATGTATCTAAAATTTCTTATATATATATATATATATATATATATATATATATATATATATATATATATATATATATATATATATATATATATATATATATATATTATAGCTGTTTATGAAGTGTGGATGTGATGACAAAAACTGTAACGTCTAGAAACGCCTTGGTATCGAATAAAAAAGGATTTAGATGTTTCACCGTTTCCTCCTATATTCAACAATTACAAATACGCGTCACATTTTCTTGGTTTCATCAAACAGGACCACCGATTTCTTTGAAGGAAATTCCGCGAAAACCGTGTAGAATGCTATTCTTCCTCGGTCGAGTTCAGAAAATTACTCGAAAGACATTTGGTGTCTTTTACATTGAACAACCAATAAAGCATAACATTTAAGCAACTTACGTAAAAAATCTGTGCTTCAAACTTTTTTGAACGATATTTGGTGTCTTCTACATTGAACAACCAATAAAGCATAACATTTAAGCAACTTGCGCAAAAAAAAAAAAAAAAAAAAGAAAGAAAAGAAAAAAAGAAAAAAACCGTGCTTCATACTGGCAATATTTTGTCCATATAAAGCTTGCAGGTGTCAATTCAGTTTAATTTTAACAATAATGTTAAAAAATACGGCAAGAATATACTATTTCTCTTTTGGACAAACAGTAATTTCATATTTTATAGAGCAAAAATTATGGATGTAAATGAAATTCCAGCTCTAAAAAAATAAAATAAAAAAATATATATATAAATATTGTATAAAGTAAAAAATTTCTGGTAGTATATTTTAAATAAAAAGTTTATCTTTCAATCTAAATGTATTAGAAATTTTTTTTATGTGTTTTAATAGCTGTTATATAATTTTATATACATTTCATACTTTTAAATTAAATTATAATAATTGAGATAGCACTTAATTTTTGAGAAATATGAATGTGTTGAATTTGATATAAAGATTTAAAACGTGAGATTCCTATCCACTTAGATAATGGAGATTATTTTAATTATATGAATAATAAATGTTTTCACTTATTTATGATAAATGTAATCTATAAATAGCTTTTCTGCTCTGCCATGTATTCAGGCACACTGAATGCTCATTGTACTATTTGGCGGTTTAATATTCATAGAATGGTTGAATTCATAAATATAACGATAATTTTTTGTTTCTGAAATGCTTCCATTACCGAGTTAAAATTTAATTAATATTATGTATTATGAATTAAGGACGGTCATTTTACTTTTGAAAAGAATTTTTCATTTATTGTTCATTTCTTTCGAATTAAGGAATATAAATTTTCCAAACAATCTCAGGTATTGCGTAAACATCACCAATAAATTATGAAGGAGACTTGCTCATTCCAATAAACTTTAAACTATTATTTATGTTTTCTATAAATAGAAACACATTTTATGGATTCGATATTTTATTTTTATTTTAAACCAAATTAGAAAATATGAACTTTTATGTAATGTAAATTTAAGTTTCAGAGATATACTTTTTTATCCCTGTATTCCCCTGTAGGAATGCGATAACTTGGATGATTAAATCCTAGCTCTTAGACAAGGAAGGAACATGGAAATTTAATATTAGCCACACATAAAGAGCATTATTTTGATTAGACTCATATTCATTAACCAATCTCTGGCAAACATTGTATCCTTGGGTCGGCGTAATACCAGTATTTAATACTTTACAGAGTTCTGTATTGCAAGAAATCATTTTTAATGGATATTTGGATGTTTTATTGCATTGTTAAAAGTTCATATAGTTTATGTTTTGTGTGACACAAGTATATGAACACAAACAAACACTTTTTAATAATTTTTCAATTAAATCTAAGTCGCTTATTTTTGCTATCATTTTCTAATTGAAGCATTTGTTACAAAACAAGTTTTTTCTAAATTATTCTCTTTCCATATACAATGCAATGACATTGCATATAAATTATTTAATTTATGAATAAGTATTTAAACTGTTTACTGAATCAAACACATTCAAATTTACATACTGGTAATCCATCTGGTCCCGGGGGTCCAGGTGTCGCTTGACCCGGGAAACCTCTGTCTCCTTTCAAACCTGGTGCACCAGGATATCCGGGATCACCTCTTTTCCCTTGTGCGCCTTGTAAGCCTCCAATACCTAGAACAAATGTAAAGTTCTGAGTTGCTTTTATATTTGAAGTATAATATGTTTTGTATTATTTTGCGAAAGATAATATATCTCAAAATAATACAAAACATATTTAATGTTTGCATGCATGCACACATTCAGTTATTACATACAGCCTTCCATTTATATTATCATAGACTGTTAAGAAATAAATGGGACAAATAAGAGAAACCGAAGCTTACTTAATTTTTACATTGTATGAATAAAATGGGAAGCCTGCATGTTACTAAATGATGGTTTTACATTATTTATATATTTGGCACATTGGTTGTAACACTTACTATTAAATACATTGCTGGCCACTCAAATTGCAACACCAAGGAAGACAAGAGATATCACATTAAAATTTATTTTGTAAATAACATGTTGACCAAGCATCAAATGATTAAATTTATAGACTTCTGTGAGGTGTGGTTCCTTCCAAAATTAGTAGTCAGAATAAACGCCACTGTTGGAGATCACCGCTGCCACTCGCCTCGGCATTGATTCAAAAGATTTTGGATGTGGGCTTGGGGTATAACAGATCAAGCAGCTTTTCAACGTTGTCAAAGTTGATCTGATGTGGCAGCTGGGTATGTAATGTGGATCAATCGTTGAGCAACCATGGACCACACGTTTTCTATCGGCGAAAGATCCTGAGAGCAGGAAGCAATTCAATCGGGTGATTGACGAAGAGCCTTTGGACAATGCGTGCCACGTGTGGTCACGCATTATTCTGTTGAAATATTACTGTGGACAAGCCCTGAAGATAAGGAAGGACAACTGGCTCTAACACCTCAAAGATGTAGCGATGTCTGTTTAAAGTATCGACAATGCGTAATAGAGAAGTGCGAGATTGATATCCAATACCGCCCATACCATAATACTCGGTGCATGACCAGTGTGGCGGTGCATAACGCAGCTGTTCAGCGTCCTCTCTCCACGATATCTCCAGACATGAATGTGACCATCGTGGTGTGACAGACAGAAGCATGATTCGCCAGTAAAGACTATTTCATTTCATTCTGTCGTCCACACCCTTTTTTATTGCACCATTGTTGGCGGAGACGTCTGTGGTTCTGTGTCAAGGGTAGACGAAGCGATGGGCAGCTTGTACACAGACCACTCTTCTGTAAATGAATAGTATGCGCAGACACTAGATGATAGGTTACAGACTATGTGTGCTGTGCTATGGTTCGTGATGTGGCTGAAAGATCCGCCACTGCCATGAGCACAATTTGCCTGATATCACGTGAAGTGGTGCACTGAGGTGTATGCAATCGAACACGTCGATCCGTCGCACGCTCCTGCATGCAACGATGACATTTCGCATTACAGTTGTTTGGCTTCATCCAACTCGACTACCAATTTCCCTGAAAGATAATCCATAATCTCAGTAGGCCACTTTCGTTCCTGTGTAAAACTGGGATACTTGATCAAAAAGGATAGCTTTTTTTACGACGCATAATTGATATTTTTTGAAAACGCCACAAGAAAAATATAATTGCACAACTTGTAATCGTCGATATCTCCAAGCCTTAAATAGCGCTTTGAAGTGGCGCCACAGGTACGCGTGATGTGCGTCTGCCCTGAAATTCTAACCATTTTCATACATATCTCACCTCTGCTAATGCATGTTGTAAATTTCATGTTATTTGCATGATTCCTTCAGGGTATTACATTTATGGTGGGGTCAGCAGTGTACTTTACGATGTTTTTTTGATGAGGGACGTAATTTTTTAAAGAAAGTTTGTACTATTTTTTCATCAAAAATTTATTGAAAAATATCAAGATATTTGGGTAGCATTATACATAACTTCTTTACCTGTAATGAATTTTACTTATGCAGAATAGCTTAAAAGGTTTAAGTCAGGTAGATGTAGCCAGGAAAGGTTTTGCATAATTTTTGCTAGTTTTGAGTATGAGGAAATTGAATCCTATCGAAATAAAAATTATTAATTTTTGAAGTGTTTTTGTGATTGCAGCAGCGGTGTGTTCTTTAAAACTGATTTTACATAAGAATAGTCTAATAATAAAATGGACTTCGCTATCAAATAGTCTAATAATAAATTGAGTTTTCATCAAATTGCGTGGAAATAGTTTTGATTTCTTTAATGATTACTTTAATATTCTTATTGGCAAGCATAATAGATGTTAACAGTATTCAAATATTCCTATATATACCCTAACAAATTTAGTTTAGTTCTGCAAATATCAATATTTTTTAACTTTATTTTGCTAATAGCCCCACTGTCATTAAACTATTACAAACCTGGAATGTCTTTATTAAAATAAAAAATAAAATAAAAATCGATTATAAACATTCATTTTGAAAAGAAAATTCCCTTATTGCTGTTAAACTTACTTAAATTTATGAATTTTATGCATTTGTGTATGGTTTATAAGTATACATTTACAATTTTTTCAACAGTATACCATTTTTCAAATAAGTTAAATTTCCTAAGTAAAATTTTCTGATTTGATTTTTTTTTTCAAGTCCGTTTAATACATTTTTTCAATTATTTAATATGAGCAAGGTGTGTGAGTAATTGACTTGACAAGGATACACGGGCGTAGCACATCATTGAATCATTGATATGTACTGCACTTAAGCAGAAAGAGTTGATAAAGGGTATAATGGGCGTTACAATATTTTATAAGTTTCGGACCTCTCTCCATGAAAAGATAGAGAAACCATTGATACTGTGGATGGCAGAGAAACAGCTTCAAGGTGGAACCTTAACACAAAGCATCATGTGTGAGAAGGCACGAACGATTTACGGTGACTTGCTGAAACAGATCCCACACACTTCCACAAATGAGACTAGCTTAAAGCCAGTCGGGGCTGATTTGACAATTTTCGGAAAAGGAGTGGCATTTACGCCGTCATCAAGCATAGTGAGGCAGCTGAGGTTTACATCAAAATGTTTTCAGAACTGATCGAAGTTAAAGGATAAATTCCTCAGCAAGTCTTCAACTGCCACAGGACAGGTCTTTTCGGAAAAAGTATGCCGAATTGGACTTACATAATTTCAGAAGAGAAAACGATGCCAGGTCAAAAACCCATGTAGAATAGGTTAACTTTAGCACTTTGCACCAATGCGAATGGTGACTGCAAAATCAAGCCTCTAGTAGTACACCATTCGGAAAATCCTAGAGCTTTTAAGTCACATAGGATTTTGAAAGAAAAACTATAAGTTATGTGGCGGGAAAATCCGAAGGTATGGGTCTCCAGGAAATTCTTTGGGGAAGGGATAAACCTAGTATTTGGCCCTTCTGTTAAAAAATATCTTCAGTAAAACAACCTACCCATACAAGCCCTTCTCGACAATGTCCCTGCTCACCCACCAAATCTCGAAGATGATTTACTGGAAGAGTTCAAGTTTATAAAAGTTCTCTCTACCTACCGCCCAACACCACTCCTATCCTGCACTCCATGGATCAATATGAGATTTCTAATTTTAAGAAGTTGTACACTAAGCACTTTTTTGGCACTGCTTTGAAGTGATGGAGAACACAAACCTTACCCTTCGAAAGTTCTGGAAAGACCACTTTATCATCGTGATAAGCCTAAGAATTATTGATTAAGCCTGACTGGGTTTTACAACGAGGACCTTAACCTCTGCATGGAAGAAGCTGTGACCTGAAGCTGTAGCTGAAATGGCCTTCTAAGGATTGGAATCCGAAGTGTCAGTGGTAGAAGAGATTGTTTCTCTGGGAAAATGTCGTTAAGCAACTGACCACCCAGATGAACCACTGGACTACTAACATTGTCTTTCTATTAACTGTTATGTGAATGTAGCTGCCGCTGGTCCTCGGAAGCAGACTTCTGGTTCATGCACCTATATTGACTGCTGCTGATCGGTGACAAAGACTGAAATTTGCAGGCGAGTAGGCAACTGGACGTCCAATGAGTGCGATGCGTAGCATTTTCCGATGAATCACGTTTTATGCTCCACCAGACGTTTATGTATATGACATGAAACTTCTGAACCGTAAACAATCTACAACCATTGCCGGAATGGTCTAGGCTGAAAGTAATATAGTCATAGTCTGGGCAATGTTTTCCTGGCATTCTCTGGTTTTATTCATCATTATGGAAGGCACGATAGATCAACACAAGTTCGCATCCATCCGCCTGCACACCATGTCCATCCATATGTGCTCTTTGCTTTTCCTCAGGATAATGCCATCTATCAGTAGGACAATACGAGTTGTCATAATGCTAGCAGCGCACATGCCAGTTTCGAAGAGCACCAGGATGAGTTTACCGTTCTTCCCTAGCCGGATAACTTACTTGATTTAAACGTAATCGTGAATCTTTGGGACCATCTCAATCATGTAGTTCGTGGTAAAGATCATCCCTCGCTTAATCTGTCGCAACTGTCCATGGCACTGGAGTCAGCATGGCTCAGTATCTTAGTGAACAACTTTAGGAGCTTAACTGACTCTCTTCCTCTTAAGTCCACTTAGCGAAAGGTAGTTACTCTGGCTTTTGACAGATGGTCACATTAATTTATATACATATATAATTATGGCAAAACGTTAATATAATTTTTATATCATAATTTTTTTTTATAATACGCATAATTTTTATAATACGCATAATATAACTAGTTTCTACATTGTGTTTCTCAACAATATTTTACATTGATAACACTGTACATAACTTTATATTATTTTCTTGGAACGCATATGTAATAGGTGATAGAAATTGAAATTCACTCTGGGATTGTATCATGTTGATGGAAAATTTGTATATAAATGTGCATTATTAGAAACCAACTATTGATTTTATTTTTAGAATTATTTAATTGGAATAATTCATATGGAATCAGCATATTTAAGTTTTCTGCATTACCCGGTGGTCCTGGTAGTCCTCTGATGCCCGTTTCTCCATTTCTTCCTGGAAAAGAATATCCACGTTCTCCTTTTCTTCCAGGTAAGCCATCAAGCCCTCTATCTCCCTGTTCACCTTTTTTACCCGGTAATCCGGATAATCCCGGATAACCTGGTGGTCCAACATCTCCTTCTTCACCTTTCGGTCCTATGAGAAAACGAAAGTTAAACATTCAATCATGATCATTTATTTCTTTCATTTTTAATTTTATCTCATTTATTAATTATTGTTTTCATTCTTATTAAATGTGATTTATTCTGATTAAAGTAAAATTGCTCTTATATGTAATATTAATTTTTTTAACGCTTTACTTTACTGTTTTTTATTACGAGGAGTCTAATTTGTATAATTGACCTATGTTATTATTATACCAATAATGTTTTTTTCATATTATTTTTACGTAAAGGATGTGTTATATTTGATATAATATACCATCATAACTGGATTATAGAACATCTTTGTTTGATTTTTAAAAATATTTTTTTGTTTAAAAGAGGCTAAAACCTTTTTTTTAAAAGATCCAATCAAGCTGTTCTACTCATGGCCAAAACATCCAGTTTTAGGTTTTAATAACACTAAAATCTGAGTCCAAACAGTCAGCCTACCCCCCTTTTAAGCCTATTCCTTGGTCGTTGTCCACAAGGGTTCATTCTGTTCAGTTTAATAAGTTTTAAGGCGTCATCATTTCTAAAGAGTTTGTAAAATTTAAAGTTATATCTTGCTGACCGATTTCCATTGTCATTGATATCACCAAAAATAATTCGTATGACTTTCCTCTCAAAGATCACCAATATTTTCTCTTCTCTTGTTGTTTGTGACCATATTTCAGATGCATGTGTTAATAATAGCTTTATGGGAATTTTGTATTCAAAATTGTAATTCTTTTTTAATCAAGTGAGATTTTGATTGGTTTTTAAGACCAAATAGGCCGAGATTGGCGGGAACAATTCTTCTTCGGATCTCAGAACTGATTTTATTTTGGTATTCTATCTCAGATATCAGAAAAGTAAATTTTTTAACATATTTTAAATCTGTGTTGCTCGATTTCAAAGAAATCAGAAGGATTGTGATTCTTTTTCATACAAAACATAAATTTGGTTTTTCCATTATTTATTATTAACCATGCATTTCTAGCAGCCTTTTCTCGTCGAAGCAAACTTGCTTTCAGTTCTTGTGATGATGTCTAGGTCATTTTCCTTAGTTAGAATCTGCACTCATTTGTAAAATATCGGTATAAACCTATGCTGTACATAATATACAATCTGATTAACTTAACACAGGCATAACTATATTAATGGATTAAACTCAAATTTACAATACGGTACACATATAGTGCAAACAGTCATTAAATTATTAGATTGTAAAAATTATATCGTAAAATTATTTTTAAAATGTTAATGAATGATAGAATGTCATCAGTCAATATGATTTTTATTTATTCAACTGTAATAAGAGATGAAATTTCTATTTGCTACAATAGAATTCTAATAACATTTTTATAAAAATTTATATACTTTTATTAATTTTTAGTTACTTTTATACAGCCCTTGTTTATTAATTTCATCAATTCGGAGATATTGCTGGCTAAATTTAACAAAAGTTGAAAATAGGAAAACAATTTTTATGGTCTGCTTAAAAATATTGATGTTTATTGGATATAAGATAATCTAAAATAGCATTTGAAACGCTCATTGAATAAGATTCCAACTACCGCAATTCATATCTAGTTAGATTTTTGACGAAATTCTTAGTTTTTCTTAAAGCTTATGATAAATGGATTTGAAATTTATTAATTTAGTAAGATTCAAAAATAAGTTAAAATTTATTTTGTTAAATAATTATATGTAAATTTTTGTTATTTTAAATCTGTTTAAAAATGTGGATTGCCATTGATAATTTATAAATAATTAAAATGTTAAGATTTCTTCTCATCAATATTAATCAGTTTCAAATGTTATTAATGAGTCGAATGGGTTGTTAAAACACCGTAAATTAATCATTAGTATTTAAACTATGCTTATTATTTGAAAATTTAATGCAAATGTTTGATTAAGCTTTACTAAATCCAATTAGTTTAATAATTATTCTTAAACAATCATTATAAATATGTACATTTTAAACTAATAATTATTAAAATATAGAAATATTTATATTACCTGGTGGTCCTGGTAAACCAACATCGCCTGATTCCCCATTTTTTCCTGGCTCACCTATTTAGATATTCAAGAACGTAATTAATAGTGTATTTATGAACACTTTTACAAATGATATTATTAAATTAATCATATATATATATATATATATATATATATATATATATATATATATATATATATATATATATATACAATTATAATAGTTATGATAATCCCAGATTACATATAAGCATTAATATCATAAAACGGATTTACATACCTTTACGTTAAATTTATGAATGATTTATTATTAATGTTAAACATTGGCTCGATATAATTTTTCAGTCATCACTAAATTTGCCAACATTTTTCACTGATCACTTGTATTGTTTGTCGCTCAACGGTTATCTTCACACACGAGGGCTAATTAGACCAGAACCTATGGTTTAAAGTGGATTCCGAACCACTACAAACATCCATGCCCAAGGTGGGATTCAAACCCACGTACTGCTGAACTGAAGGCAAGAACACTATCTATTCGGCTGTCAGCTCGGCTTTTCACTGAACGCATCGATTTAACTAAAAAAAACTTTATTAAATATGTGTTGATTCAGAAGTTTTTCAAATAAAGGACAATTGTTCTTTTTGACGAAAATGGCATGCAATATGTAAATTATATCACACGTTTAATTATTAAATGTATGGCTGAAAGTAATTTAAACCCGAAAATATTGAAATAGAATAGACCTATGTAAACAGATTTCATTAAAAGTTGTATTGATATTTTAGACCAAAAATAATGTTTGAAACAAAACGTAATCACGGTCATAGTTTTCTCACGACTACGATTTCAATTTAAAAAATAATTTTTCAAAGAATTATATAATTTTTTTTCAGTAAATGCTAATGATTAAGTTTATCCTGAAAAATGCTGATTTGCATAATTTTTCAGTTCTGTTACAAATAATTTAAAATATTTTCTTG
Organism: Latrodectus elegans; assembly: GCA_030067965.1. Taxonomy (NCBI): domain Eukaryota; kingdom Metazoa; phylum Arthropoda; class Arachnida; order Araneae; family Theridiidae; genus Latrodectus; species Latrodectus elegans. The sequence goes on from CM057810.1 coordinate 79,897,553, forward strand.
TTGTACAAATTATCAAAGCACTTTACAGTTATATTGTAAAATACAATGAATTTATATGATGACTTTTTTATTAGATTTTAAAATATTTTCATTAAATTATTATTTTCATTTTTTTTAATAAATTTTAAAATATTTCCATAATGGACAGCGTATTGAGCCTGTACTATAGGTAAAATCATAATAGAAAAATATCATAAATTAATTATTTCTATTGATTTTTCTGTGACTCTCTTGAAAAATTTCCAGAAAATGCTGTGAAAATAATTTATAAAACATGATTTGCAATTGATATTAAGTACGAAAAATTGCCCTAAAGTACGTAAAATCCAACAAAAACAGCCATGCAACTATATAATCAATTTGGGCAAAAAAAAAAAAAAAAAAAAAAAAAAAACTTTTTTTTATTGAGCATTAGCAAAACATTCGGAAAGAATTTACTTATTGAGATTCTTGTGAAAAATTTAAGAAACGCAGAGAGAAATTACACGAAGAACGTTTAAAATCACTGTAGATAAATAATATCTGTTTCAAATTTTATGAAATTCTGCAAGATAAGCCACAGAATAATAATGATCTTAGGAAAAAAAATCTCTTTCTTCAACAAGAACACAGAAAGATCCTGGGAAGAATTTACATATTAATGACTTTTAAGGGATTCGCGTGAAAAAATTAGTAATATTGAGTGAAAATAACAAAAAAATTATTTAAAATTGGTTTAAAAGTAAGGATTCCGCTTTAAAATTGCAAAAATTCTACAAGCTTTTTCATGGAACATCTGGATTTTTTGGCAAATGGATAATAATAATAATAATAAATAAAAAAAAACGGCTTTTTCTTTACCAAGACTACAAATGAAATATGTGATGAATTTATATAGGAAAAACGTTTTTGAGATTCTTGTATAACATTTGAATAATATAGCATGAAAAACGAATTGGGTATACATTTGATACTAAATCTAAACTACCATTGATATTTTTGTATCAATATCCAATATTGGATCAGTATGATTAACAATTCTTACTTCACATCGTGCTCGTATATTTAAGCACACAGTACAAACATTAAACAAAAGTTGCTAAAAAAAAGTCTCACCTTTCACACCACTGAATCCAGGAATGCCATCCCTTCCTGGAAATCCTTGATCACCTCTTTCCCCTTTCCTTCCTGGATATCCTGGTATTCCATCATCTCCTTTGTCACCTTTGAAACCTATTGGTCCTGGGTATCCTGGTTCACCTTTTGCACCCTTGTTTATCTCAAGGGAGGGAAGGCCTAAAAACATTAAGGGTAATAGTTATTTCAGAAATTTTAAGAACTGGAAATCTGAAAAGTTCCATTATGTAGTTGTTGACTAAAATGAGCCATGAGCAACATATTAAATCGTAAAAAAAATGTTTCAATGATAATTCTATTCTCCTTTTTTTTGTAAAAATGTTTGTATGAATATAAATGCTAACACGAACCATGTAATCGAATAATTCACTTAAATCAGCTGCTCAAATAATCAACAAAGATTTTAGCCATTCAACAATAGATATATCACATTAAAAAATTTGTTTTTTCTTTTATATTTTGTTGTTATATTTCTAACCATCACACTGACTCAGCGACATCCACCGGAATTACAGTACGACCTTCAAATATCCACTATGTGATCCCAGCTCAGAGAAGTTTTCATAGATAATAGATTGTATTGCAAAGGATAAAGTCAGGAAAATTCACAAGCATCTCTCAATGACTTCACTTCTATTTTCTACATGCTCGAGGTGAGTACGTAGAAAGCAGAACTAAAATGTCCATCTTCCATTATTAACAATGCCTGGAATTGATCCTGGTATATTCCATTCTTAGAAAAGCAGTTCTATACCTGCCTAAATAAGAGATAGGTAATTGATTTGGTAATTAAATTCCAAATTGAATACATAACTTGAGATGGTAGTTTTAAGCAGACGAAAAAAAATGTATTAATAAAATTATTTTCCTAAAATTAATTACAAAGCGGTGAAATGGTAAAACATTACTTTCTGCTAGTGCTATAAGAATTACAGAGAAATTGACACGAATAGTAGCAGGAAAATAACAAATATGGTTATTCAACAAAATAATTGCATAATTTCATTCATAAGTAAAATAAAGAAAGACAAAAACAATGAGTATTCATACTGTATATGATAAAGTCAATTGGAATCGCTTACAAAAAGAAGTTTAAAGAGTGAAAAATGATATTAATATATTTTCCTCTTTTACAGGCACATATTTTACAAAATTTGAGAACACTTTACGCAAAGTGATCAACCATTTCAAGAGAGAAAAAGATAGCAGTTACAACCAGAGTTAAGTAATTGCTATCTATTTCTATAAAATGAACTTTTCAAATATGCAAGTGATTAGAGATGTGAAAAGTGTACATGTAGCAAGATCTATAGCAACCAAAAGATTTCGATGGAAAATTTAGTAAAGCGAGTATGATGTTTTTTTTGTTTCCTCTCAGTTTCTAGTGAATAGTTGATCATTACAGATCCATGAGGACACGTCTGCCGAAGTCTAATAGTTGGACATCACTCTAAGGAACATAAGTTTCTGGGTTCATCCCAATGTTGAACAACGGGAGATGGATTGTGCCCTTATGTTATAAGCATGCACATCTTTCGAGGTGGGTACTTAGGAGTTTTCCAGGTTTCCTGCATTGTGACTCATGAATACTTTTTGATGATTAGACATGAGTGTTTTGGACGACTGGTTTGTAAATGATTCCCCTAATAGTTAAATGATGAATGCAAGATAATTGAACATCTATAATTAACTCTTTCTCTACAATACTACCGACATCAAGCTAATGCTCAAACATTTTTCATCTTCTGATAACCATAGAAAATATCTTACTTAGAAACAAACTGTACCAAAATTCTAAACATCTTTTTATTGTTGCAATCATTAATGAAAAGAAGTTTAAAGTCAAAATAAACATAAAAAGTGACATTAATATGTTATTTCAGAATTCCTCATATCAAGCAAAGTGTATAAAAATTGAGCATTCAATCAAAAAATTGATCAACCATCTAAAAGTCAAGCTATCGGATTCATTCCGATAGAGCAAAGTTTCTATGTTCTAGTATATTATATGTCATGCTAAATTTTTTCAGTCATTTTTACTAGAGAATGCAAAACTTTTTTTATTTAAACATCTGAAATGCATATCACAAATCAAGAGACGCTAAATACATTTTTTGACTTTTTATGTTTTTTTAAAAAAGTATATTAATAAAATTGGTAAAAATACTTTACATGTAGGAAATAATGTGATAAAGTTATACGTGTGTGATCTCTCTCTCTCTCTGTATATATATATATATATATATATATATATATATATATATATATATATATATATATATATATATACAATATACATGCATATCTTCAGTTTAGTTAATACTGTTTTATTTTAGAATTATTTCATTACTAAAATCCCATATCCTTCCTATCCTTATGATCTTTAGATAAATTTATCTATCCTGAAGCATTCAGTTTAAAAACCCAGTATTTCTCATTACCTTTAGGTCCAGGGCTGCCCCTTACTCCTTTTGGTCCAGTAAGTCCATTAATTCCTCTTAATCCAGGATATCCAACATCACCTTTTAATCCAGGAAGTCCTGGAAATCCAACAACGCCTCTTTCACCCTAGGAACCATAATATGACAGTTTATGATTTTTTTTTATATATAAAACATGATTTAAAAGAATTTCTAATTTAGAACATTGTTTTAGGGTGTCATTTAATTTAACTTTTTTAACCATTTAAAATTAATTTATTTAATAACAAAAAAATTCATATATTACAATATCATTTTTAAGAGATTCTATTTCCAGAAGACTTTTCTGTGGGAAAACATATAGTTGGCAGATAAGTGTTCCTTTCTTCAATTTATTCTTAAGCACTTTATAAATGAAATGATTGGTAAGTTTTACCTCTCCAATGAACGTGCAACAAAAACGAAGAAACTCACTATACAAATGAAGACTATACACATAATTATTTTAAATTTCCTTTATGTTAGCAAATCAAATAAATTCCATGAAAACATAAAGAAAATATGGAAAGTACAGTACAACAGCACATTAAAATATTTTTAACGAACTTTTGTACTGTATAGTTAGAAAAGGCTTAATTTAGGGATTAAATTCTGTCATAAACCATATAATTAGATTTCGGATGAAAATATTAATTTCGGATAGTCTTGATTAGTTTGATTTCTTGTTTTGCGATTTCATTTTGTATTCTTGAGATAATTTGATTAGAGTCTACAATTTAAAGTGGGTTTCAAACTTTTGCAAATATCGATACCTAAGGAAAAATCAAACACGAACGGAAACTTCATCGTCTTATGGAAAAATTGTGGAGAACTTCATGTTCATGTTCATCAGTTGTTGCATTCCCTCACAAATACATTTTTGTAGTTAAATATACGTTTGTTCATCATTAAAATTGGTTCTACTTTCAGAAAAATTTAAGTTTCTGCATACATAAAAATGACACTGAATAGTGGCATAGTTATATTTAATAATAACAAATGGGAGATGGATGTAATTAAACTTTCGATACGCGACAGGAGATTGCATAAAAAGATTAGGTTGAATTGATTCTTTAATTTTTTTTGAAAATATTGCGGTCAGAATTCAATTTCAGAAAATATACTTGCAATTTACAATGTATTTGAAAATATTTTTCCTGATTTACTTGATTTCTCTTGATCCAATCAATTTAAAAATACACGTGTTAAAATATAGAACAATAGTAACAGAATGAAAAAAAAAATGTTATGATTAACCAACTTCATTTATTAATGGGTGTTGGAAGTATTTAAGGTAAGGATTTCATATTCCTTTCTTGTTTTAATTCCTTCTAAAAGTCCAATTGATACAATATTCGATCTTATTTGATTTTTCATTTATAATGCTACCTTATACTATTACAGAGGCTTCACCAGTTTGAAAAATCTTCTGTTGACATATAGGATCAATGGATTCAAGGTTTTCTTTATCCACATCCATCTACCCGATACAACGGGAAAGGCAACTTGTCAGACTATGCAATATGTTCATTTATCACGAATCTAATAACAGGATTATGGAACCAAATAAAGCAAAGTCTTGTGTAATACAATTAAAAATGGTATGCTTGAGCGTCTTCAAATCCGAAAGTTCATATTAATAATGCTCCGCTAAACATGTTGCATGCTTATACTTGTTCATACACCAGCACTGAAATTAGCAACAATTTGAGAAAATTTTACACGGATATTTCCTTTAAAAATTTTCATCAGTCATAAATAATCCTTTTTTTTCTGACCTTATCACAACAACGGAAGTACTAAACATCATTTCTAATTTCCCAAGTATAATTACAATTTCAAACTAACTTAAATCGGAATAACTACTTATTGTAGCAGCAACAGGCAATCTAACAAATTTACCAAACACTGGTTGACTTATATATATGCTATCTACTACATCACATCGCTAACTGCTTTCTTCCATAACTCCATTTTTTTGTACAATTAGCGATTATATATATATATATATATATATATATATATATATATATATATATATATATATATATATATATATATATATATATATATATATATATATATATATATATATATATATATATATATTTATATATATATATATAGATATATATACGCATTTAATGCTTATGTGAGTATAGCATATGTGTGTCACATACATTGGTATTAAATGTATATATATATATAAATTCATAAATATATTATATTTATGTCTATAAAAACTAGGGTAATGGTAGAATTCTGGTAAAGTCGAAAAAAAATTCATATTTTTTATAGCTTACATAATAATAAATATAGTAAATACCTTTAATCCTTGTCTACCATATGTACCCCGATTTCCAATTTCACCTTTGTATCCAGGAAGTCCTGAGAGTCCAGGTGGTCCTGGTAAACCCGGAAGACCAGGAAAACCGGAATCTCCTTTCACACCCGTTAAACCTGATGGAAAATTAAAAACGATATTATATTTTTCATGCACATTTTTAATAAAATTTTTTTGCTTTTATTAAAATGAGAATAAGTTAAGTTTAAAATTATTGTAAACATGATAAAATTCTTTATCTCATGTTACTTTGGAAGACATGAAAGGTACAGATGTACCGGGTGATTATAATTAAAGTCCCGATTTTAAAAATCGATAATTTTAAAACTACTGGTCAGAATGACTTGATATTTTTGCAGAACAATCGTAAGGCAATGGAATTTTATTTGGCGAAAGAAAAAAAATAGTTCCTAAATGTGCCGATAGATGATAATATCAGGAGGAAAGTCCAAAAATGTATTCGTTAAACACAGAAATGTTGTTAGCCAAAAGAAAAAAATTAGAGTTCAGGGATTTACTAAAGATTTATTAGCGAAAAGACAAGAATACAGCGAAAACAGCGATTATGACAAAAAAAAAAGAGCTTCATGGAATCAACATCTTGTTGATGATTAAAGCATAAGTTGTACGATATGCCCTCCGCCTTGTTCCGTTACTAATTGGAAGCGCAAAACGGCATGCTCCACAACAGATCGGAGGGTATCTGTACTGATGCAATGGATGTGGTGTGTGATGCTTGCCTTCAAGTCGGCTAGATTCTGAAAACTCCCGTTGTAAACAACATTCTTCAGGTACCCCCAAAGCCAGAAATCACATGGGTTTAAGTCGGGGGAACGTGGTGGCCACGTTGTTGGAAAATGACGGCTTATGATCCTGTCATCTCCGAAATTAGCACTCAGTAGCTGCTTCATAGGAGTAGCAATGTGCGGAGGAGCGCCATCTTGCATGAATAGCATGAATATTGTGCGATCCACACACTGACGCTGCTGAAGTGCCGGAAGGACATGGTTACGCAAAAGTGTTTCATACCGCTTACCAGTAACGGTGCAGGTAACGGGACCCGCAGGTGTGATCTCCTCGAAGAAAAACGGACCAACGATAAACGCTGCCGTTATTCCGCACCACACAGTAACCTTTTCAGACTGAAGAGGTAATAGCTGTAGCTGGGACGGATTCTCGGTCGCCCATATCCTGCAATTTTGCGTATTTACAGAACCTTGCAAATGAAAGTGGGCTACGTCAGACCACAGAATGTTCCATGGCCATCCGTTGTCCACTTCCATCCGGGCAAGAAATTGCAGTGCAAAAGATTGACGTGCTTCCAGCTCAGCCGGTAGCAACCCCTGCACATGAGTTATCTTATACGGATAACAGAGCAAGATCTTCCGTAGGATTTTACGCACCGTGCTGTTCGGCATATCCAGCATTCGGCCAATTCCCCGTGCACTGTTGATTCCAACATCACTGTTAGTCTGTTCTTGTAATGTTGTAGCCACATCTTCCACTGCCGCAGCCGAAACTGGTTTTCTTCCTCTACCCCGTTTAAGGTCAAATGAACCGGTCTCTTCGAATTTAGCAATCATTTTTCGCAGACCTTTTGCGGTTATTGGACCCCATTCAATGGATTTTAATGTCCGAAACTTCCTAATAGCTGTATGTGCAGTCTTCTTATAAAAAAAACATCAAGAGCAGAGCGCGATCCTTCATAGTCAGAGTCATTATGAAGCATTTAGGCAAAGAGCTGGTGCTCTGCATTTTTATGACAGCTAAGTCTCATGTGCGCATGTCACGTATTAGTAATTTGCATATATCTAGACAATGTAAACGCTGACAGCGCTATCTATCGGCACATTTTAGAACTATTTTTTTCCTTTGCCAAATAAAATTCCATTGCCTTACGATTGTTCTGCTAAAATATCAAGCCATTCTGACCAGTAGTTTTAAAATTATTGATTTTTAAAATCGAGACTTTAATTACAATCACCCGGTATATATATATATATACATACACACACATATATATACATACACACACACACACACACACATATATATATATATATATATATATATATATATATATATATATGTGCTTTATGCCAGTTAAAATGTTTCTTACTTTCTTTTTCAAAATTCATTTAAATAAAAACTGTAATATGCAGTATTATGGAAGCATTTTAAAGGCTTTCGAAAAACTCGCAGAATTTCTTTATTAAAATTTTCACCTCCGTCCTATTTTAAATTTTATAATTTTAATTTATAGTATACATTTTCACACATCTGAATAGTACACATATATATTAAAAGCTTAAAAATCTCAAATTTAAATCCTGCAACTTATTATTAGAAAACTCTTTACGAGTTATATGAATGTCAAATTATACTGTCGAAAAATCAGATAATACATTTTTGAATGATATAAAGTTTTTTTATTAGAAATAAAGTGTTTTAAAGAAATCTATATAACATAAGCCCCCTTTACCTGGTCTTCCTGGTTGTCCTGCTAATCCTTTAGGCCCAGGGAGACCTTGAGGACCTGGATATCCTGGTGGTCCTTGAACTCCTTTTGCAGCTTTAGGACCAGGATAAACTAGTCCCGGACGTCCCTGTTCTCCTTTGCGACCTTGTAAACCAGATATTCCTGGAAATCCTGAGGAACCTTTCTCACCTAAAAGTGAAGATATAATTATTATAAAAGTTAACGTAGTCATAATTCTGGAACCGAATTACAGATACGGTCTAATACTGAAACAGAATTACAGATTATTTTAGTATGTGAGGCATCTTGAAATAATTCATATTTTTCATCTGATTATCTTGCATCTTGAAATAATTCATCTGTTTTACTTGAAGGACATTTTTTAGTCATCAATTGTAGATTAATTAATGTGCAGTAATACTATGCAACGAAAAGTAATAGTTATATTTTTAAGAGTCTTATTAAAAACCATATTTTATTTTAAAGGTTCTAAATACGTCTGTGACCATAATATTTTATTAATGAACTTTGAATTGTGTTTAACTTGTTTCTTTACCTTTACAGAAATATTCAATAATGATTCTCATTGTTCATAAAGAAGTTTAACAATTTTTTTGATTTAGAGAGAGCAATAAGTTGCGAAAATTCTGTATGAAAATTGTTTTGTGAATGTATGTTTCATGAAGTAAAAATTTGGCGGTAACATAATATAATTTGGATACTATTACAGCATGATATTCAATTTTCTCAGTTGCATGGTTTTAATGATAATTAGCAGTTTGATTGCCTTTTTAATATTAAATCTACTAGGTTTTCAGAACTTCTTTTTATATTCTTATAGATTACATTGTCCCCTGCTTTGGTGGTGAAGTAGTACCACATGTATAGTTCTAAAGCAATTATTGGCTGTTCATCATAAGTTTGGAAAGGCAATAGTTTTTTTTTTTCTGATTCTGAATGAGCAATTCAATCCCATTTATTGGATACCCATTTACGTCTGAAATGTTTCAAAGTAAAGACTTTTTTTAGAACTCTTACTTTAAAAGAGAAACAAATCTTTCGCCGATGGGTGCTTGATTATAGTTATTTTCGGGTAATGAAAAAATGGTCTTCTTCTCAAAAAGAAATAACACTTTGCTTACAACATCCTAACACAGTTATTTCTTTCTGAAAGATCATATTGTTTTTAAAATATTTATTCACATCTGATATCTTACATTTGGATTCGCGCAACTTTAAAAATTGGGGAAGTTAAGTTCTTGTCTTGTGACAGTCCAAGATGTTAGATTGAGTCCTGTATTCTTATAAGAAGTATATGGGAGTGCCTCTTGGAAGAACCAAGAATAATAACTTCAATACTCGGAAATATTCTTCTTTTATTTAGCATTTACAATTGGTATCTAAAAGGTGTATAATGTGATAAATGAGCTAAAATAATCGAACTAATTACATCTTCAATAGAAAATCATGCATAGTCCAAACTTCACAGTTTCTAGACACTTCCATCAAGTTCATGACCAAAGTAAATGTTAGTTTTATTTAGAAATTTTAATCTTTTGCTGAGAAATATACTCAGTTCTTCTTAAAACTCATGAACTGAAAACTCTTAGCTTGTTTGTTCTAATAGAATTTAAACGAAGTATAAATTTCGTCTGAAAACCTCTTAATAATTTTAAATAAAAATGTTTTTCATTTTAACTTGTTAAAATATAGAAAAGGTGTTGCCTAAAATGGCAGATGAGAGGTAAAACTTTGAAATAGAAAAGCTAAATGAATGATGTCTTTTATTAGAATATTTTTGATTTTTTTCTTTTTAAATAGTGTTTATACATTTCAATATCATGTGCTTTATTAGTTTTAATATTTGACATAATAACAATAAATGTTATATTTCTAACAAATTTTAGAAACATGTAATTAAATAGAAAAATTACTAACTTATAAAATTACTTACTATGCTCGATTTACTATTTTATTAAGTCCATCATAAATATAAATGGACAATGGCATTTTATGCTCCTTTAACTTCTCAAGCAAATACTGAAATAAAATACCTGGTATACCAGGCTCTCCTGGCTCTCCCTTTTGACTGAAAAACGAAGGTTCTCCTTTCGGTCCCGGAGGCCCTGGAAATCCTGCATCTCCAATTTCCCCACGAAAACCTCCTAATCCTGGTCTCCCAGGAAAACCTCGGTTCCCAACATCTCCAATTAATCCTATAAAAAATTTAAATAAAAAACAAATTATCATTTCATCACAATATAAATTTTAAATTAAATCATTTTTATGCTTTGAAGCATAATGATGAATTTTAAAGCAATTCGAAGAAAATAAGTATAAAAAAATTATTATGATCTGCATGTTACAAAAGTTATTATAAATTAATATGACTTACCAAATAAATATAATAGCTGTAGCTGTGTGGTTAATGGAGTTAAAATAAGAAAAAGGTCTTTGAGAAATGAAGTAAAATACTTACATAGTAGGTCTAATCAAAAATTTTATATACATAAGTGAAGGAAAATGAATATTTTAGATGCTTTAATAATATCTTTCATACCTTTTATAAAGTAAAGAAAAATTGCCTTTTAGAAAGCATAGTTTTAAACATGAAATATTGACCTCAAGAAATGATTAATTTTTCATTTTTGATTTTGTAATGGTAAAAAGTACAATTTATGATTATATATCTACCATTATTACTAGTACAAAAATTTTAATTTGAGATGTCATTTAATAGAGATGTCATATATGTATCAATATTGACCAGGAGGAACTAATCATGAACCAGTGAGATGATGTCAGTATTTCACTTCATTTAAATTGAAAAAAAATGAGTTAGGAATATGAAGACGCGTATATTCTCTCAAAACAGTAGTGAGATTTAGTTAATGAAGATCAATCGGAAAAACCATTGTAAGTGAATATATGGCCAGTGAATAAATGGCCAAATTTGTCTATCCAGTTTGAGACTATTTTCAAGTCTGAGACTAGGTCTCTTAGCTATTTTTGTAAATCTGAAATAGGATGTTGATGAAAGTAGGATTGCTACACCATCAGCAAAGGCCTGACAATGTATACTCATACCAAAGTTTTGTGTTAATAATTCGTTGGCTACAATCAGCCAAAGGAAAGGGCCTAAACTTGAGCCTTGGGGGACTCCAATGTTGTATCCCTTCCATTCGCCTCCATAGTCTTAGTAGTACCTGTCTTCCAGGAATGAACTTACTAGCCTTAAGATGTTGTGTAGAACATTGTATTTATATAGAAGTTTAATGACATCATCCCATCTAGCGCTATCGAAAGCGTTTTTGATGTCTAATGATATCAGACATATAAAGACTTTGTTTTTCCTATTATGTTCGATTATCTTCGTGATCTCATGTAGCGCATCACATGTGAATTTGCCTCTCGTATTACGCATAGGTGATAATTTTAAAAGGAAGGTAGAAACCATATTCTTCCATTGAAGTTAGCACAATTTCAGAATAATGAGCATCTTTTTACATGTTATGTAAAATTGCATTCAAATCAGTATTTACTAAGATGAAAGTTAATTACAAAAATGAAATGTAGCTTGAGTTTTAAGTTAATGAGAAACCAACATCCTAATACATGTTTCATTCCATTTCGTGCAGCAATTCAATTTTGGAAAAAAATTTATGGTCAAACAGAAAAAAGATTTTATTTATAGATTCAATCAAAATATATTGTTCATAAATTCAAATTTTTTTTCTGTTTAAAAAATTATTTAATATTACTTTGCAGATATAACATTTTGATATTTTTTTAAATGCTTCTTGATAGATGACACCAAAATATTAAAAATAATAGTAAAAATTCAATAAGTGTTTTTTGATAAATGTATTTTGCATGATTCAATGGTGTTTTGGTTTCGATGAGTTGAAATAATTAAAAATTTTCACTGTAAACATTTTGAAAAAAAAGTTAAATATATTGATTCATTTATTTTTTAAACGGAGAGAAATAATTCTGGGATTAAATAGTACTCACATTAAAAAGCCATCAATGAAAATATAATCTTTTGTAAACGTGATACATATTATATAGAGTCTTCTGTAAATTGTGAGTACCTTTTAATCCGGTTGGTCCTATCTTCCCACGTGGTCCTGGTTGACCAGGTAGACCAGGAAATCCCGGTTCTCCTTTTTCGCCATTGGGACCTGAAATGTATATTTGTACATAAGCATATTAATACAAAATGTACATAATTTTTCACAAACAGTTTACAGTTAGTCAAAATGTCAGCTTCCTAATCTTCCTAGATCTCATTTCGTTCATATTTTTCTAAACCTCACCAATGATTAAGCACAGATGATAATTTTTATAAAAGGGAAAAACCCAATCCTTCCATTCAAGAAGCAAGCAAAGTATTGTATTTAGTGTCTTAAGCAACTTTGAAATAGATAAAGACAAGAGCTAACTACGGTTTAAATTTAGTTACAAATGTTGTTATGTTGTATTGTTCCTTCAATTCAAAATTTTAAATTGAAATATTTTAATGAAGTTATTGCTTGAAACACCCATTAAACACCTGAATAGAATTCTATCGATAAACGAACCAATCAATAAAAATAAGGTAAATATCTTTGAGAAATTCCAGTGTTGATCAAAACAGTCTGTCGGCATCATCATCGGTGATAACTTCTGCTTTTCAAAATGCACATATCGATAGGACTATTCTGAACCTGAGTGAATTGAGTATTTTTTAATTTTTCCCCTGATTTATTACGTACAGATACATTTTTACTTTGTTACCTGAATTTTGTTTATATTTGGTAAAAATATATGAAATTTCAGAGTGCAATTAATAGCCATGTGACTTCCAGCCAAAGACATTTTTTGAGAAATTGCCAGCTTAATTTGGTTGTAATTCTATGGTTCGTACTCTTTGCAAGTTGATAGTACATAGTTTGAACAAGAACTACATTATAAAATAAGTCCAGAACTATGACACAAACATCCATGTTTAAAATAGAAATTGAAGGATACTTCCATCAAAAATTCGGAAAATCAGAGCTTCAATGAAGAAATGGAAAACGTTTTCAAATTCAGTAAACGTCACAATTTCTTAAAAAATCTAAATTTTTCTTTAATTATTAATGTAGTAGAATTGATATTTTGGAAATTCAATTTATTATTAGCGGAAATAGTATTAATAAAACATAAGGATAAGCAATTTTTCACGTTAATGACTGTGTAATTTTCAAAAGATATAAGCGATAGTTTTGAATATTTAAATTAGATTAAATCTATCATTATGTTTCATAAACTTATATATATATATATATATATATATATATATATATATATATATATATATATATATATATATATATATATATATATATATATATATATATATATATATATATATATATATAATATCAAAAGTATCACATTCAAAGTTAAATATCATATATTTCTTTACCTGGTCTGCCATCTTTCCCTTGCAATCCTGGTCTTCCTTGAGGTCCTGGCAATCCTTCTACCCCCTGTGGTCCTCTTTCACCATCTAAGCCTGGGTCTCCTCTCTCACCCTTAAATCCTCGACTTCCGGTTCTACCATCTAATCCACGATCTCCCTTTTCTCCAGGCAATCCTAAATATTATAAATTTAAAAAAATACAAGATTAATATGTGATATTTTATTTTATTTATATTCTATAATCAGTCACATTCAAAAATATGTATTATATAAATGCAATTAAGAATATTTTTGGAATTAGAAAACCTGGACTTATGTAAACAAATATAGGAATAATATTAAATTACTATATGCACCAATAAAGCAGCAAAAAGAGGTTAAGTAAAATAATTTATATTTTATGACACATACATTTTTTACCAAATACAAATTTATTTCCTTTAAAATAAAAAAATAAAATATTGATGAAAAATCGTAAAGTACATGCTTTTGTACAAGTTTTTTTTGTTTAAGTACATGTTTTTGGCTGTTATAGAAAAATATTTCAAATGTTGAGGCCAGTGACTAGAGATAAATTAATAGATTATATATATATATATATATATATATATATATATATATATATATATATATATATATATATATATATATATATATATATATATATATATATATATATATATATATATATATATAATGTTATGTTAAATATATTCTATAAAAATATTTAAAAAATGTTACCTGGCAAGCCAGGTTGTCCAGGAAACCCTGGCTCTCCTTTTGTTCCCGGACCAGAGTCTCCTGGTTCACCTTTGGCTCCATCTAATCCATAAGATCCAGGAAGACCGGGTAATCCTAGAATTTATAACAAAATATTATTTAATATAAATTAAATTTTAATTATAAATAAAGTACTTCTTTAAAAATTTTAGTCTTTGTATTTCATCAATTTAGGAGAATAACTGTATAAAACCTTTAATCCCTGCGGGTCCAGGTGATCCAACTTCACCAGGAAGTCCGATTCTTCCAGGTAAACCAAGATTTCCTATTTCACCTTTTGGTCCTGGTAGCCCTCGAAACCCAGGAAATCCATCAAACCCATCAATACCTGGCTCACCTTGCTCACCCTAATCAAATAAAGTGTATGAGAAAATAAAATTTTTGTTCGATGCTGTGTGTTCACAAAATGAACTTCAACAAAAATGTTTCAGTTGCAGTGATTTCTTATGCTTCTTTTCCAGCGGAGTGGTTAATCTAATTACTTAAATGTGTTCTCTCTAAAATTACAGATTTAAAATATTTCAGAATCTTTAATAATATGTAAACAGAAACATTTTAAATATGATAAGCAATTTTGAGAGAAAATGTATTTATTTTAATCAGGCCTTAATAAAGGTCCAATTCTCTAGAAATATGAATACAGGAAGGTAATTGAGCATTATGTAAATTTTGAGAGGTACTCTGGTTTAGAAAAATATATGAAAATTATGTAAGCAACCATTTAATAAGATGAGAAATTCAACTTACAATTTTATTTCCTTAGCAAAATGGATAAGAGTGCAAATCTAATTTCCCGTGGTCGATCAATGTATAATCACTTTCATAGCGGGACGTATTTTTCATTTTATCTTAAAAGAGTTTATACACTTAGAATTTCATACGCTATTATGTCAAACATTCATGAGAGAGATTTCGTCGATACCATTAAAATCATACTTCCTAAAAATAATTGCCTACCAATAATTGCTAGCCTGATTGTGAACAGCAACATGTGAATGAGTAATGTCTCAGCGGCAACACTCTACATTGTAGTAAGAGGTAAGCTAATTTCGGCAACAGACTACGCAACAATAAAACGCTTACACTCCAATCTGTAAACTATAAAACTAAGTCTCCTGAAAGTACAGTAGTAGGATAACGCTCTTCATTGGGAAAAGTCCAAGTTTTGTTAAGAATTAACGAAGAAAGAGGTAAGGAAAGTTGTACTTTTGCCTTATATGTGCATATTTATTGTGGTGAGTGTGTTAGAGCTTTTCGGATTTCCTCTTTTTTAAATTTGAGAATATAGTTTATTATCTACGAAAAGTCATTGTAGAAGCTAATAATACGTGACGAATATGAACTAACTTCTTTTCAATAGGATTACAAGCGCCATCAACATATGAGAGCTCTGTTTACTATAAAAAAATAAACTCAACGAGTAACATGGGTGAGTGAACCTCTCTAAGGATCACTGAGATGTCGAAAATGCTGCCATGAATAAAGACTCGAAATTAATCTTAATATATGTCAATGACAGTCGAACATATGAATTGATTAACCTTGATTCCTTGCACTTTTAATGCTTGTGATGACATTCTCATCACTTAACAAGTAGCATGAGTTGAAGTATAATTATAAAATTCACATCAATTCTCACAGGAAAATATTATTAAAATATCCCAGATAACTATTTAATACGAATCCATTTAAGAAAACACCGTAATGTGCTATTGCTTCCGAATGGTCGTCAATTGAACATTCTATAAAATTTTCCATGCTTCATAACTTTTACAACTTTTTATTATTAGATTCCTCAAACCTTATTCTTATCGAGTATATCTGCAATATCAGTAAAAAAACTTTCCAAATTTCAGACTACCTTTAATTGAAGCTTTGAGAATTGTGTGATATTGTGAAGAAGCTTTTTATTTGAAGGTTCACTTTGCTTCCATTGTTTAATTGAGTCTGTGATAACGAAAAGCAACTGTAACTAATGAGAAATAAATTTGTATATTTATCAACAAAGTATTTGGGTGTTGAAATAGGTTATTAAACTTAGTTACTCTTTAGTGTCTATCGAGAAACATGAATTATGAACCATGCAAAAACTAAATGGATTGTCAGATAACATTTGATTATTTCTAAATTGTAAATTGTTTTATAGAATCTTGATTATTTTTTTTATAGAATTACTTTCGAGAGAATAAAAGCAAAAGGACTTTAAATGAAAGATTTTTTCGGTATATTGAAAACTGTTTTTAAGTGAATAGTCTAACATGCTTAAATATAAAAATGTTGAGATATATGTATCTTTATATTAGCCACTAGTTTTGCATTTAACCTTAACAAAAATATAGCATAAAAAATTTCAAACGGTGCTACCAATTTTAAATAACTTTGAAATTTAACAATGTTGTTTTGTATTTTGATTTCAAAGAAAAAAAGACTGAAAATTATTTGTTCAGCATATTTAATCGATATAATTAATATTAAAATGAAATGCTTTGTTTTAGGAATGGAATATTAAACATATTCGTTGGAAAATCTAACTTTATGTATTTAACGATTATTGCTTGACAATATATATTAAAATTTTAGTAAAATATATGATATAGACAATTATTTGGCTTATCTACTTTAAAAAATTAAAGTTTATGGAGGACACCAAATAAAGTATAAAACGCATCAAATCTAGTTCTCAACTTTGATAGCTTTTGAATTATGTAAGATGAAAGAAACAACGTTTTTCTATTTTAAATGTTGAAGAAAAAGATAATTATATGAACATTTGAAAAAATGTTTATGAAAAATAAGCAAACATACATTTAAATGTATGAGGAAAAATAACAAGGTGATTTTTTCTTCAGGTTTTACTGTCACAGATAATTTACGCTAATGTCTGGAATTACGGATTGTGATGTAAAAAAATCTACTGAAAGAACAATTTAATTTTTTTAGGCATGGCAAATTTCTGATTAGTTTTCTAAAAAAGGAAACTTTATAATTTTTGGACATTAACTATGATACAAGCGCTTTTCATATTTTGATTTCGCTAATAGCTAATAGTGAGTGTGGGTTGTGCTAATACACTCTTTTATAATTTTATACATTTAAAATTAATCTTTTATTGGTAATAATAACATCCATAGTATTGAAAAAATAGACCATCAACGTAAGACATTGAAAATGTAGTCATAGCAGACTTTACTAAAATAGTTAGAAATTCACAGATTTAAAGACATTTTTAAAATATTTTACACATGCGACCACCAATTTAAATTACTCCTGCCTATTTTATTCCAGTGTATAATTTAACATTTCTATCTCATTAATCATTTCATGTACTGCTTAACTTCCGATTATTTTTTCAGATAATTAGCCTGATTATTCTTCAGAGGTCAAGACCGGTGATTTAAAACTAGGATTTCACACTCCTAAGGCACAGGTCTCTTGTTAGGGTGACCGAGATCAGTTACACCCCAAGTCCATCGGTTAAGAAAACAGATATGAGCATTGTAGACCGTAGTGTGTGTGTGGCACATATGGGCTGTCGTACTACTCAAGTTTAGTTATTTTTTTAAACTTTTTGTATTCCTCAGAGATTGCAGAAAGTACGTTTTGAGCTAAATTTATAGAAGTTGATAAGCTTGTATATATTTGTTTGTGTGTTTTCAATCTAATGAAAAAAAAAAAAACATTTATAATCATCCTGAGGTAAGTTTTTATCATCAAATTTTCAATTGTTTCCTGATAAGCTATTTGGAGAGATTCGCTTAATATATATATATAAATATATATATATATATATATATATATATATATATATATATATATATATATATATACATATATATATATATATATTCCAGCAATCTAAATTTAAAAGTGACATTTGAAATTAAGTAAGTAAGACAACGACAGCGAAAATTATTCTCTGCTTAGGTTTTATACAAAAAATAAATTTCATAATCCATCTTGTGTTAAATAGGAATGTAATTTTCATTCTGAAGAAATTTTACTTACTAATTTATTATAAAATGCTGTAAAAACGCCTGTGTGCAAGTTTAAAAGGAAGTTATTTTTTGTTGAACAAATAATAATATTAAAATTCTATTTTCGTAAATTGATTAAAAAAACTTTTTCTTCTCACCAGGCACTGAGTTTTCCTTTTATATACTTTTTAAACATATCTTAATGATATATTTAATAAATTCTTTTTCATACGATAAAAATCTCATATGGTAAACTATTAATATAGCAAGTTTTCAATAGTACACCTACTGAACATGGAATTTTTGCAAATGTTTTTGTATGCAAAAGATTTTATAAATTAAAGGATGCATTAGTAGTTTACTACATGTGACTTTTATCACATGAAAAAAGAATTGATCCCATGGAAAAAGATTGTCAGTTAAATTTCTCTGAAAGTTCTAAATTTGCTTGAATGAAATGTAGTTTATAAGTGCAACTCAACTAACAAATGGCATTTTTATTATTTCATTCAAAATTCAGTGCAAAGCTTCGAACAATGCACTTTATGAAACATATTACCATCTATTTCAAAATTGTCATTTATTATAAAAAGAAGGTATTTTCTTCACAGAAAAGCTTTTCTACACAATGTTCAAATTCAAATGGTTGAATATATAAATATCAGATAATCAAATTATTGATTTATAAATATTAAGAGAATTTTTTGTTTTAATTTATATATATTTGTATGTGTGGTTCATATATTTTCTCTTTTATAGCCTAAATGTATAGTAATGAATTTATTCTCCTCATCATGAAATGTTTTTATTATTTTACGACCACTTTATGTGTAGTTTAATCAATCTTTCAAATAAAATTTTATTTAATATGCTCACTGAAAATTCCTGCACACTTTTAACTATACCACGAGTCATCTTATGTGTTACACAAGTTTTTCTCACCTTTAATCTGGACAAAGTTAGTTTATTATTAACTAAATCTATGTGAGCAAATTAATTTTTAGAACTAAAGTAAAAGTAAGAACGTTTACATTAAAAAAAATGGGGTGAAAATTGCTTTATGTTATATAAGAAGTTTTCCTATTTCTAAAGGTCACGTCAAAACAAGTATTATCACCCTGATTGTATGATGATTAATACCTCATTAAATACCAGTTAAATTTTAAATTAAACTAGTCTCTAGTGGTCCTTTTAACTAAATTATTTACAATCATTGGCAGAAACAATTCTAAACACAATTAAAAAATTCTTTTTAAGTATAATTTTTGTACTGAAATTTTTACTTTAAAGATTAAGATTTTAAGAAGATGGAAATCCGTTCCCAAAATGGAAAAGTGATGCCTCTGTATTTGTCCCTTTATCTGTATATACATACATACATACATACACACACACACACACACACACACACACACACACATATATATATATATATATATATATATATATATATATATATATATATATATATATATATATATATAGTTGTGTGTTTGTGCATGTGTATATTCTTACTTTTGAACCGGGTAGTCCATATTGACCGTTTTGTCCTTGTGGTCCTTTTGGTCCTGGTGGACCATCTCTTCCAGCATTTCCTGGTATTCCTGGATATCCTTTATTACCTCTCTCACCCCTCACAGTAGGACCTGGGAAACCGGCATCTCCTTTAAGCCCTCTTACTCCAGGATAACCTGGAAGTCCATCTCTTCCTGGTGGCCCTGTGAGAGATATAAAGTTCTAATTTTGAAAACTGTATTAAATAATATTCTTAGATTATGCTAACTGAAATATTAAAATGTTTACTAAAGTAAGCATTTTATATTTCTTTTGTTTTGCTTGAAAACCAGAGTTTTTGTAGAAGCTCTCCTTTAGTTAGACATAAAGTTTATGCTTATGAAGAAAAGTAAATACTTTCATTTAGTTAGACTTATTAGTTAAGAATCTGAATTTAAAAGTTTTGTCTTAAAGCAAAAAGCGAATATGAGCTTTTTCTATTTGAGGTTGAAAAAAAAATTACTTTGTGTAAAAATTACTTCATTAATGTATTTCTAACATAAAATATTTGTTTGATCAAATTGAAAATCCAAAGTACTAATTAAGAAAAAAATCGCTTCCTATTTTATTTGAGCTTGTATTTACCTTCTTTGCCTGGTCTTCCTGCAAGACCAGAAGGTCCTATTTCTCCCGGAGGTCCTATGTATCCCTTCACCCAAGTGATGTTTCTGGCATCAAATGAATCTCCTTGATCACCTGAAATAATTAAATATTTATGAATAATATACAATTCCCTTTAAAAAATCAAAAATAAAATACATGAAACAAATGAAAATGGATTACAATATATTTAAATTAAATTTGCACATCTTTTACATAATCATAGAAGTACAATCAATATATATACTATTATCTGTTTCATTTTCGATCAATATTTAGGGAAAATAATATATGGCAAAATAATTCTTATTTTTAAATTGTTTTTCTATTCCAAAAAAGATAAGCATAATTGAATTTTATGAATGAATTAATTAATTTATTAATTTCACAGAAGTATAAAATTATCAATTTCTTAAAAAGAAAATTTTTTTCTAATTATACAAGATACGTAGTTAACTAATGCTGCTTAATAACTAATGAATACATTTGATTTTTAAGAGCTTGACTTTTTAAACATTTTTAAAAGTACTGTGGTACAAGAATGTTTCTTAAATTTCCTATTTCTGAATTCTTTCCACTTTAAAAATTTAAAAATGTTTAAATATCTTTAATTATAAATACAAGTCTTTCCATAATTGTATAAGAGATGATAAGAAATTTAATTATATCAGATGTTTTTCTTTAAAAGCTTTTCGCCATTAATATACTTCCGCGCAAAATGGTATATTCTAATTTTCTTTGATAGTTTGTTGCATTAGAAATAAGCAAAAGGAAGGGGGTTAAAATAGGGACTGGTCAAGTATAACGTAGTTACATTTTAGTTTGCCTTTAAATCTGCTTTTTCCCTTCTAAGAAAAAATAAGCAAATATGCGATCTTACCACCATAATCATGCAAAAATTTAACTTACTGTTTTTTTTTTGTATTGATAAAAGTTTATATTAAAATTTTTTTTGCAACTTCCTCCTAATAAGAAAATATAGTAAATTTATTTTTGTAAAATGGCTGGGCAATACTAATAGTAATACTTTTTACAAACTATAAATTATTACACAGATTATTTATAGTACATTTTCCAATTCAATAAATAAGCACTCTTTATTTAGTAATAGTTAATTAAGGATAGTTAAATAATTTTACTTTTCACACAAATAACACAACTTTTATTCGGAAAATCGCAATAAATTGATGTCCATTAATCTTAATAAAAGGTCAAGTATTGTTTCTATTAACATACAGAAACAAATTCCTTATTTATTAGCAAATTAATTACTGTCATATGATATACATAATTGTATAATCATAAATAAAATGAATTTACAGTTAAACCGCCATCATATTATGTATTTCATACACTAATGCCTTTTCAATTTTTAAAAGTAACTAAAAGAATTAAGTTTATCATATTAGGTTACTTTAAATTGTTTATACAAGTTAAGAAAAGCAATAATTACATATACGCACAGTTAAATTCTGTTCTTAGTGGTAGAATAGATGAATATTAGAATTCCAACTTGAACTTGCTTGGGTTAGGAAAGAGCGAATGAACTGTTCATAATGAGCAGAATCATATTCATTGTTTAATGAAAAACAAAATGCGAATGCCGATCACTTGTGTCATTGCACAGTTGTCATCGGTGAAAGATCGACTCTAATGCACTCTCTCGAAAATTCCAGATGCCGTAATAATTTTGTCTTAGATAACAACTGTTCTTGCCCTAAGTTCTTTCTGAATTAACAGGCACGTGTCTTACACTAAATATGAGAAGTATTCTCCCAGAAAATAAGTCTAGTAGGTTAAGGTCCGGTGAGCAAGAAGGCTGACTCACAGCTACACAGCATCCAATCCATTGTTCTTAATTATGGCATTTAAGAAGTTACGAACTGTGATGGAAAAATGTATTGTTCATGAACTACATTTCTCTCTAGATGAAGAGCAGAACGGCCGGCAATAAATTGTATTTGTTCCAAGAAGGGACAGTATTTTTCACTCTCCAAACGATTTGGCAGGATGTAGAGTCCCATTGGATAACCACCAAAAGTAAAGTAAACACCAGCAGAAGTCCCTAACCATGAAAGAGTTTTACCAGATTTGATGGACCCGCTGGAGAGAAAAGAAAACGGAACACAGTACATGCAAGACTATACAATTATGCTTGGAAAGTTTTAATGGTATCTATGAAGCTTTGTGTAGTGGCGTTTGCTATCAGACTAAAAATGTTGATTGCGCATGTTGAAAATCCTTTTCTATTGAATGTTATCTCCCCACTTATAATATTAATGAAAGCAATCGTGTGTAAATCGTTAGCACAAAGTTTTCCAGGCAGTGGCAATCATCTGCGTGCAAAGATTGTACTTTACATGGTAGGGCTGTATGTGTTATTCGTTTAAAATACGCTACACCGCTGTCTGAGCCATTTCGTATGCTACCACTCACATACTTGTGGAAGGACATGTGTTAAAATTTAATTGAAACTAGTAATAAAATTCTGCTTATAAGTGTTTATATTTTTCGCCTTTAGTCGTAAAAAAAAAAAAAAAAAAAAAAAAAAAAAAAATTGGATCATGTAAAATTGCTTACAAAATAGGAAACATTAGAAATAAAAATACCCGTTGAAAAGAAAGCGGAACAATATAATGGACATTTTTATATTTTCAAGTATTTTTGTTTTTAAGCATTTTCAATATTTGAACAGTGTTTATCTGGCAGCTGAATGGTTAGTACTTGGGCAATGAGTTAAGCATTTAATGGTTTCGATTCTCATTTGATTATTTAATAGTAGTTAGTAGTCTACGTTAAATCCCAATAGGTTGAATTAGAGCTTATGTGCAAAATATGACAAAAGTTCAAATTATACTGGGGGAAATAGTCAATGTAATCAAAATGTTTAATGATTGACTAACTGAAATCTATGATTTAAACAAATTAGATTATATCTCAATTATTCAAAAGATACAGTAATAAGACAAAATCCATTAAATCCAGATTTAACCATGAGAATCTATGAAATTCAATAACAAAAATGATTTTAAATAAAATAAACGGTCAACTTATGAAAAATTAGAATAAGAGCAATTTATTGAAGAATCTTATTCAAAGCAATATATTTTTTGTTTGATATTAATCTCCAAATGGCAATCTATCACAGAAATTCCTTATGTTAGAATATGAATGTCATTTTATAAATATCATCCAATTATCATTTAGGTTGATAATCCAGGTACAAATCTAATATTCATGTATTTAAAATTTAATACTAAGTAGACCATGTATACCCAGAAAAATGTAGGCTTCATGATTGAATAAATTTCACTGTGTATAAATTGACATTTTTATATCACAGTAAAACTTCATTTTTATATCACTATTATTATTATCACTCTTCCATATTTGGATTTTACCTCATTTTTTGTCAAAATTCTGATAAATCTATGATACTAAACTTTCAGCTGCAGTGAATAATGATACTGACAAGAAAGTTTTTTAACACAACCTATTAAAGAATATAGCAAATTATTTTAAATCGTCATTGTTATATGTAAATAAGCATTATTTGAAGTAACTAAGCATCTTTCTGGCTTTTTACAGCTCCACTTTTTTACAACTCTGTCGTTTCTTTCATATATCAAATTCTAAAAAAAAAAAAAAAAAAAAAAAAAAGAATTGCATGTATATTTTGCGAAACGGTTTTTGTAATTCATTCATTTGTTTTGTACATATTTAATAGGTCCCTAAAGTTGACTTTTTGAAGCTTTAAAAAGCTTTTGCTAAAGATTGCAATTATTTTATTTTACAACAGTCTCTAGATGAAGATATTTAAAAATTAAACAAATGTAAGATGTAAAAAGTACAATTTCTATGTTTGAAGCGGAAAAGTGATTAGAAATAATTATTAAAACAATCTTTCAATGAATAAGAAAGGAAATGAATGTTGCATTATTGTTATATCGCTTTTAAATAAAAAAAAATTCCGATCGATGGGACAAGGCAAAATTTGTTGTTTTATGACTATTTTATAATCATCACAACTCTTGTTTGCCCATTTACAGGTATGATGCTAGATAAAATCAATGCAAAAAATCATATAAAAATATTTTTATACAGAATATTTCATGTGAAATTAATAAATTAAAAGCATATTATTAGAGCTATTTTTTATGAATACAAAAGATTTATAAATGGGCAAAGAAAGGAGATTTTGAAAGTAATAGAACGAATAATATTGAAAGTAAAACTAAATGGGTGGCCAGAGAAAAAATAATTAAATATTTTATTCATTGTTAGGTTTACAGTACTCTGTGTTAGCTCGCAGACGCCCCAAAGTTAATTTCACTCATATAAAAAAGAGTGGTAAATTTCTAAATATATAGTAGAGAATAAACCATTTCCTTAATTTGTAAACATGCTTATTTTATTTAAGGACTATTAAAATTATTATTTAATGACAATAAAAGGGTATTGGAAATAGGAGTTTCACGAAAAAGGTAGAGGCACTTAATTTAAACTTCTAAACATAATTTGAGACCTAATGTTTGAGATTAAAAATAAGAACTATTACTAAATGTAAACAAATTATCATAGGGTTTTTTTTAAAGCATTCGGTCAAGACTTTTATATTATTTCGTGTTTGAGTCTGTTTTGCTCTTTTATATTATTTTTTGTATCTTTTCTTTTCTCTATTTCTTGAATGTAACCGAGGCTATGTTCCTCCTCCATACTAACAGAAACAAGCATCTCATAAAAACTTCAAATAAATTTAAATTTACTCTTTTTATTAAGGGATAAAAAGGGAAATCAAAGGAGCATCTTTTGATAATAATATTCTGCAAATTTCGGAACAAGATAAATGCTTTTAATTGGATAATAAATGTGAATATGATCTGATATCGTAAATTTAATAATAGAAGTTTTGATATTAACAATACGATCATCTTATGACATAACAATGCCATGAACGATGATATTAATGAGTTTGACCTTATTTATATGACCAGTTTCCACTGCTGATGATTTGCCCAAAATGATGGAGGAAGATCAATATGTATCTTTGTGTCGTAGCTCGGTCAATAAATGTTTTGTCTACAATGCTTTAAGTTCATTACACAATAAACATTTTAGTTGAAAACTTCATGAATTCGGATGAGATCTGATAGTTCATCCGACATAAAAGCACCATCCTGTTGAATGGATTTCTGGTTTATTTTTTATTTTCCTAAATGAAGTTGTATTTTATCAGAACAGTTCTCATCTCGCATGAAACAATTAAAGTCTTGACTCTTCCAAACCATCTGCTATTTTTAGGGAGAATTAAATGTTAGGCGAAAATTGGGCAATTTACTGTGATGAATATTATCTTTATAAATTAAGTTTCCACTCGAAAGAGAATCGAATGAATTATTTTAATTTAAATCAAAATGTATTTTATTTTTCTACAGCTTTTAAGCTATTTAACTCTTAAATTGTTTAAAATTAAAAAGTTACACAAATGCTGCTAAGGCAAGTAATACAATATTTTATAGCTATTTAAATAAACTAAAAATAAACTAACAGAGATGACAAACCTTTTCTTCCTTTCAGTCCTATAAATCCATTTCGGCCAGGAAATCCTGTGTTACCTTTTCTACCAGGCTGACCCTGTGAAATATCCCCTGGTTCACCTTTTGGTCCAGGAAAACCTGTTAATCCAGGTGGACCTTCAGAGCCTGGATATCCAGGATCACCATCGTCTCCCTAGAATTATATACCACCAAGAGCCTCAAGTAATTTCTAAATACTAATTAATTATAATAAATAATCATTTGTTTTATCATCATGATAACATACACCATTAAAATATTCTTATTTCTACAACATACACATTTACCATACATTTGAAATATTTTATTCTTTGTGTTGTAGACATTTTAAAAAATTAATTTTTCAAACTCTTATAAAAATAAATGAATTTCATGAACATTTATTTAATTATTATTTTTTAATAATTTGTTAAAGTATGAAAATTAATGATGTGAACCTACCAATATTATGATCAACAAATTACAATGAAACCTACAAATACAAAAATGAATATTTGTTCGAGGACAAATATTCATTTTCGTATTTGTAGGTCATAAAAAAATTTTACATGGTCGAGACTTAACGACGTATATGTTTCTTAGTACTTGGAAATTAAGGATTCAATTCTCTTTGTATTTTATGAAAGATTTTTCTTAATTAATAAGGTTTATTAAACACTTATTAGAAATTTACACTAATATAATGCCATATTACCCTATATAAAATTATACATAATATTTTCAAATAGCAAAATTTCATTAGTGAGAAAAGAAGTGACCGCAGAATATTGGTTTTTAACCACCCATTTCATTTGACTGAACGAAAAGGTGTCAAAATTTTAATACAACTGTATTTAGTTAACTAAAATCACTTTATAAAAAGAAGTCAAAACAGTGCTCATAAAATAAAGTTAGAGCATTTCTTCTTGATTTACAAAGCAAAAGTCAATGACAAATTTTACTTTACTTTCGATCTCAGATTAATTCTATTGAACTTCGATAGCTTTAGTTTGAATTCGAGACATAGCAAAAAGTGCTAGCAATTTTTCCAAAAATAAAGCTCAGCTAGGCATCCATCAGAACAGAGTGTAATTATCAACGGTATCAATAAATGTTCAGAGAAAACTAAACTTTCTTGTATTGAGAAAAACTTTGGTATTGCATAGTGGATAATACCATACATGCAAATGGTTTTTGTAATCTTTATTTTATATTCATTTTATATTTTATTCACGAAGACTAGAGGATTAATTCGCAAATAATTGTACCACATGTACGAGTTTCACGAGACGAAACATAAAAAGTACACTATGTAGAAGATAGAAACCATATTAATCTCTTTTTGTTCAACAGGGTCGAAATTCTAACTGACTCTTCCAAAATGTTCAATCATAATTACTGTGACGCTACATTATGAATAAGCTTATTATACAAGGCTATTAATGTTTTTAAAAAATCTATATTGTTTCATAAACAGTCATTCATGTTCAAATGTCACAAGCCACAAAAATATTCAAGTACCCAGCTGAATAGGTTTGCTTATATAAAGTAGAAAGGAAATATTTTTTCTTTGCTTAACAGCAATCAGAAAAAATACGCAATAAAACATGAAGTCTTTCTGCTAAGACACACAGTAGGCTTATTATAAATAATTTTGATATTTTGTTTTACTTAATCTTCAAGGTGATGAACTAGTTTTACCTATGATTAGAAAAATTTTTAAAATTCAAGCAACACACACCAGGCATTTATGTTATCAAAATATTACAGAAGCAAGTAAAACAATGAAAAAAAAAAGGTTTTTGAACAGTCATACATGTTATAAATTAGTAAATATGCGATTTAAAAAAGCATAATAAGAAAAAGCACAAAATGTTTGAAATTTTGTTAAAAACGATGGAAAAGGTTATTTAAAATAACAATTTGTTTACATATGACAACAAAAATGTATTATTTGGAAATGGTAAGAGTTTTTACTATTATGGCATAAAGCCCTATTTGAAATGCTAAAATTGCTGTACTCTTAATTTGGGAAAAATGGGAAAATATCACGGATATATTAAACGCCTTGCTTTTGCTATTCTATGCTCTCTATTATTTCAGCTAGAAGCCAATTTTCCGTAAGAGACGCTGTATAAATTCTTAAAATTTTTTGCATTAAAAAAATAATAACACAATTCAGCAATTATTTCTTAGCTTGAAATATGTTATATATCATACTTTTTACATTCTTTCATTTTTATAATTATTGTGAATCTTGTAATACTTCGTCAAACTCTGAAGAAAAAGTAAAATAAGTCGTCAGTGATAAAATGATATTTCTAGAGCATTTACTAGATAGTTGTTATATTGATAAAAGTGATTTATTTTATTCATAAATAAATAAATGTAAGAAATATTTAAAAATTATTTCTTAAATTTAAATTTATCAATAGTTTTATTGAATTTTTCAAAAGATTTTTGAAACAACAATTATTTGATTAATTTTATTTGCCTCATGATAAATGTAAAAATTAGTATATATAATACACTATTATTTTATAGTTAACTATATTGATAAATAACGTCTATATAACTTGATAAAAATGTATTTTTCTTAACGATTTTGGATATTTTTTTATTTTAATGTTATGAGAGATAAAATTACATATGAAATATTTCTTTTTTCTATGATTATAAATAACTAGAAAAAACAACTAGAATAGTTAAATATTCAATAAATTATTTAACCATTAGTAATATTGATTAAGAAGTTATACTTAAATATTTTGGAAATATTGAAATCCGTATAACGTTTAGTCCATTATTCTAAGTATAGTTACAAGACATTATATTTGCATAAGAAAATAAAAAAGTATAACTATATCTAATTTTTTTTGAAAATTTACATTAAAATTAAAAGAGCCATTATAAATTATTTTATTAATTTTATAAGGTTAATTTAATATATATATAAAATATAGTAATAGAGAATTAATTACATAACATTGTATGAAAATATAAATTTATATGAAATTTTCTTGAAATAAGAAAAAGAAATGTATGTATTCTTTAATGCTTACACATTTTGCTTTTATCATCATATTTGCTTTTTTACATAAAAATGTAAAAATAAATTTACTATTAAAAAATCACTTAATGGAAATTACTGCTCAACAATTATTGATTAAATTTAAGAAGTGCGACTTGCTAGAAAGTTATGGAAGTGCGACTTGCTTTCGCTTTTATTTATTATAACAATAATAAAACTTACACAATGATTAATTTATAGAGAATTTTACCGTTTCTCCTTTTCTCCCTGGAAAACCTGGGAAGCCAATTAATCCCGGAACTCCAGGAATCCCATCTCTGCCAGGAATCCCTTGATATCCATCGTTTCCTCGCATACCTTTCCTCCCCTTTGTTCCCGGAGGCAGTATCAGATCACCTGGCTCTCCTCTCTCCCCTGGCGCACCTTCTGATCCATCAATACCATTAAGACCCTATTGATATTAAAAGATTCTATATTCTCATGTTGAAAGTAAAGAAAGATAGCATTCTATCGCTTGTTACTCAGATGCAACGTTATAAAAGCGAGAAATTAATCTATCCAAATGAGTACAGGATAATGAATTGTATATATTGTGCTTGTATATATTATGCTTCAATGGCATGATTCTAAAAGTAAATTTGTAATATTTAGCTGTATAATGTGAACATAAAATTAAATTATTATAAAATCATGAAATCATTCATTTTTATGGTTAAATACTTTTATAGTATCTTTAATGGTCTCAGCTTTAAAAATAATTAAAAATTTATAAAGTTTAACTCAAACACTAAATAAAATAAATGCTTTTAATAGTATGATTTACATTTTGTAAAAAAGTAACAGAAAATAAATTATCTATAACAATTTTCTTTTTAAGATCCACGCGTTTTCTGATTAAAGCTTTGTTTGTTGATTGCTTTACAGTCTCTTTTAACACATAATGATCAAACAAAACTTAACAGTTTAAATGCGTAGTACGGTAATACAAATTTCCATTCCTAACAAGGGAACGGAAGTCCACATAATGTCGCATTGAAGGGCACATTGCGAACTATTCAGCTATTGGCTAAGAAATTTAAAAGAATGTCTGCTCACAGATTTTAAAATTTCAATCTAAAGAAAATTTTTGTAGGAATTTTCATTAGATATAGAAGTTTATTTCTTATTTTTCAAAGCTTCATTTTTAAATTTTTATTAAGATAAGCATATTATATACTTTTTATTTTTCTTTAAATTGGTCATACTTCCCTTAAGCTATTAAGGATATTAATTTAAAAACAATTTTACAACTCTGAGAATAATTTACACTAAGTTCGGCACAATGGAAGCACACACACACACACACACATATATATGCAGTGTTTTCAACAGCAGTAAAAACTTATTTGGAAATTGGGCGAGAATATATTTTTTAATTATTTAAACTTAACTTCAGTGTGGGTAAAATTGATCATCTTATCAACTGAATCAAATGTTATGTTTTTTCCTAATATATATATATATATATATATATATATATATATATAATATCTGGATTATGTGTGTTACATGCTGAAATTCCTCAAAATTATATATTTTCCATGTCTTAATCGTACCCGCTCTCCTTTGTAACCAGGAGGACCAGGAAATCCGGGAAGACCTTTCTCTCCTGAAAGTCCACGATATCCTGGATACCCTGGTGGACCTCTTTGGCCTGAAAAATAAAATATTTAAATTTGATTTGAAAAAATATGTTCTTGAAGCATAATTATACAGGTAATAATATTTTGCTAATATGTATCAGAGAGAAGAATGCAATTTTGATAATTTTATTTAAATAATTATGAAACACATGACTGAGATTTTCCACAATAATAAAATCGTTAATAATGAATTTTATATTATTAAAAATAAATATCTATATTTACAATATATAACAATATTTTATTCATTTTGTCATAAAATAGTCTATTTCACGCCTGTGGTATTTCAAAACAAATATTGATAAGATTTTAATCTTTACTCAGTAAAAAAATAATAGTTACATTGTAATTTATGAATATATGTAAAACTTCATGAATAATTATATAAAAATTTGTTAATATTACCTATCTGTAGTTTCCTTAAAGTATATGTTTAAATATATTTAAATATATCAAAATTTCAAGCTCTTAATTATTTAGCATAAATTTTAAATTTTGTAAATTAATTAATTTCTTCAATGTAAAGTGTATTTTCCATCCGCTGTAACTCAGTTTAAAATATTTTGCTTTAATTTCCATGTTTTACAGTGAAATAAATACTATTTCACAAGACTTAATGTAAATCAAAACTGAAAATTCCCTACCTGGTCTTCCATCATCACCCCTGTCTCCTTTTGCCCCAGGATAACCCGGAGAACATCTTCCGCAATCGTCACCCTTTTCTCCTCTTGGGCCAGGATAACCGTCTCGGCCTGGTAATCCTATATCTCCTGGTGGCCCAGGAAGCCCAGCAGCACCAGGTGGACCTGGTGGCCCAACAATATTTGGACCGAATCCAGGAAATCCTTTATCCCCTAAAATTTATATACATTTGAAATTTTAAAACAGCGTTTTTACATTATAATTTTTTTTATTTAAAAAACAAAATTACAGATAAACTCAACAAATAATTTATTGTTGTTTCATTCAATGAACAACGTTTCTTAGATTGTCCAGAATCTATTTCTTATATCTTAAATTACATTTATATATTAAATATTATCATTTATATAATAAATATTAATTTAATATATAAATGAAATTTCGCTTAAATTATTTTTTCCGTATTGAATAATTAAGGGTTAACTATGTTATGTGCTGGTACTTTCGCGCGATCTATATCTGTAATAGGGATAAGTATCTAATAGCATTCTGTTCTACAAAATACGTGATTGGTAAGCTTTTAAACGCAGCAGTAGGTTATGTAACTGTATAATGTTGAATATTCCACTTATAAATGATAAAAAATAAAAAGGCAATATGTATACTTATCATGAAATATCGTGTAAAAATCTAAAATGACTAAATATGCGAACCATTTCTTTTGTTAATAAAACACACTGTTTGCCTTAATAAAATATGCTGATTCAGTTAAAAGATTCAAGAAATAGTAGATACGGGAGAATATACAGGTGATATATGTGTAATGTATATTATATGTCTATTCTAAAAAAAAAAAAAACGTTAGTTTGTAATTAATCTTATAACATTAATTTTAACTGTCGAAAATCTGAAGTTATAAAAATACTTATTCTTGTTTGTATATTGTTATTATAAAGAGAATTGTTGTGATAATGCGGAACAATTTGGTAGCCCTTAATAATACATAATAATTGAAATTTTAGTTATTTTCTTCTTTATTTACTACAAAGAAAATTATTAAAACTTGAAGTGAGAAAATTTTGTATTTACTTAATCAATATTCGAAGGAAAATATTCTAAACTCAAGTCATGAGACTAGAATTGTAATCGTTTTAAATCAATGATTAAAAAAAAGAAGGAAATTTTTAAATACTTCAGCTGCGGCAAAAACGAATGTCAAGAAAGGAGATGTTATCTATCTAGAATAGCAGAAATGATTTTAAATTTTCAATCGATGGTAATATGTGAATGAGTTGAATATCACAATTTCTAATAAAATAATGTCTTATTATTATGTCATGGTAAGTTTTCCCACTTTAATGTTAATTTAAAATTTTCAAATATAACAAAAATTAAAAAATTAATTCAATTAAATTTGTTATCCTATAAAACATAAAAGTAATTAGAAATATTTAATGCAAGATTAAATTATGAAAATTATAAATATCTTAAAAAGCTAAATACCGGTACAAAAAGTTTAAATTGTTCTTTATTAATGAATTTGTAATGAATTTTATTGGAAATTGATTAATGAATTCAATTCCAATAAAAATAATTAAAATTTTATGGATTAATAAAAATGTAATTTTTAATTTTAGGCAGAAGTTATTTTTCTATGATTAAATACTAAAGATACGATTAGAAAACGTTTAGCAAGTTACTTTAGAGCATATATATATTGGTAAAATTTATAAATAATATGATAATTTTTAAATTTTAAAATCTAATAAAAATCTTATTCCGTAATCAGTTGAATTAAAAATTCCCTGTTGAATTATTAAGTTAGAGAAAGCAATTGTGATGATTTAAAATAGCTCAAAGTAATCATTTTAATTAATAGGAAAGAATACATAAATTTTACTATTTGGAATAAAATTAAATTATACTTAAAGTAATTACCTTTGTATCCAGCTTCTCCCATGGGTCCTGGTAAGCCGAGATTTCCATCAAAACCAGGTCTTCCTTTTTGTCCTTGAGGTCCAACCACTGTTATTCCATCTACACCCTTCGATCCTCGGGGTCCTTGCAAACCCGGGAATCCTGGAGATCCTGGCCGTCCTGGTATTCCGTCGATTCCTAATTTTACCAAAAATATGATTTGAAATACACATTTTTAAGAATATTTTGAAAAATATAGACATATCCTATACTTCGGAAGTCCGATTTTTAATTAATCATATTTCTAAATATTTTACCTGACTATTTTCGTATATAAGTTAAGCAAATATTCACATTAGTATATTCTTGCTTAAATATTAATAATGGTGATATTGAAAATGATATAAATGAATGTACCAACAAATTATACTGCATGTATTTCTAAAACGAGACTTATTAAAAATTGACATTTTATAAAAATCGGGATAAAATAAGAAACACTGATTTAAAAATGAAAAGATAATTTCAATTTATATAGAATAATTTAACTTATTTGGTGCATTTTTATTGCCTGGATGACTTTAGAAATGCATGTGTTACGTTGGGAAGTGGAGCATAACAAAAACACAAACTTTAAAATCCTTCTTCTAATTACATTAAATATCTAGCTAATCACACTGTACATGAATTAAATTAATTATATTTACTATATTTCCGGTCTTTTAGAACTATTTCAACTAGTAAGTTAAAAATACCTTTACTTGGTACTAAAAATATCAATATTAAAGTTGTTTCTGAAATACTTTTACTTTCAAACTACATAAAAGTATTTTAGAATTACTAACAATTCATTGATGGTAGGAATGCAGCATTGTAATCAAAAAAGAATGTATATCATCTTATCACAAATAAAGCCGACACTATCTTTGGATGATTACAGCAATTTTTGCATCATTTTTTAAACTGACAGACAGGATGACAGGATCTAATTAAAAGTGGGGAAAAGACGGTTGCAGTTAATTTGAGACTTACCATCTTCTCCTGGTTCACCCTTAAAGCTCATACCAGGCGGGCCAACTGCTCCTTGTTGACCTTGTTCTCCATATGCGCCGGGTTGCCCACGGAAGCCTACTGGCCCTGGTCTTCCAGGTTTTCCTTAAATAAAATGAAATAAAATATTTAAAGTTTTTTTCAATATATATATATATATATATATATATATATATATATATATATATATATATATATATATATATATATATATATATATATATATATATATATATATATATATATATATATATATATATATATATATATTTAGTTCCTCAATATAATAATAATTTTTGTATTCAAGATTCAAATCATAATAATTAAAAAATAATTTAAGTTCCGAATTTTTAAAAACGTTTAACATTTTTTTTTAAGAAAAATAATCTGATGTGCAGTTGTATGGGATTCGGCAAATCTTAAACTTAAAATGCAAGTTGTTATTATAAGATATTAAATTATTAAGATTAGGATGGAGATAAGGTGTATTAAATGCTATCGTGATAAAATAATTGCCAGATATTTTTATATTAGTTATACCAAATAGTTTTATTAATACTATGTAAAAAAAATAGCTTTAATAAATAAAATGGCGAAGAATTCAAAACAATTGATACTGACAAATAATTTAAAAGAGTAAATGTTTTTAGTATTAAAAATTTTAATTGAATTAAAAACAAAAATAAAATAGAATTAAAGAGGAAGAACAAAATATTTATAATAATTTTATAGAATAATTTCAGTTGATATAAAAATTTCATTTTATTGAAACGGGGTAGTAGTCAGAAACTTAGTGTGCAAAAAGAAAAAAAAACATTTAATTAATTATTAATAATATTTATCATTGAAATATATTGCTTTTAAAATTTTTTAATGCGATATCAGGGTTTGCTAGCAATTTTTTTCAAGAGGAATTTAAACTAATAGAATTTTCTTGTTAGCAGTTCAAAGATATCATTCGAAGGAAGGTATTATTCATTAATTCATTAATAACTGCTCAGAATGCAACTCATCATTTATTAAAAAGAAAATTTCCTCTTATTTAATGTAAAAATTCTATAAATAGAAAAATTATTTTTTACATGATTGGTTTTAAAGTAGATATATATCACTATATTAAAAATGCACAACTAAAAATATATTAATATAACGGGTAGATAGGATTAAATTTCATTTGTAGATGAAATTCTACAGCTTAAACAGGTGAATAGAATTCAAATAAATTTTGTAATGGCTTATACACGAGATGTGTTAACGTAATTTTGGAAAAAAACTAGTTTCAAAATATCCACTAGATTGGTGATTTTTCGGGTAAAATATAAAATTTAACATAATAAGCAACTAAAATGGAATCTAGAAACAATGTTAATATGTATTTATTTCTTATCACCTAGTCATTGAACAACATTAAATAAAGGTAAGGGAAAATGCAGTTTTCAGAAACAAGAACTGATTAGAGCGAAATTGCACAAGAGGAACAGCTGTTATTTGTGACCAGGATGATGCAGGAAAAATTCCATGTGATCATCCTCATTTACCTGCAAAATTTCAATACGATGAACTTCGTATTCAACAGTATATATCAGTTGCAGAGTTTCTTTAGTCATCTGACGTCGCAATATCTCCAGGCTGCAACAAACTTTTTAAATAATCCCATTCCATAAATCTCAAGGAGTTATATCCGGTGAAAACAGTAACCATGAATTAGGAAAGGAGCGATTAATAATACGTTCCTATGTGAAATGTGGGAGAAACAGCACCTTAACAGACTCATGGATACATGAAAACGCACTATCCTGCATGAAAACAACCGATATAAGGACCCACCTTCGATGTCGTTTCAACACAACAATGGTGTGCAGCATGCCATGATATCGATGGTTTCTGATGGAACATGTGATAGACCCATGTCCACCAATTTTTCTAAGAAGAAGGTCCAAGGATGAATGTCCCCGTGAATCCACACCAGACAATGACCTTTGGAGACTGTAAAAGAATTTCGGTGTGAAACCGTGGATTTTCTTTAACCTAAATGATAATTCTGTGTGTTGACAGTCTCATTGAGGTAGAAAAGAACTTCATCGATCTATATTTTTAGGCCATGACACATTAGCAGTCATTCTGTGGAGAAAATTGACTGCGAATGAGAAATGTTGGAATTTATTATTAAATAGCCTTGGGTATGGTTCTTCTTACATGGGAAATAGTGCATTATATTTTTTAGTACTTTTCATTGATGCTATAAGGAAAGCCTGTCTGCCGAAAAGTTCATGAACTTTTCGACAGAAAGGCTTTCCCTATAGCTAGCCAAACTGTGTTGTTTGTGTACGTCAGCAGTTGTCTTGGCGGCATCAACATGTACCAGAGTGACATGTTTATGGCCTTTTCCAGGTTCAACTTCTAATTTCTCCATCTTTTCAAATCTCTTAATCATGACCCGGATAATAGACTTGGGTCTAAGCCGTAGGTTCTTTCTGTAACGAAATTCAGGAACTGCAGCAGCATTCCCATTGTTTTTATAAGAGCGCTTCACCAATGGCGCACGTTCAACTAAAATGTCCGTGATTAGCACTGCTGGAAACATCGACTTAAATATTGTAACGGCTGCAAACATTTTATATCTTAATTTGTTTTGCGCAAAGCTTCCTTTTTTTCATAAGCATGCAGATCTCTCCTATAACTGACAGCTTTTCCTATCTTTGCAATGTATTACTTATAATTCTTTTTTAATACTGTTTTTGTGTATTCTGTTTTGATCATTTAATGTATTTCCTAAAAAATAACCTTCTAGTGAAATTTTGGGAACTAATTTTTTTTTTCGAATTTAGATAAACACATTTCTTGTATTGTCCATATACAAACTGTAATTGCATTTCCTTGGGTTGCTTTCTCTGTAAAATGCCGATTACAGGGTAATTCAATTATAACCAATTGATATATTCATAAAAACAAATTACGTGTAAGATGAAGTTGACATTATAATATCATTTTAAAGAATTTTTATACTTTCTTATCAAATGTGTGCATGCGCATGTGTTTAAGAATGTATGAAAAATTAAAAACCAAATGTTACCAGGTATTCCTGGAAATCCCCGATCTCCAGGTTCTCCTTGAAATCCCATTGGCCCAGGGATTACTTCTCCAGTATCGATCACAGGACCAGGAGGTCCCTAAATACATAAATATCGATAAATTATATTGAACTATTTCCTTTTCTTCTTAAAATGTGTCATATTTAAATAATTTAATTAAAAAATATTTTTTTTTAATTTTAAAATATTTTTACCCTATGATCCAAAGAGTTGAATGTGCGAAAGTAAAATAAAGAAGAATTGTTAAATGAATGCACACATGTAGATAAATAAATTTCATATTATAATTCTGAAAAGATAAAATTTATCACTTAACAAATACATATGACCTCAATTAAATAACAGCGTGGACAAACTTTACCATGAATCCTTGAGGGCCAGGAGGACCAGATACTCCTACTTCACCTCGAAGACCCTATGAAATAAAAAAAATTATTATAACTAACGAACAGTATTGTTTAATATAAAAACAAAAAAAATTAATTTCAGCATTTTAAGCTGTACAATATTATTTAAAATAATTAATTAGCGGTATAAACTGCTTTCAAGTTCAGTAACTTCCAGAAGAATCTATGCACCCAGTTTTTCTTGAAAAATTACAAAATGGAAAATAATGATTTTTACTATTTTTACTTAACTTTTCCAAAAATCTATTTTACACAATGAAATGACAATGTATAAATAGATGAATTAAAATAAATCATATGAGTGAAATAATCCAATGGACCATTTCAAAAGAATCTTCTTACTAGGTTCCTACAAAATTATTAAATGTAAAGTTTGGATTCTTTTCAAACATGTTCCAATATGATCATCAAGGAATTAGAAAAATCGAAAACATATTTTCTGTATGGAGTAAAAGTTCAGTATACAAGATGACAGGCAGACAAGACAAGCGTGAAAAGAAGTTAAAATCACAAACTTCTTTTCTAAAGCGAACACAGCTCCAGAATGATGTCTCATAAATAACAAATAACGCTTATGTAATAAATGAAAAGACATAAGCAACGTTTTATAAGAAATTCAATCATAGTTAGTTTACTATTTAAATTAATTACAAAAGTTTTAATCAAAATTTTGCAATAAAACATATTTTATGTTTTACATTAGACAAACACAGACTAACATCCCGATACAAGTTTCATTTTATATTTGCAGCCATTCCCAATTCAACACCGAATGAAAATTTTTTTAACATAAGGAATTAGAATTTAATTTCTATAAGTATTTCTGTAAGTAGGACAAGAATTTTTAAATTCTAATAATTACTGCACACACATTCAAATATTGTTCAGCTTATATTACCTTGACACCTGGTCTGCCATCTCGACCTGTTAGACCGGGATTTCCTTTTTGTCCCCGTTCACCAGGAGGTCCAGCAAACCCTGTTCTACCTCTTTTACCCTGCGATAGAAAACAGGAAAACATATAATAACTTTCCAATATTTAATAAATCTAAAAATAAATGTCGCTCAAATGTTCAAATTAATGTTATTATATACTTGAAAGATATTTTTAATCAGTTATTTCATTATAAGCGGAAAAATATCAAATAAATCTTGAAATAATTTGAATACTATTCATAAAGATTTTAATTTATATCAGAATATTTAAATTTCTTTGACTCCCTATTTCAAATATTGTCCTTCAAAAGAATATTCCAGCAGATTATAGATAATTTATAGTGAATTAGTTTTTCAAAAGATAAAAATTTTAATCAATAATGTTAGAATTACTCATTCAAAAACTACGCTCATTTTAGAATTTATTTCTTTTTATCTTCATTTTTTTCTCTATGTCATAGTAATAGCAGCAGTTTGTTAATTATATTTGTTTTATAAACCTTTTTTTACATAGTTTAAAATTTTTTTTACCTAACTTCATATAAATTATTAAAACATATTTTATAAATCTGTATTTAACTCTCATTTAAATTGTAATTAAAAATATAATTTCCATAATTTACGAAAATTTTATAATTGAGTTATAATTTAATAATGTTTCTATCAAAAAGCAGAATAGGCTATAAAAGAATTTTGTTGTTTTAAAAATATTTCTCATATGTTGCTGAAAATTCTAATTGTTTTGTTTTATACAATCATAAATATGTATCTGAAAATATTTTCAGACATTCATTCCTTTAATGACTGTGTATTTAATATTTAAACAAAAATACTCTTTTCAAAATTCTTCAGTCATATATTCATTTTAAAATTAAATAACACCTTCATCATTTTATACTCAAGAAGTTTAAGCAAAACGAATTTTATAGTTCACAGTTTATGTGATTTACCCTATATGCATGCTTCAATATACCCGAATATGATTAGTGTATATACTTAATACAAAATTGATACATATTGTTTGCATTAATACTAGTACAACATTTCATTTCACGCAATTCAAAAATATTAAATAATACTCTTAGTATTTTTCTAACAGGGGCATCCCCTTTTCAAGTAAAAAATTTCATATTGTATTTATTATAGAATTTAAAAAAATAAGATAGATAAATAAACTAAAAATATAATTTTACCCTTGGTCCCGGGTCACCTCGTTCTCCTTTATCTCCTACAGGACCTTTTTGTCCTTTTGGTCCCTATGAAAAATGCAACAAAAATGATTATTATTTTCTTACAAGATACTGTTAAATAAAATAAAAACACATTAAGTCACTAATGATTGTTTTAAAAATTACATGCACAAAATGCAGGTTGCAGAAAATTTTGGGGTTTATAGATTGATTTTCTCTGTTGTATATATACTAATCATAAATGCTTATGTTTGACATGATTCTAAAAATGAATAATATACAATAAAATTCTAAATATATTTTATTTTTTTAAATATAGTTAATATTTGATTGTGCTTCTGAAATCATAATTTTTTATTACATCTGAAAACAATTAAATACAAAATACCTAAATAAATGCAATAAAATCCTGAAACTATCTCTTTGTTATTTTACATTTTAAGATATTTAATATTTTTGAAATTGATAGCTTCTTGATATCTCAGTTAACATGTCAAATCAATTATATATATTCACATATTCAGAGATAAATAAAAAATTGAGGTTTTGGGTATTCTTTAAAGTTACTTCATGATTTTATGAATCTGTCTAAAATTTTTTTTAATTCGTTTTTCTTGTTAACATATGGTATTCTAATTAACGTAGGATTCCCATACACATAAGATAATGTGAGTCGTTTAATTTTGATTCAGCAAGCCTTACTCCAATTTTTAAGTTTTAAGTCAATAAATTTGGTGGCTTATTAGTAGAAAATGTTGAACTTCCAACATAGTCAATGTACTAAGCGTAATAATAGCATTATTTCCTAATTCGCAATATATTTTTTTAAAGAATAACCATGTAAGGAATTTATTTCAGAAGATTTTGGTAAGACTTTTCTATATTGATGTTATACATACAATATAAAATATATGCAACTTAATTGTAATTTCTAATTTGAAATCATCAATTTGGCAATGTTTTTTTCTTTTTGTTTATATAGGAAATGATTTTGATAAAATTAGAAAGATGATTATAAAAGCACACTTTTTAAATTGTTGGTATAAAAAAATACCATTCATTATGTCAATTGTTTTCTTTCTTTTATAACTGTGTCTTACTATTTTTATTTTTTTTCTGCAAAATATGTAAAGTAGAATATTCTTATGAGAAAAGTGTTACATTTATCATTTACCTTTGAAATAAAAAAGCGATACCGTTTTATGTTAATTCATTATAAATCCAATGTTGTATTATTTCAGGACTTTATTA
The DNA here is from genome assembly GCA_030067965.1 of Latrodectus elegans. Lineage (NCBI taxonomy): Eukaryota > Metazoa > Arthropoda > Arachnida > Araneae > Theridiidae > Latrodectus > Latrodectus elegans. The sequence continues at coordinate 79,939,061 of CM057810.1, forward strand.
AAATGAATTATAATTTATTTTAACAATTTTAATAACTTATTAAAATAACAATAATTTATCATAACATGCATATATATATAATATATTTTTGTGTGTAAAAAACAAACATAATAATGAATTCCTTATTTGCATTGCCATCTGTTAGGAATATATTATGTATTTTTGTGGCTAGAATTATAATTATGTGTATTAAGGTTGTCGACATATTTCTTACATAAAAGCTGGATTTTTTTTATTTAGACAACTATTCATAGGGAATTATAATGTATTTAATTATATACCTAACCTGATTTCCTGGTCTTCCATCGTACCCTCTTAATCCTTCATCTCCTTTATCACCCTTTAAAAAAGAAATATTCAGTTAATAAATAATATTTTAGTTTAAGCAAAATTCGCTCTCCAATTAATTATTTTACTCTTTCGCCAGGTTCTCCAGGAGGTCCTGTAAGCTCGTCTTCAGGTTTTACAGCTTCCGGTAATCCAGGCTGTCCAATATCACCGAGGGGACCTGGTTCTCCCTAAAAAAAGTATTTTGTAAATCAAGAACAATAAACGCTTATCGATTTAACAGATTAATTTAACTCATATTGATTTACCAAGTTTTCTACTCAAGTATTTTATTTTTATTTTATTTATTTATTTTTTTGGATAACTATCACAAAGATTGTGACAATTTATGGATCTAATAACTTGGTTCGCGTTAAGTAAAGATCAAACAATCCTATTTTCCCTATTTAAAACCACCTAAAATGATTTTAAATTTTGTAGCTTATGGTTTTTATAAAGTGACTGCATCGGAAATTAAGTAAAAAAATTTGTTTACCTTTTGCCCTTTTTCTCCTCGAACTCCTTCTCCTTGGGGACCTTTCTGACCTACGTCACCTGGAAATCCTCTGGGCCCCTATAAATGATTAAATATACATAATTGTCTTTAAAGTAATTATTTTTATTTTAATTATTATTTACTTGAAGTGTTTAGCTTCAGACTTAAACTATACTTTTAAAAATATGTTATAAAAAGGAATGGAAGTATAAGCGAAATTACTTGAAAAGAAAAGAATGATAGTGAAAATTTTGTTTCTTTTCTAAAACGCGTGTGTTACAACTGCAACAGATTTACTTATTATATTATGATATTCTGTTTCTTCAATTTTCTATTCTCTTTATGACATTTTCATGAACTGTTTTTAGTGACAAATGTTTTAGCTTTTCATTCATTGCTAAAATTACAAAATTATTTGCCAAGGTATGCTAGTTGTCTCGAGCTGTTACTTACATGGTTCATATTAAAAGAAGGAAAACTTATGTGTAACTCTAACTGTATTATTTCAAAAAAATTAAAATCAATGGAACTTTGTTAATTAATATAAAACACTAAATATACTGAAGTAATCAATACTACTATATAGTATTAGTTAATAACCAAAAATATATATCTGAAATTTATATAATATAGAGTGTATTCTCGGGTATTTTTGTTGAATGTAAGAGACAAACGTTTTATTTATATCAATATTTTGACACCGTGATGTCGAAACTGAAATAATTTAACTCTGAGTTTACGAAGCGATGTATTACTAATGATAGGGATATAATGAATAAGTATATTATATTAATCTATTGAAGCAATAGAATGAATATCAGTTTTTAAACAAAACTGAAAAGTTATAAATATTAATCTATAAATTTATCAAAAACATCTCCTTTTTGCTCATGTTATTAAATGGCATATATTAAATCGTATAAATAAATTTCCTTTGTAAACCTCATTTTGAAGCTAAAAATGGAATAATATCAAATTGGGGAAATGGAAAACACGCAACAGGCATTATTAAAATTTAGCGAAGATTTAAAAATGTATTTTATATTTAACATAAAAGATAAGTTTTTTGATTCTTCGCTTTACTGTCATATTTTTAATATGGTGATTAGTTCGATTAAGAGCTAGAATGTGAAGCTGATTTTGTAAGCCATTACTCCCTACGTGATGCTGGAAAGCAGAAGCATTTAAACTGAAGAACAAGAATGTTAATCATTTAGAACCAGCATTCATTGAAAACAGTAGATTTTACAAATAAAATGAACTACCATAGAATACATAAGTAATTGAAAAATTGGTACAAGATTCATAAGCAGTAAAATATTAAATAGAGAAAATAGGACTCTTTATTGTTCTTGAAAAATATTACAGTATTTAGAAAGAAACTTCATGTAAAATAAATATATACGAGGGTTACTCTAAAATTTTTGAGATACGCGCAGACGAGAATTTGTAAAATAAAAATAACGGTTTAATTTTAAAATACAAAGTATTTTAAAACAGCAGACGATTTTTTACTGACTCACTTCAACTTGCGTGGCGTGGAATAAATTTTAAACAGAAGAGAAGATGGAGTTGACGCGAGAACATTTTCGCCCTATGATTTTCTACGATTTTAAAGCAGAATTAAATCAAGAAGAATACGTTCAACGGTTGCAATTAGCATTTGGTGAATCTCCAGCTCGTGCAACTGCATTCAGATGGCTTAGAGAATTTGGAAGAGGTCGCAATTTTCTTCAGGATGAAGAACACACAGGAAGGCCGCCGTCGGCAATAATCCCGAATAATGTGTCTGCCATGCGAAAAATGTTAATCGATGATAATAGCTGTACCTATAAAATGATTTAGCAGGAAATTAACATTGAATCCGCAGACATACACAAAATCATTCATGAGGAATTACATATGAAAAAAGGAGTTTGCCGTTGGGTTCCCCATAATCTAACTGAGCACCAAAAAGAAGGGAGTGTCAGAATCAGTAAAGAAACTCTTAAATTGCTAAATGATGGTGGTCACCACATTATTTCTAAAATTGTAACAGGTGATGAAACGTACATACCGTTTTTTGACGTTCCAACACGTCAAGAAAGCAAAGTATGCGTCTTTGAAGATGATCCCACGCCGACAATGGTGAAAAAACAACGCGTACTGAAAAAAACGATGTATGCAGTTTTCTTCAGAAATACGGGGTTTGGTCAAAGCCATCAAGTTGGAAGGACAGTAAAAGCAAAATGGTATACCACTAAATGTCTTCCAGAAATTCTACAAGAACTGAATGTTAGCGGACCAATGCTTCATAATGACAATGCATCTTCGCATACAGCCGGATTAACAATTGATTTTCTTAAACAAAAACAAATTAAAGTGATCGAACAATTGCCGTATTCACCTGATCTAGCTGTGTGTGACTTTTGGTTATTCTTTAATCTAAAAAAGAACTTACGTGGATGTCGTTTTCATTCAGAAGAAGAGATTGATGTGGCTATAAATGCATTTTTTTCGTCGATTCCAAGAAATGAATTACTTGAGGCATTTAATCTGTGTAAAATTCGTCTACAAAAGTGCATTGATGCTGGAGGAGACTACTTTGAACACACCTAAAAGTTTGTAAGTATAACTGTAAAAACCTAATTGTATCTCAAAAATTTCAGAGTGACCCTCGTATGTGTTTTAAAATGTTTTCAAAAGTACTCATATTTTAATCTAATTTTCAGATGACCATTGATAAATCATTTATTAATTATACATTATTGTCAAGGTTCTTTACAGCAAAAAGGGAAATATCTTAATTGTGGTTCAGGAATACCGACATCTAACACATCAGCAGTGTGGATTAATATTTATTAATTAATATCAGGTTATCTCAAATATCTGTATACCATTAATATCTGTTTCGAAAATAAAAACAAAAAATGTACACATTTCTAGTCGATTTCCATATTATTTTATAGAACTCTTCTGATACCATGCTTTCAAATGATGATGTAAGTCAATATAATATTTGATAACTTTGTGGCGATTTTTAAAGCAATGTGCCATTTCCTTTCAAATATATTTTCAATTGAAAATAAAATAATTGAAATCAAATATAGCAAGAGAACTATACCAATAGAAGTTATTTGAGAAACACTTATGTCAAAGGGTTTTATTGATTATGAGATTTTAATAAAAAATGCTTCTTTTATCCTAAGGTATAAATAAAAACTAAGCAATTAGTTTTTATTTATACCTTAGGATAAAGTCAACCTTACCTTAGATTAGTCAGAAGAGGGTTTTTTAAGAATCTTAATTATTCAAGCAAAAGAAAACTGTTTTGAAATAGTACGAAAAACAACTAAAAAGGCGCAGATAAAATATTCCCAAAATCATCACTGATTCATTATGCTTTTTCTGTTAGTAATAATGAGTGCAACAAAGAAAATAAAAATTATGTAATGAACATTCTACATTAAAGTATAACAGGATATCAAGACAAATGGTTTCAACTGTACAAAATATTCTAAAAAACTGTAAATATGTTTACGAAGTTTTTACTAATAGTTTTAATATGTGTTTATTTGCATGATATGATAAGAAATTAGTGGTAAGAATATTAAATTAAAACATATCTTACTGGTGGTCCAGGATCTCCGGTGAGCCCTCTGATTCCTGGGGATCCAGGATATCCAGGTGGTCCCTAAGAGTTAAGTCAACACATTTTAAAATTAAAAGTCATAAAAATTTATGATTAGAATAAAAACAGAATCTTTACACCATCAAATGATTACCGGATGTCCAGGCCTCCCCGGTTCTCCTGGTTCTCCTCTGATACCGAGGGAATTTATACCTCCTTCTCCTGGATCTCCCTATAATTAATGATTACATGTGAAGTGAAGATTATATATATAATCTGATTTGATTTACGTAATAATAATTATATATAATTATGAACCTTTTGTCCATTGTAACCAATTCGACCAGGACGACCTTTAGGGCCTTGTCTCCCTGGTGTACCTGGTTCTCCTGGACGACCCTAATTCAAAAAAAAAAAAAAAGAAAATGTAAGTTATGCAATCCATACATGCAAATATACAAGCAAAAAAATCTCTTCTCTAAAATAAGCATTGCGTTGTTTAATATTTAATTATATAGATCTTAATAATAAATATATCAAATAAAAAAAGTAATATATGTGTACATATAATATATGTACATACATTAATTTATCGTAAATGACACAAATTAATACAAATAGAAAATAATTATTTGAAGTACGTTTTTGATGTTTTAAATATTAATTGAAATTTAAAAAAATAAAATTTTTAATTAAAAAAAAAAAACTAAAGTTTTTACAGTAGTGTTGATTGTGAAATTTGATTTTTTTTACATTTTATTTCTTATTACACATAATTTGCTTTATATAAGCAAATTAACGAATTAAATATTATTTTTATTAAATTTTTAAATATTAAATTTACAAAAATCTTTTAATACATTATTCTGGCATTATACTAATATAAATTTCCAATCTTAAATAGGAAATATGTGACATAATTTATATTATTTTAGAATTCAAATAATTTGATACAAATAATATTTCATTGGGAAGAATTAATAAATTATGATATTTAGCATTTTATAATAAAATATGCCAAGTTTTAAAACATATTGATTTCTTATAGGGATAAGTAATTATGAATAATTAAATTTTTACATTAACTCTTGAAAAAGATTTTTAAAAATGCAGAAAAATATTTGTCAAAAACTATTATTGTTGCTGAAATCAAAATATTTTAAATAAAAATCATCGCGATACTCATGGCGATCTAAAATATATTTTAGCCGAAAATTTTAATTTGAAATTTCTTGATTTGCATGTATTTTAAATTAGATTTTAAAAAATATTAACTATTTAAGTTTTTTGAAAATTGCTTTATCTTGCTTACATCAGTCCCATTACATCCAGGAAATCCGGGTTCACCAACTTTGCCATCTAATCCTGGTAATCCCTAAAGTTAAGAAAAATGTAAAGTGAAAGTAAATTGCAAGATATACAATAAGCTTATATAACGAAATATATATATATATATATATATATATATATATATATATATATATATATATATATATATATATATATATATATATATATATAGGGTAGACCATAATTCAAATTACACACACATGAAAAGGTATGCTTTTATTATTGCAATTTATTATTTAAAAAATTTAATAAAAAATATTTATATATAATTTAAATACAATCTTAATTAATAAATGGCAATTTATTTTTATATATAATAACTTAAGTGAAATAATTATTACTCACAGGAGTTCCGGGGGCACCTTCAAATCCCGGCATTCCATCTTGTCCCTAAAAATTTAATATCCATTACCTTAAGTTGAAAACTTTTAAGCTATTGTACTTGAACCATTTATTCTTTCATAATGTAACATCAATGTGAGAAATATAGTACTTAGTTTTACGAAAAAATTCACATAATTAAATTTCTATTTATTAATTAACTCCAATATATATTGAATATAAAAAATTGCAGATACATTTGATTAATAGTAAAGTGTTAATTATTACCTAATTATACAATGAAATGTGATTCAAGGTACTACTTCTATCCTGATAGATTTTTAGCAAAAATATTATTAAAAGTTTGTCAACTTTCATTCTGATTATACATTAACAACATCATAAAACTTATTTTAATTTATTAATAAAACGTTAAAAATTAAAAAGTACTCAAATTATAAAATAAATCTTTAAATGAATATCGGATTAGAGGACGTTTTGCAAAGAAGGAAATATTTTTGATTAAGTATGTATTTATAAATGCAATAACGATATTCAGAAATAAAAATTCTATTTACTTACCCTGATACCTTTCGGACCATCAGCTCCTGGATATCCTATATCACCTTTATTTCCTTTTCTCCCTGGAGGGCCTTCAGGACCAACAGGACCTGGATGCCCAGGGACTCCTACAGATCCTGGTAAACCTTGTAATCCCTAGACAACCAAAATTGATCAAAAATATTAATTTAGACATACATGTTCCAATTTAACAGTGATTTTCTTTTTTGGCATTGAGCTTTGTGCCTTTGTCCTTTTAATGTATCCTTCATAGGATTTCATCAGTTATTTAGAGCATTTCATTTTGAATGCAGTAAAGGGTTATTAGGTTTGATGTCTTGCATGAAACACGTCAACTTTACAATTATTATTAGTATTATTATTTTAAAATATTCATTTTTTTCAATTTAGTGGAATATTGATTTTTTAATTTGTGACAGAAAGCTGTTGATAGAAATGAAAAATATATTTAAGAATTTGAGATTTGGGGAATTCTTAATTTAATAGATTGAATAATTTGTGGTTTTTTACAAAACTAATCATTGGTATTCATTAAATTAATAGTTTAACATTGCCTTATCTTAGCAGTTCTTCATATGGAAGAATGCAACGACCAATCTGAAATCAAATTATTTTGATAAAATATGATGTTTCATCCATACGATAAAGATCAAATTGTTATATTTTATGATCAATTATGATATGATAATCTGGTAGGACCCCATAAAGACATGATTAAATTTAACACAGTCTTGTCAGATTAGTGAAACGATTTGCACAACTGTAGCAAGATATTTGTTGCAACAGATTGAAAAATGTTGTATTATTTTAAAATTTACTTCTAATTTGTTTAACTTTATTAAACTTATTTTTATGTTGTTTTAGATTTTAATAAGCTTATCTTATGAAATATCCTTAGCCATGATAAAGGAGGGTATTACCCTTGTTTATAAGAGATATACATAGGATTGGTTATGAAATAAATATGAATTATATTGCTTATCCCAATACTAGAATTCTATTTATGTTTAACTAATGCTTATGGATAACAGAATGTTGTTAATAACTTATGTAAGGCTTTATCTATCTTCAAGTTATTTAAAAAAAGTTGAATGTATCATAAATAATATCTATTTAGGAAATGTCTCCGTTTTTCTGAATAGTTTTATGTTGGAAAATTGAAGCTTATCACAGTTTCAGATTATTCTTGTTTTTATCTTAAAAGTTAAGCAATATTACCGAAATCAATTTGCTGTTAAGAAGAATCCTGTGGTCAAAGTATTAATTAATTATTTTTCATTATTTTCTACCTTATAACATGAAATAAACGAATAATAATTTTCAAATTAAATAATGTAAACAGTATGAAAATGAAGTCAATTGAAGAAAATGCCATTTACCATGTATTTAGTTACATACAAATTTTTTGAACGACCATATAACTTATTTTACTTTAAATTTCAAACAATTTTAGCGATGAAAATTTGAAAATTACTAAATTTATAGTTTCGTAAAAATAACAGAGGATTACAATTAGTGATTTTAACTTTAGCTACCTACATCATCTTTTAAATATAAAAGAATTTCTAGGTAGCATATATAAACCGCAAATAAAAAGTAGATAACGTAAATAAAAAGACACGTGAATAAACTTACATATGGTCCTTTATCACCAACACAAATACATGGCTGAACAACACATCCTTTGCAAGCCTAAGAAGAAGAAAATATTACTTGTGTCATGAAATTCGGAAATTTAATCCATAGAAATTAATGATTATATGATAATTATCTAACTCTCATCAACTAGGCATTTAAAGTGTTATTAACAAATATTATTGTGTTTTATCATAGCAGTAAGGAAAACCAAGTCGTTGATATCTTAAGTATCATGTATTGCAACATCTGCGGAGAAAATCTTGCAATTACCAGATATTTATTTATTCTTTGAATTATTAACGAGCACGTTTGTGCTGTCAGTTTAAAAAAAATCAATGAATGTGGAGGCGAAACAAAATGAAGTGAGCGGAAACATATCGCAGCTGGCATTTTGAGAAAGTTACTCCTTTGTGCTTCATTTAAGTATCTCAGACTAAACATTTCCAATTGGAATTTTCTCCAAATTTTTACTGATACTAAGAATTTTTACTAAGGTTTATGTCCTCTGTAATAATTAAAATTATTTATTTTTTTTTAAATGAATTGTAGATTTGATACAGACACAGGTCCCCTTTAAGATAATTGACATAAATTTTCTACCTCATTTGGGTATTTTTCATGATTTGGACACTATAATTGTTAAGTTTTAAATTATTTAACTACCCATAAATTATTTTAAACATTTAAATGCGTACTAGGATATTATAGAGCTTAATTTTAAAATAATAACTTTACAATAGTTTAAGAATATAAAGCAAGTGAAATCACATTGCATGTGGCATTCTTCTATTTTGCTTCGAGTTTTTTATTAACTACTTTATACTAATCATTTATAATTTTTCCATAGTTTAATCTCATATTTAATTTTTTACCTGGAGCAATTGGCTATAGCGTTTAAGATGATCAATTTAATTTTGATTTATTTGTTGTTTTGATTTCAAGCTCTAATTCTTTTAAATCCTTATTGCATACAACTCAAATTTTATAGAATAGATTTGTAACACAGATATATGATGATTATTGAGTTTTACCAAAATCAATTTCAAAGTGGGTTGAACGTTCGGAAAGATTAATGTAATAAAATATCGCAAAATTACATTTTAATATAATAATTCCATAAAAAGTTCTTATACTCAATAATTTTTTCTCAATTTACATAATATGTAAAAATATAAAAATACTACAAGAATGCTTATCATACGTCATTGTTATAAACTCTCTTTGTTATACGTTAAAATAAATCGTGCAAAAAAGTGAGTGAATTTATAAAGTTAATTATGTTAATTAGATGAGTAAAAAAATGTCATTTCTTTGTTATAAAAAATTCACCTATAAAATCGTTGTTTACGCAAAAAATAAGTAAGTTTCACTGTATTATTAATTTTAAAGGTTCAACACAGTTTTTGATAAAAAATGGTTTTAAAGCTCACTTAATATAGCCAATTATTTTATTAAGATCACAATACTTTTAAGCATCTAAGATGTTAAGGAAAATTATACATTTATAATGATATGTCTTGTACAGAATTGCAAAGAAAAACAAACAACATCAATGAAATATATAGCTTCAAGGGCAAACTGATCCATTATCCCATTTGATGAGAAATGTATTCGATCATTAATAATAAAATTAAAAGCAAATCTACAAAAGTTTTTAAACAAAAGAAAAATATAAACAAATTAAATTTTAAAACGAGGGAAAAAAAACGAGAGCACTTTTGTTCTTATAAATAATATATATTTATCACTGATATAAACTTATATTATTGTAAGAAATAAATATGAGATTTTTTTATAAAGTCTATAAGAACCATAATATAAGAAAATTACAACATTAATAAGAAAAATAAAATAGCAAAATATTAGGAATAAAGAAATCAATTTCCAACAAACGCGTGGAAATGAATAAATGTAAGCATGGTTTTTAAAATATGAGTCATACATCTTCAAATAATTAATTAGGTAAAAATATTTTATAACTAAATATTCTCATATTAATTAGTTTTTATTTTTATCAAAATTTTAGTTGTAACATATTCTTAATGTGTGTATGTAATCTCTATTATTTCGAGGCAGTTAGAAATATGTGTTGCCAAGAGAACAACACAGGCAGCTAAAATATTCATTAAATTCAAAATTGCGCCAATATGTTAAAACAACAGCTGTGCTGTTCCTATAAATCTAACTATATAAGCTAATATTAATAATATTCTATATTTCAATTTGAAGTAACTGTTGAATTGAAATAGAGCATTATATTGCATGTTTTTAATTAAATATGTCCCATTAATTTAATTTAAAATTATTTGCTTAATTGTAATGAAATTTAAGCTGTAATTAGAATCAAGAGAGAAAAACTAATTTTTTTGTAAATTCATTCTATTTTAAATGGATTTAAAAATATATTTTGGAATTTATAACTTTGTTCCAAAAATTTTTACTAAACTTTAAAATATGGACAAAATTATTTTAGAAACAAAAAAACTATAGCAGAGTAGTTTGTTCGAAGGTTTATAAGAATTTCATTAGAAATATTACTCGAATAACAAAACTTTTCCGAATTCATTAGATATCATAATCATATTTCAAAATGAATAGCTACAGAATATTATAAATAATCTAAATTTAATAAACAGCCCAAATAATTGTTTCAAATTTTTTCTTCAATTTACCGTAAAGTAAGAATTAAGTAAAAAACTATCGAAATATTTTTTCAAGTTTTTGAGCCTGTATGCAATTTTTAGCAACTACTTCATTCCTACAGTTCACCATTTTATTCCTTTCCCAGCTTATAAATAAAAGCAAAATATAATTTTATAATCAGTATAAAGTGATGATAAGGAATTTAATCGATAATACGTGTTATTTTAAAAAATAAAAACTGGTTATGCAAAATATTTTGTGTAGAATATTAGGTAATCGTTTGAAAAAAAAAAGAAGAGTTGAAAACTTTGAAAGAGAGTGAGATTCGCATCACAGGATGAAGCATCTTGCGAAGATTGGTGTGCAGGAAGAGACGAAACATAAACAATGAAAATTTTTGGCGATAGACAGATACCACTCTGTGCTTCGTTAATACAAAAGCTTCCCTTCATCGCTACATATCACCAGTCTTAAACTGAGGGTTACAGTTCACACTACAAGTTATGAGCTGCTCCAAATATAGGTGTGTTCTGAAGGAGTTCGATTTATGTATCAAAGAAAAACAGAAGCTTGTCTAAATATAGTATTCTTATAAATGCTGTGGGGGTTGATAAAGAAATAAGGAGTTAGTGCAGTTTTTTCTGCCTTAGAAAGAGAAAGTTTTAACTTCTCCTTTTTATATTTTTTAGTAGTTTGAAGCAGTTAGAAGAAAGGTTGGTTTAAATTACCATTTCGTATTTAATATAAAAATAAAATATAATTTCTCGCCATTTGCCACTTTAATAATATTATTTTAATTACGTTCATTAGAGTGATTCTGAAAAAATGGTGCCTCTTGTTTAGCAATAACTGTAAAATAAATGTTATGACAGGAAAAATGAATGAATTTGAGCTACTTTCTTAACATATGTATTGTAAATGCTCATAAAAGTGAATAATAAGCCTTTATGTCTTGAACAGCTTATTAAATTTGTACATACGATTACATTAACACATTATTAATATTTATGAATTAAGAATGAAGTAAAAATATAGCAGCAAATGTGTTATATTACTTGTAAAGTTTCAGGATAATAAAATCCATTAAATTTATTTAACAAGAAGCAAAATATGTGTATAGTTTATTTTCGGTATTTTTAGAAATATTTATTTTTAATGAAGCTGTAAATATATAATTTTTTTCTATCTTTGTTAATTTATACACTGAATTATATTAAGAGATGAAGAAAATAAAAGATGTAGTTGACAATTTATGTATTTAAAAAACGAATAATTAGAAGTTATTTAATTTAATTCAAACATTTAATTAATTTTTTTGATTTTACTTCCTCCAGTCAGAAAAAATATTGTTTACTAAAAGTATTTCTCAAGTATTATTTAATAAGAAGTTTTACTTTACTTGCATTTAAGATACGCAATTTTATTGGATATTAAAAATTTCGTCAATTTTAATTTGATTTTCAAATATTTCTGATTTTATAGCACACATATTTTGATTTTTAAATTTAGGTTATTAAATATAATCAAAATTATTTCAATTTATTCTAAATGAATAATATTAAGAATAATTATGGTAGAACTGTAAATAATTTTATATATTCGATTGCTATTAAAATTATTATACCTGCATTATTATCCTTCACTAAGATTTTTTCTGTGGAGTTGATTCTTAGAAATACTTAATTCTCTGGGAACAATCTCATGAAATTTCATGCTGAAGATTCAGTTTTAAAGCGATTTATAATACAAATCTTTGCATACACGACGCTAAATTTACTCAAAATTTTCCCTATATGTGTTGTCACTTTATGCGCTTTTTAAAAGACGAATAAATTTCAGAAATAAACTCACTCTTGAATAAATTCAAAGTTCTTAAGAATAATTGAATAGATTTTTAGTAATTTTTAACACTATTTTCTCGATTAATTGTTTGTTAAAGACTGGAAGTTTACGAAGGAATGACCAATAATTTTTGAAAATTGAATTTTAGTAAATTTTAGTGTCTCTTATAAAAGTCATACCCTGTTTGCTTTTCATTAATTAAATATTATAATAAATTTTATACAAACACTTTTTATTATATTTTTTATTCCTAAAAAATGTTTTTGAGGCCTTTGCATGCTGTTTAAATATAATTTAATAAGTGAGTTTAGATTAAAAGAAACTTTATTTTTTCACGCTTTATATTTTTAAATAATGTACTACAATAACAAAATTATTAATATATATAATATATATATATATATTATATGTTAATAATTATAAAATTAATAATGAGACATATTAAAATATAACCACATTTAATTTCTTCAATAAAAATATAGCGCTCCATAGTTCAGTTAGAAAACTATATTTACAAATACTTCCTTCATAATATAATTAAAAGGTATCTTTCAAAGCAACTATTTCCTATTTTAATTTCCAATGTCTAAAAGAAATCTAAATGAAACATTTATATTCATAAAGAAATTCCTATATTTTTTATGCTATTTTTTTTTTCTTTTGTCGGCATATCATCCTACACCTTCTTTTACGCGAAATTTGTCTGGGATAATTCTTTTTTTTTATTATGAAATAAATACAGACCTCCATTTGTAAAAGCGATGAAATTACCAGAGCCACTTAAAAGCGCTCTTTTGACCCCGAGAGCACTTTTATTTCGGTTGTTTGAGAGAACAGAGGGATGGGAAAAGAAGATGAGAAGGAAAATTGATTTATTTTGCTCTTAGCTTTATTTTTACGAAATGTACTCAAATACTCTTAGCTGTAATTTTACGCTTTCCATGTTCTTGAATACAGTGATTAATTGCTTAGGTGAGAGTATTTATATTAACTAAAGATTTTTCGAATCATAGCTAGAATTTTCTATGGATTATTAATCACTTGAACTAATCTTTTCGTTGGCATCTTTTGATTGTTATATTTCTCATGATAAGACGTATGTTTTGAATTTTTATAGAAAGCTTTAAAAGTGATTTTTTTTTCTACCATTTACAAAAATAATTCCTAGGAAAAAGCGATAATTTATTTTGCAATGAAAAATTGTTTGCACAAAAAGAGAAATTACAGATATGCTTGCTGTATATTATCAGATAATTTTTTTAGTGATTAATGAGTTAAAGGCTCACATAAATAAGGAATAACGAAAGCGCTTTTCAATATTTATTATTATTATTTTAAGTATGTTAGAGCTCTTTATAGCCTAATTGTAGGCCATAAGATTCTTTTTACTTTTATTCCATATGGATTACTTTCGAAAGAATATTAAGAAAATAATACTAGCCAATCATCAAAAAACTAGAATATTTAGAGTTCATAATAGTTTAGTTATTTGGACGGCACTATTTAGAGTAAAAGATCTCAAATTCGATCGAATCTTTCTGAATGCACATTTTTGGAGTAACACTTGATAGCTTTCTGAATTTTGAAGTTCTTGGGACAGAAAATAATGCTCATAACATATGAAACTTTTACCTAGTAGGCAATCTACAAAGGATGATCAGCTGAAAAGAGTTTTCGAACAGACTTTAGAATATGCCTTTAGAATATTATAGTCAACTGGATTAATTGATTCCAACTTAACACATAAATACGACTGACAAATTGAAAATAATCAACTCAACTTGTCATGAACACAACTGATTCTAATTTTTTTTTCAATGGCAGATTGTATAGAATTACAACTGCAACATAGTCTATTAATCTATTGGTCCCTGATACCCAAGGAGCCGGCCAGAAACAGCGACCTCTTAGCCGCCGAGGCGTTGCCCCGGGTGCACCACGCATGACATAGGGACCCGTTTATAGGGTAGGCATCATTCATACTTCATTCACACACGCAAGGAAAGGACAAAGACAGGATAGAGAGAGAGAGAAAGTACATCCATGCCTGAACCGGGATTCGAATCCAGGACCTTCCTATCCATAGTCAGGCACTAGACAAGGCTGACCACTAGACAAATTGGCCGGCTACTGATTTTAACTTGTCATCATCATATTCAAAAATATAGTGCAACATGGTTTTAGTTTACGCATTTATTACTTGAAGATTAAGGATTCTAAATGAAATAACACACATTTAAAAATTGTATAAAATGAGAGTAACGTATAATCATTTAGTTTTCAAAACTTTTGCATTAATTTGATAAATAAAATTTTTAAATTTTTAATTTTATATAATTAAATTGAAAAATATATAATAAAATATTTTTTATTAAAAGAACATTGGGAAAATTTATTAATGAAACTGAATTCAACTTTCTACTTTATATAAATTATTTTTAGTTATGAACAACAAGCCAGCTAAAGAAGTCTTTTCATAAATTTTTGAGAAAAAAGTTTTTTTTTTTTTTTTTTTTTTTTTTTTTAAATTTTTGAATGCATGTGAAGTTCACTTGTTAAACACTTTTTAAATAAAACTTCATCGTTTTCTTATGAGAGAGTTCGAAATATTTGAATTATTAATATACGAGATTTTGAACGTTAACTCAAAATATAGAATATCAAAAATAGCTTTTTTAAAAAAAAGTTTTGAAATTCCCATACTCAAATGATTCAATATTTACAAAAATTATGTATATTTGTCTTCTTTTTGTAAAAGTTGAATGCAAATGTTAAAAGCGTAAATATAAATTATTTATCACTTTATGTTTCGGCAAATTATAGAATCACTAGTCATACCTTAACGCTCAACTGCATAAAATAATTGGGATGTTTTCGCTCACGCGTAAAACACATCCATCACAGTTAAAATGGCAGTTAAAGAATGTGTTCCTTTATTTTAATTTTTTTTTATTTCTCGATACAGATGTTTCCATAAGTCATTCAGTTAAATCAAAATATTACAGTATTTTGCATTTTGGCAGCAAACATTTGCTAAAAGTAAAAAAATATCAAATTATGTTTAAGTTATCTATTTTTTTTTTTACTGAAAAGATTATGCAAAATTTTACTGAAAGAATTAATAAAATATTAATTTCATTATAAGGTAGTTTGAAGCTAATATTTATATAGTTAAAAATCAATTAATAATAAAAATTGAGAGAAAGTTTTGATGAAGCATTTTTGAAATTAATTTACATTATAATAAACAAAATCTATAAATACTCAAAAAGCTAATACCTAATTTAGAAAAGATTGAGGCAATAAAAATTAAACAGTCATAACGAAAATTTATTAAAATATGGCAATGTATTATTTTTTTAAAAGCATTAAACTGACATTAACCTTCTATGGGTTCTAGAAAAAGTTACTTACTAATAAAATTTAATAAAAAAAATTCTAAATATTTGCATTAAACTTTAAGAGAAATTTGAGTTAGAGTCGTGAATAATATTTAGTGAAATAAACATTTCAAATAATTATTCTAAATGAGTTATAATTAGTTCTTTTATTATTTACTTAAGAATTTTATACGCGAATAATTAGTTACTTTTCTCTCTCTCTCTGTAACAAATTATGGAATTTCAGGGAAAACAGTTTTCAATTTAGATGCATCAGGTTGCCAAATATCAAGTGAGAAATTTTGCTGATTTTATTTTTTGAAATCAGTGCTTTGTCGACGCATTTTATACTTAAAATTCTTACGAATAAAAGGACATGTCTGAACACTTGTTTGCTCATAAAGACCGATATGTTTTTTTTTCCCCAAGTAACAAGTACTGCTCACATAAAAATATTTAAACAATTTACAAAAATATTTGTAATATCATTATTTTTTAGTGTATATTCTTATTGGTTTCTTATTATTGCACCCGACATAATGTTTTATTTTGATACTCAGCTTCACACCATTTATTAAAAAATTAATGTATAATTATAAATTTCCGTAATATAATATTTTACATAGAATAATGCAAAAGTTCCCTTAGTTTTCATTATACAGCTTATTATTATTTTAGCAAAATGTTTTTATTAAAATGATTAGATTAGTTTAAATATTAAAATTATATTACAAAACTCCTAACACTCACAAAAATAATAAAATTTATAACCATATACTCTAAGACAATGCAATTAATTTATATGTATTGCATTTATATAAATTTAAATCTTTAAAAGATAACCGGAATGACTTGTGTAAATTATACTTTAATATGCAAAATTTATTTTTAACAATTTTTAAATTAAATCTAAAAAATACTGGTTTATAATAAATGTAAAATATTCTAATTAGAAATATTCATCACGTAAAATTAGTAATATTTATAATTTTGAATATATATTTAGTATAGGTTAATTTATTCAGTAGAATACTCTATTTCTTGAACCTAAATTAAATTTTAGTAGCTTTCAAAATAATGGGAAATGATTCCCTTTCGTTAACAGCAATTCCTTTTTAAAATTCAAAAAATTAACAGCAATTATGCGAAATATAAGAGAAGCAAAAAATGAGATATTGATTTCAAATGTTTTAAAGGAGGATTGATTTTTTACATAATTATCCATACATTACTATATCTTTTAAGCAATCTTCACACACACATATTGAAAATAAAAAATTTTCTAAAATAACTGAGATTTCTTTAACATTTAAATGAATTTGGAATTTTGTATATTATGTTAAAAAAAATACTACTAAATTTTGCAATTTCTATTTTGAGAGTGAAGTTGTAAAATAGAAAGGCGTACGACAAAAGAAATTTATTCAGATAGAAAAAAATATCTATATTTTTATATTATTTCATTTAAATGTATATTAAATATTTGTATTTTTCTGCTATAAAATATTTGTGAGATATTTGGTTTTGTGAACATTAAAAATAATTCAATAAACTATTCTTATTGTCATTTAATTTTAATGTTTTAGAGCAATTTTTAGAGGATATCTAGCAGTTTATAGAGGTAAAAGGATTACTTCCTGCAATGACAGCGTAAAAAATAGATAGTAATTATTCTGAAAATAAATAAATAGTGCAACAAGCAAATATTAAAAAATAAATTACTTATTTTAATCATTTCAATCTAAAGAAATATGTTTAAGTAAATTCATTTTAGCTATATTTACATTACACATTTCTAAAAATTAAAACAATTTTCATTTTTATAGCATAAACAAAAATAACATAGTTAAATTAATTATTTGAAATAGCTGAATCTTAGATTTCTTAATAGATCTATTTTAAAAATATCAAATTATCTCATTCATCGTATAATATATTTTGAAGCATAATATTTGTGAAACTATTATATTCCAAAAGACGTTTTATGACAAATATTTAAAAAAATAATAAGAATTTTTAAGACTATAAGTAACTTGTAAATTAGGAAATAAAAAATACTAGAAATTATTTTTTTATTTTTAAATTGCTTATAAATTTCATTTTGCTGTAAATAAACCGTGAACTTGAATACTTGCTTATAACATTGAAAATTAATAAGTAAAACAAAACTCATATGCTCGGTATAGTTTATAAATCTTTTGAAAGATGATTTTCTGTTTAGTTATCTTAAGTATAGTATGCAAATTAGTTTCCCAGGATTCTTATCATATTAATCATTTCCTTTTAATAAATTTTCTCGTCACAAGTGAAAAACTTTTTCGTCACTGATATCAAATTTGGTGTAAGTTTCAAGATTTAAGGAAAGAAATTCTGTGATACAAAGAACTTTCTCATCACTTGAATTTTATTGAAATTGCAATTCCACTTAAGTATTAAGGTCACTGTTTTTTCTTTTTTTTTTTCGTAGAAGGAAGTGTGTGTATTTTGATTCCATTTATTCATTTTAATTTGCAAAATCTGTTGCACCTCAATTGAAAATTTTGATAAAAATATTAAAGTTTATTTCATGTAAATTAAAATAAAAGTTTAAAATTTTGATCCAATTTTAATAACTAACATCGATATTAACTAAAAGTTATAATGCAAATTAATATTGTACAATAAAAGTATGAATAAATTTTACAAATTTACCGTACTTTAGAGTTTAATCATATGCATTAAAAATAAATTTTCTTATTATTTTCTAACGTATTTTTTCTTTAGATGCATTACATTTTTTTTAAATTTTTTTCATATTCTTCTTTATTTTATCATTTCCCTAAAATTCTTCATGCATGTGATTACTGTGATTTTATATATCTTACTTTCAAATATATCTTTTTTTGTCATCCTTGTTTCACATATTTTGAAAATAATTGAAACAGAAAATTACACTTATTTTCAAAATATGTAAGTCTAGGATAAAAGTTTACTCATTTTATGAATAAAGTTGGAATTCCAAAATCCCCAAACATCATTCATAGTCAAATACATGCAACAAAAAGAACAGTTTATTAAATTTAATTTTAACGACTTTTTATAAAATAGACACTCTTAGGGCTAAATACATGCCTCAGCAAACTGGAATTTCCTATCCTGGAATAGAATACTTACATTAAACTAAAGTTATTTTTCTATTAAACTGATAAAATATTTCATCAATATGAATGCCTTGAGTCTTGCAAAAATTTTACAAGACTGTCCACTATTTAGTACATTTTTTAATGGACTAAATTAAACTCGGAATCTTGAGCATTAATTAATAGACAGTTTAATGGCCTTATATTTTTGACCAAATTAAAATCATGCTAAAAAAACTTAGGAAATCTCAAAATTCGTAGGACATAAAATTTCCCCTATTAATGTGATGTGATATAGAAGGAACAATACTAACATGATTAATAGTTAAGAGATAAATGATGTTGGTAAATTTATAACAGATAAATAGTTTTGTAGAATTGAAGCTCCTCCACATCTTTATAGATGTGCAGAGGTAAAGTTAACAAACGTTGATAAAAAAAATTGTTTTGTTTACAAGAGTTGAGATGTGAAGATATTAATTGAGGTAATTTATATTAATTTCCTTTCTAATACATGGCTTAAATGAATCGTATGTACATCGAATAGGAACAATTCTGTAGTAAAATATGAAAAAAAATAAATTTTCTGAGTTTCAATTAATAACTCTGAACATATTAATTTCTTGGTTATGAAAATCAATAAAATTAATGACTTTTTTCATTTATTTCTAGCAGTAACTTTCCCGCCTTAATAATTTAACAACTGAATCTAATTAAGCAAGTGATTATTAGATAGAAATTATATAATATATTAACTTATCTTGCTTCGAATATGAGTACTTATAAGAATATGTTAAATTTAATACAATGCTAAAAATAATTAAAATAATTTTCAATTTTGGGTCGTTTTATAAAATTATAAGTCATTTATTTAAATCAAGTATTTTAATAATATAATGATTAATTTTTCTCACGATTTCTTTTGCCAAGCTTCATTTATATTGTAATTAATCTAATTAATTTCATTAATTTACATTAATGCATTTGAATTTCATTAAATTATTTCATTTAAAAAATAAATGCGTGAAAGTGTTACATAAATTATTCTTATAAGAAAAGCTAGAATAATTCTCCATTTGGCATTGTAAAGCAAATAGATAAATCAGTCTTTATTTTGAAATCATTATTTTCTTCTTTGAATGGTAACTGTCAATCAGAAGGTGCTCTCATTGTCGTTTGATAGCATGTATAATGATTTTGATATTTATTTTTTCAATCAATCGATTCGCATTTCTTTTGTGTGTTATTCGGCATAGATCATTGTATAATTCGGCAGTCATTAGAACTTAAACATTGGATTGAATCAATCGTCATGACTATTGTCCTTTTCAAAAGAAAAAATTAGAATTAGAAAATGTTTCACATGTGTATTTTATCACAGCCATTGTTTGTCTATTACGTGAAAAGTAATTTATGATATATACTTCCAGTTTTACATAATAATCAAAATCATAAATTAGAATATTTAGCTAAATACCTCTTATACCATATTTAAATACTAATAAGCTAAATTCGATAATTTTATAGAAAAGAACTTGAGCAAAAAACTAAATCATAATGCTCTGATATGTTGATATTTAAAATGTTTGTCTGACCATCGTATGCCTATTTTTAATGATTTGAAAGTTTATTTGGGACCAGAAATAGATTTTTGATACAAAAGGCTTTAAAGCATTTTCAGAATAGTAATTATTTTTCTGATTATTTAATAAAAGTAAATGCAAAGTAAGAGTCTTCGAACAGATTTGAGGTATTAAAAATCCATTCCAAATTAGAAATTGAAAAAATTATCAAAAATTTTTGACGTAAGAAAAAAATATTGCTATATACATATAATTTTAATTAGTTGGATTGTATGTTATCTAAGTTGGTGACGTTAGCTTCCATGTTTAAAAATCATTGAGATTAGGTAGTATGATTTTAAAATAAATATTTGCATATAAAGTAAATCATAATATCCATTTTCTTTTTGAATTATGTGATTAACTCTTTATATAGATAAATTCTCAATCAGGAAAATCTTTTCCATCAGAAACTAAAATAAAATAAAGAATGTTTTAATTTTTTTTCTTTTTACATAAACACGAGCATTATCTAGAACAGAAACAATGGGAAATTAATTTTAATAATTTAGTATTAAATCTTTAATTTTTGTCTTTAAATTAAACACATAAGAATGGCGCATTAAGTACATAATTTTATTGTTAACATTTGGCGAGAATTTTTAAAAAATATCATACGTATACGTAAACGTAAGATCATACAGAAAAATACTCATAGTTATTTTAGAAAACTGGAATATGAATTAAAATTTATTTGCTTAGGATCAATATTAAAAATTTAACTTTACCAATGTTGCATTCGTTGATTTCAGCAACGGAGTTAATTACAAAGAATGAACTTTTTTTTTTTAAATCAACGTTTAAACTCTCCTTCAAATCTATTTTCTGTTGTTCCTTAACCTCGGTGTATAAAAAAAAAAAGTCACGTGATTAGTCATGTTCTAACAATGCCATGCTGATTTGCTGATCTCTGATGCGCTTGTCTTGAAATGACAAAGGACGTCTTAGTATCCTAATCACAGTCTTTTAATCCTGGAATCCTCAGCGCTTTTAAATCATTCTTTCAGTAAAAGTTCAACCACACTTAAGAGTTCTTTTTTTTTTCTTTTGAGAAAGAAATTACCGTGTAACCTCAGTAATGTTTTTGAAGAGTCTTTCTTCAAGATGAAAAGATAATTATTTTATAAATATCTGACAATTGTTTGTTATTGAATTAAAATCGAATTAAAATGTAATTTTTGGGAAAATAAGCAAATTACTACGAATTTTTATAAAAATTTTCACTTTTTCTCCGGTTGAAATTTTCTCACAAATTAATCATTATTTACAAAAATAAATAGTCATACTGCTTAATTGTGATTATTATACGTTTTGGAGAATATGATTTTTCTCCATAAAACTTTCTCTATTTTTAAATTTTGCAGAAACTATTAATAGAATTTCACGAACATTAATGAAAAAATTTGGCAATACAAATATCCCACAGAAATTTTATGTAATACCTTATCCTATAAATATATACATATATTAAGTTAATATCACCAAGTTTACATTATTTTAAAATTGTTTTGATTGTTGAATTATTAGGTTGTTTGTTTTTGAGCATCATTTTTTAGATAGATATTCATTTTGTACAGTAGAGGCACGATTAAAATAGAAGTAAATAAGTAACATATTGGTTTTCAATGAATACGCGAATTGAAATAAATACAGTATACATTTGCTAAATATATTACTTTTGAGAACATTAGTTCAATCAATTAACAACGAATGTTGACGTACTCAAAGTATATTTAATTATTAATATTAAAATTAACATCATTTTATTTTTTGAAAAATTTTAGTTACAATATTCAGAGTATATTTAGCAACTTAGAATTATTAATAAGCAATTCTTGACGACTCATTATGATAAAAAAATTTTTTTAGATTTATATTAAAACGAATTTGAAGAACTAAAATACATTTATTTTAATATTCCTACTTACACACACATGTTTGCTTATAGTACATAAGTTTTCTTTCAGTTGCCTCAACATTAGAAAAATATTTTAAATAAAATAACAAAGGGAAAATTCAAAAAAAATTTTAAATAATTCTTTTTATTTTCCAGGAATATTTTAGTTTACTTTATTAAATCAAACCACTTGTAAAACTGATTTGTGGAAATATTAGAATGGATTATAGTTGCAAGTATAACTGATGAAAAGAAACCTGGTAATTTTGAAATAAATTATTAAAACTAGATTATTAAATATATTTTTGTGATTATATATAGTTACTTCTTACATTTCAGGATTGTTATGTTAGAAATTTTAGGTGCTAGCTTTACTTTTTGATTTATATTCAATTTGAGAGTGACCAAAATTTTTGAATATGATTACAATTAATACGTTACAGTTATTCATTTAAACTTAGAAAATGGCGATCTTCCATGTAGCGAGACATGAATTAAATGAGATGGCATATATTTGAATTAATTTCATAAGTTTTTACATTCTAAAATATGCAAGTCTTACGTTAATATTCCTTTATTTTATTCTAAATTCACTACTTTCTTAATTCATATTTTGAATTATAATATTTGATAATTTGAAGGGAAATGTCAAGAAGTATTCCACACAAGTTGATAATAGTGTTTTAATCTACTTTGAAAGAATATGTTGCCAGATCAAAAAAGTTACTTTCATTATAATTTTATTTTTTGGAATGTGTATATGTTGTTTCTGAGCATACTTTTGTAGTATTCACTGAACAAGAATAAAAAAACGTTAATTTTCAAGGCAGTCAAAATATTAGAACAACAAAACCTAGTATAGGAAAATTTCGATTTTTATAATTTTGAGAATTAGATGAAATATATTAAGTGAATGAAAAATTAGATGCTTTTATTTTTTCTTATGAATATGATTAAAAGACTGATGATATAAGGAGCAAAAATCAATGATAATTACACAGATTTTATACCTTAAAAATAAACTCTAAAGAAGAAATATTTCATTAAGTATCTTATAGTTAACTATTATGATTTTAAAAATGTTTTTTCCATATTAAATGGTAGAAATATGTTTTAAGAAATAAAGTAAACAAATACTTACTTATCAAAATTAATAAAGTTAGTTTACGAAATATAAAAAACAAAACACGTTAGAGGAAAAACTTTAAAGTTTGCTTTGAAATAAAATTATTTAATATAAGCAAAATACTAATTTGTTTTGAAAATTTATGTGATATTTTCATAAATATATAAAGTTAACATCTAAATTTATTATACAAAAACTTTTAAAAATTCCGGTAAAGAAAATTTTAAAATAGTAATTTATAAGAAGCATTTTAATTTTTTTGTGAAATCCAGATTATGGATAAGTATTTTGAAACACTCAAAAATGTATATTTTAAATAAACTGCACAAACAAATTTCTTACATGACCTCAAAAACTTATTATACTTTTAATTTATCAATAAAAAACTCATTTTTGTTTGTATAATTTAAAAAAAATTTAAAATCAAGTTCTATGGTACATTTTTTCACGCATTTTAAGCTTTTCATTTTTTTTAATTAAATATTTTTTTAGAAAAAAGACTTACTGCTGCTTCCGCTGTTTTCAGTAGAAATAGATAAACCAAATAAAGAGCACTAATCCATCTCGCATTCATGTTCATCCCCCTCTTTTAAGGGGACCAGTTTTGTTTTCCACAATCCCTTCGTGATTTTATTTTTTAAGTTATCCTCTCTAATAATTTTTCCTCACTACCTCTCGCGCCGCACTCGCTGACCCACGAGAATCGAATCAGCGCGCGTTTGAAAAACGTTCCATTAAACTCAGTTTCGCGTGTACCTCCGCCGAGGATAAAGAGTGCTGCGTAATAGCACCGCGTCTCAGTTGTTTATTTGCTTTCGACAAAGTGGCAACGGGATGATGAATTCGATTTCCGTAAATTTTATTGGTACCGTTAGACAAAGTGGGCGATCGCGAAGAAGGTTACTTAAGGATGAAAATTATTATTTTTGTTTTATAATTTTTTCTACTTCTGATCACCGCTCCTTGTTGCCCTTGACGATTATCAGAAAAATGAGGAAATAAAAAGATGTAATAATGGTCGAACTTTGACTTCCATCATAAAATGAAGCTTTTAGTTCACTTTTTCGTATTCTTTGTATTCTTTTAGTGCATCTTAGAAAGCTTGATAATTTGGGATTTTTTTCTCTATATAGATTGAGGAAAAAATCCACTCATTTGAAATTCTTTATCAAGAATTTAATTATTTATCAGCTATAAAATTCTAAATTTTTAAAGCTTCACGAAAATATTTTATTTAACATAAATCACCCTAACTTCAAATTCTTGTTGGATTTTTAAGCATATAGTTGTCATTCAATGAACAGGAAAATGACTATTTAAGATCAAAATAGTGCCTTGAACTCATAAAAGACATTTGATCAGTTAACCTTTAATATTTGTTATGAATTGAGAAGAAGTAGTTTGTAATATTGCAGTAGCCTTCGTTTGTTGAAAATTTTTTTTTTTTGTAATTTTGTTGTAATAATGATTTTTTATCTGATATAATTTATTAATTCTAAACAAAACATATATATATATATATATATATATATATATATATATATATATATATATATAATACATAAATAGGAGAAAATTAAATAATAGTCAAAAAAAATTAAATAAACACTGCCATATGAATAAAATTTATAATTTCAAATTAAGCAATAAACTAATTACAAAACAGCTGATTTAATGCAATGATTAAATATAATTTTCAAGCATTTTTTTAAATGGTTGAAAATTATATTTAATCTTCATGGCCTCTTTTTTCTAACACCGTAGCTACACTTTACTTCATTTTTATAAGCATAGATTTGCATGGTAAATATAAGAGCTGATAAAATTCTTTGAGATATTATAATTTTAAAGTAATATTTGAGCGTTTTATTTGTTTCCTTATATCGCTTGAATTACGAAAGTTTTATTGATTCCATCTAATTCAGTATAAAATACATTTTTTAAGATTTTAAGAAAACTGTTAAGACTTCAACTCTTATAAACTTTGAAATTAAATTCATTTGTTTTGTCATATACATCAGTAAAATTAGCGTTTGTTTTAAATATGGTAAAAATATCTAAAAAATAAAATTTTAAAATATTTTTCAATATTAATAACATCTTTGTTGTTTATAAAAGTAAGATACTTATACATATATAAAAGAAATTTATGCATTTTATTAAATTTATGATTCTGATTTTGTTTCTGTGTCTTATACTTTAACACAAAGAATAATTTATTGAGCAAAGTAAATTCCTTTGGTATGCTAATTTAATATTAAACAAGATAATACATGAAACCATGTTTATTTTTATTTATAATTTATTAAAAATAATTCTGCTTTCATACCACTTTTGATTTAATTTGATGAATAAGGAAATAACATGGGAATAAATCCTTATATTTTGACTTATATTTTATGTTATTTATAGCAATATAGAATTACTTAAGTAAGCTTATACTGTTCGGAAATTTTCCTAAACTATGATTTCAAATGGTTAACATATAGTGATTACATTGTAACAGATAACACATAAGAAAATCTTTTGTTTATTATCTTTGAAAGAATTCATTTTAATATACATTACATACAATGAATGCTATGGATGTGAGTTCATGATCAATATCAATTCTATTTTAAAGGAATTAATTTCCTCATCAAGCTCATTTATATTTTGGAAATTGTATACCTATGTGAACAACGTATTGAATCAAAATTTTTAATTTTAGGAGATTTTACTATTTGTCGGCAGGTGCAGAGTAGTAAGTTTGTATCAAGTGTTGCATGCTAATTACATTTAACACTATTATGATTCTTCTAAAAAATTGAGAATATCAATAAATATTGACAATATCATGACAAGAACTAAATTATCTCAAGAACTCTGCATATAACTTCAACTTATAATTTATACATTTACATCTAGCATGAATCAATAATCTCGCAAGTTTTCAAACTCTAGTTCTTTAACTCTCAGATTAATATTAGTAAATTACATTCATAATTTCATTTCATAACTTTAATTTTTAATGTTTCAAACATTGCATGAAAATAGTTCATAATGCTTTGCTTGCAATCATTTCCTGTTTCTGATAAAAAATAATGAAAGATTTCTTGGTGTTAACATTTTTTGTGCGTATTAATTTTAATTATTATTTTTTAAAGTAAATGTGAAAAGTTACATAAATAGTCATCAATATGTAATCAAACACAAGCGGTGTGATGTAAAACTATTTATTATTTTTAAGCTGCAAACTTTAAATTCTTATTGATCCTTAGTTAAAAAAAATTCCTTATAAAAATATGCTTTGATTCAAACTTTAGAAATTTAAACACTCGGTGAATTGTAATATTAAAAAATTTTAATTTAGAAAAATTTTCAACAAATTATGAAATAAACTGTCAGAGGAATTTTTATTTCTATTTACTTAAAGTTGATTGATTTGAAATTTTTTCAATTAAAGTGCCTGATTTACATTGGTATATAAATAATATATTTTTATGTTCACCCCCACGTTGAAAATATATATTTAATTAAAACTTTCTTTTTTTGTATGATTTTTAAAATGAACTATGCATCATAAATCTTAAGAATTAAAATAGTATTTTATTATTTTTTCAATGATTATCATATATTTTGAATAATTATAAAGAATAACAAAATATTTTTTTTATAATTTCATGAGAAATAGTTTCCTAGATATTTAAATAGTTCTATTTGCTTGAATCATCTTGATTCAAACTCGCATATATAATTATTATTAACATTAAATCAAACTATTTTTTCCGTTGAAAATAATTTCACTGAAGTAACGCAAAAGTGCAGTATAATTCATTTGAAAATATTCCCAAAAAGGAAAAATTCATAATATTCATTATTAATTAGTATAATTCTAAAAAAGTCAATTATTATAAAATAGTTCACGGTTAGTATCCGTTATCAAAATCTAAACATTCATGATTAAAACTAGAGAGTGTTGAATTTAAAAAAATTAATTCGTTAACAAAGGATTATTATGTTTTGCGAGTCGAATGTCAAACTTTTATGTTGTCTAGACATTCAACAGTCATTCGAACACGTGTTATTTCAACGATTTGTATTATGCTAAAATATTTGAATGCTTAGGTGATAGAGTTTTCTTAATCCATTTAGGAAAGATTATATAAGAATGAAAATATAAAAAATGAAAGTGTATATGATTACCGAATAATGGCATTTCATTATTCGGTAATCATATACACTGTCATTATACTGTCAGAACATAAATAAAAAAATATTTAACAGTAGAAGAGCATGAACATATTGAATTTCAGGACAATTGAAATATTAGAAATTATATTCTTTACACATTATGTTCTCTCTCTTTAACTAATAAACAAAAAAATTTAATATTAATGAAGTAAACTTTTGAAGTCCAAATAAGGATGTATGTGTGCTCTTGAATTTACCTTTATATTTATTTATATTTTGTTTTTAAATTTCATACAAATTTATTTCATTAAATCAATATCCATTATTCATGGGCACTCCGTCATTATCATAAGATTATATAATATTTTATTAATATATTCGAAACATCATATTATAAAATACTTAATTATAACACTTATTATAACTATAATAAAACACTTTAATGTACAGCATCCTCTTTTTTAGCAATAGCGTACCCCAAAAATATGTAAAATGACAAGAAATAGCACTAAACACATTTTAAAAATTTCAACTATGTATAATAAATTTTGCTTTTTATACCATCAATTTGACGTCTATTTGGAGGAACCAAAAAGCTTAAAAATGTTTATTTATTCAAAAAAAAAAAAAAAAAAAAAAAGATTGGTTATCTATATTTATTAATGCTTTTATTAAATATAAAATTTTATAACCTATAATAAATCATTAGTTATCAATGGTTGTAATTTTTAAAATATAGTTACTTAATTATTATAGACCAATTAGATGATAATTTTATATTAGTTAGTGTATGTGTTATGTAATGCTTAATGTATACGTATTTCTCAACTATTTCATTTTACAACTATTTTTATTACAAGTATTCTATTAGTATGACGATAGTTATAAATTTTGTTTTTATAAAGTGTTATTAAATTATGAAACACTTATCAAACCACAAAAAACATTTTCGATCGGTTGAAGTAGTTATTAGATATTGGACTAGAAAATGTGGACTCGGAAATACTACCTGGACTAGAAAATGTGTTTAGAGCAGAGGTTGTGGGAAAACTCAATTGTGTAATTTTGGAGTTATATATACTATAAAATAATTAATCTACATTTTGCTTCGATGCTATAAATAATTCAATGAAGCAACTATTAAATAGCATTTAGAAAAAAAACAAAATATATTATATGTATTTATTTTTTACATGAAATATTACTTTTGGCAACCAAATCTCTATAAATAATAATATAATGACAGCATGAAACCGCCATTTTCGTACTATACAACAAAAGTTTACAAATGTTATACCTAGAGAGTATTTTAGCATATTGCACGCATTTTCAATATGTAACTTATTTATTAAAGTTAAAATATTTTCGTGTTGAGATATTTTGTAATTTTAATAGAAGTTTCAATTTAACTTGACTCATTTGGAAAAATGATTCTTAATATTAATTCATAAAAATATACGTTAATAACTTTTAATAGTAATTTAGTTATTCTGTACTCAGTATTAATATATTCAGATATATGTATTAAAAGAGCTAAATTTACATTAAATCAAAATTGCTATCAATGATCTGCAATAATTCATATTAAATAAACTAATTATCCTTTTCCGAAACAAAATATTTGTATCAAACTATTTTTAAACATTTAACCAGAGAATACTTAAAAATGCTTTTAAAGAAATAGAATTTTATTTTTTATAAAAATTATGGAAAAAAATCTCAGATCTTAGTATTTTACTCCTAATTTGAATTTTATGAAACTTAATAGAAACAAAATTAATTTAAAAAATGAATTGTATGAAAATGGCAATGAAAGACAATAAAAGATAATTAATTAAAAAAAATATAAAATACAATATTTTTATTTGTTTTATATTTTGTAATAGTTAATGATTTTGTAAATTTTGTGATAATGCTGTATAATTCCAAATTTTTGCTTAATGAATGGTTATTATGTATTGCATAAAAGTATAAATTTTATACTTTTATTCAATATATATAAATACAGTAGCCATTTACTTAAGTTTGAAATAATGACATTACAAGAAGCATGTATGTATTTCAACATAAATCTTATAAAGTTTAAAAGCCAATAATACCTACTATTTCCAAAGCCTATTTTAAATAATTCTTCAAAAGATTTAAATGAATAAATTAAGAAATACGTCTCATAAAGTAGCAAACTTTTTGCCATATATTTATGCATTTAAAATATATATTAGAGGAATTAACAATTAATCACAGTACATCTAAATTCATTACATTGATTTACAATTTATTTAAATATCTTCACTAAAAACTTAAACATGCAATTTCTTTCACTAAACATTCCCAAACCTGCAGTTTTTTAATAAACATTAATTATCGATTATATAGTAAGAATAAACTAAAAATCTAACTAAAATCTACAACTTCTGCATTGTTTCTAAATTTCTAATTGTGTAACGTTTAATGAAAAATATAACTATTGTTTAAATTGTATTTTAAATAATGATTATATATGTATTAAAAGATCAGACATTATATTTAAAAATTATAGTCGAAAGTTTATTTTTATTTGCGCAATTTTCAAGTATCATTTCGACTGAAATTTTAAAAGTTTGTATTTATCTTTATTATTTTATAAGTTAACACATAATATTAAAAAGATGTATTGTCATCACTCCGACATTTTATGTTAGACATATTTCTAGATTTCAAAAATTTTTATGAAATTAATCAGAACCGCAACTGATTTAAAATTATATTTCAATATAATAGAATTTTTTTAATATTTAGTATATTAATTACATGGTTTTGACTTCTGAGGGAAAGAATTTGATACTAATAATAAAATATTTATAAATAATAATAACAGTTGTTTTGAAAGGATTTTTTTTACATTTTTCATTCAAATAGCAATATTTATAATATATTAGAGGAAAAAATCTAAATTGGTGTAACATGTTTAGTGTTTCTTCCATAACTAATATGATTCTTCTATATTCACACACGTCTAACGTTTCATAAAAAAATTTCAAAATGAATTCAAAGCTACAGTTAAAGTTAGAAAGTTCATTTAGGTAAAATTCATGCAAGTGATTCAAGCAGAAAGCAGATGATAAATTGACTGAGAGTGAGAGATTCTTTAATAATTTTTGGCATGACATTTTAAAATATATTCTACCTTATTTATGTTTTTTTTTACCAGTATACATAGAAACTGAGATAAAATCTCACATTTTATACCAGCAACAAATAGGTACTGAGGGTCAAAAATTCTTTTCTAGAGAAATGTATGTATGATGATATGACTTACAGCAGAAAAGAAGAGGGCGGGGGGAGGTAACGTTTACTAAGCATAGAAGTTTCAAGTGAAAGTCAAGGTTGATTTATGTACCTTTCTTATGCTTTTAGGAACAGATGTATTATAGTAATATGTATAAAATATTTTTTAGATGATTGAATATCTTTTCAGTGATGTTTGTTGCGAAACATTCAATGAAAAGAATATTACTAAAATGGATCATAATAAATAATTTTGTCAATAAATTTGTAAAAAAATCCCTAAATATCTGGCGTAAAGAAATACAATCTATCATTTTGAAAAATAACAGTATTTTGCACAGACTTTTTAGTAAAAAAGGTTTTCTTTTTTGATTGATTGATTTATTTTTGTGAATTGAGTTTTCTTTTGAAGTGCCTTCCATTATAATCAATAGGTAAAATATAAGTGCTTAATACATTAATTTTGTTTCATTTTAATCAACTAAGAAGTTATAAAATTGTTTTATTTACTTTTGATATAATTGAAAAAAATACTTATGCTATATATCATAATCATTTTACCAACAGAAACAAAATAATACATAAGATACATTTTCTTCACATTTTTAATCAAGGGCATAAAGAAGTTTTAAAACATTTCACTGTAAAAAATCTAAATAGTACCAATAATTTTTTTTCTGAAAACTAATGCCTTAATTTTTGAGCATTATTTTAAATATACCAAATTCCTTAAAACAAAGGGTCTATTAAATGACAAATATAATTTTTAAAAATTGTATAAAATTTAAACACAAAACAAAGACATGAATAATATATTTAAATATTTAATACTTCCTTTACAATATTAAATTTTTTTGCATGAATAACGAAAAACAAACAAATAATTTTTAATGCTTGTTATAAAGTAAGAAGCATTTAGTAAAATTATTCAACATAACTACAAAATGTGAAAAATATAATTTTTAAAAAAATCATAAAAGGTATGAAAATAAATAATAAAAAATTTTCCCACATTAGAAAAATCATCTTCATATTTGTAAGTAAGAGGTAATAAAAGAAAATGATTGTTTTAAATGATGATTTTCTAAAAATTACAATCTTAATTTATTTTTTACGTGTGATGTTAATAATTGGAGTCAAAATAAATTTTTCATTTTAGAATAACTTTAAATAAAATAAAGGTAATATATTTACTTATATACTTACACGAATACACACAAAAGAAGTTTAATTATTCACTACTCTATTATTATTCATATTTAGTACCAGAAAAACATTAAATACACTCTCCTCGAAACATAAAACTTATTGAAATTAAATTAACGATAAAAATTTCCATCCATGCTCTTAAGCTTCTTCCTATGTTCCTAGCTGCAAAATTACGTTAAAATGTTAATAGAATCTAAAGGAAATGCTTGCACACAATTACGTTAAAAATTAAATTCAAAGGAACTATTATTTTTAATTACAACCCCATGTATGAAGAAAAATAGCCAATTATATTTAGTTTAAAATAATGGTGAAGAGAGATGAATGCTATAAAAATTATAGGTTATTTTGATCAACAAGGGTAGCATATATTTTAAAATTTCATTTTTTATGAAACCTGGAATTCATACAATTAAAATTATTTGTATGAATATGTTTTTCTATAAAGTTTCCTATTATTAAAAATTTAGTAGCAAAATTTCCTTCATAGAGTTTGTTTGAACAGTTTTCTTACAAATTATTCTATAACATATAAGTTATCATAAAGAGTTTCTTAAATTTATAATGTTAGAAAATATTCATAAATTCAAAATTGTTTGAAATTTGTTTTATTGTAAATCATTCAGTAACAATAATTCATAATATAGGAGTTTGAATATGTGCTTCTTATAAAACTTTTTACTAAAGAAATTTCATGACTCTTAGTTTGATGAATATATCTTGATGAAAATTCTTCTGTTACAAATAATTGTTAGCATAGTCTCTATTTGAATATGTCTTGTCATAAATTATTATGTCAAGAATGGATAATAACATAAAGTTTATTAGAATATTTTTATTATAAGTTTTTTTTATTTTAAATAATGCATAATATGTTTGAATATCTCTTATTACAAATTATTTTGTCACGAATATTTCGCAAAAGAGATCTTTTTAAACATGCATTGTTACTAATTATTCTATGTACTGCGAAAAAATCGTTGTAAAAGTTTTCTGAAATGCTTCATAAAAATATTCTTTTAAGAATTATTCCTAATATATTTTACATTACATTCCTAATTATTCCTAATATATTATACAAATTATTTTATTATAATATTCTTATTCTGAATAACTCATAACATAGGCGTTGTTTGAATAAATAATGAACAATTCCTTATTCTGTTAAAAAAAATTCGTTATATAGGATCTGTATGAGAATTTTTTATGAAAATTATTCCATTATGAATAATTCATATCAAATAATCTTAAAATAAATACATCAATTATATTAATTTAACCTTCACCAGTAATTTAAGTAGGTAGGAATATATATATATATATATATATATATATATATATATATATATATATATATATATATATATATATATATATATATATATATATATATATATATATATATATATATACAACTTTTAGTAACTTAGCTCTCACTATGGAAATAGAAGAGGTTTTTTGACATTGCTAAACATTGTCATTGTAAAGATTAGTAGCAAATATTATTAAATATTGTTTACAAAATATACTTAAAATTTATCAGAATATAAATATGTATACGTATACATGCACACACACTCTAGAATTCTAGGGTATTGTCGTTTTTAACACAGTTGAGTTATAGTTAGTATTATGTAATTTCTTTTATTTTACAGATATTTTTTTGAAATTTTGAGAAAAGTTATAAAAGTTAAAGGCAAGTAAAATGTGAGTTAGATATTGATTGCTATACAAAACTTAAAACGGAAGTAACGAAATTATTAAAAAAAGAAACGAATAGATAGAAATGAATGAACGATTAATTCCAATTTTCAAGCACGTTGACAACACCATTCCATTTAAATTCATATAATATGATATGTTTGAGGTAATTTCGGAGGAAAATACAAAACATTTTAAGATAATACGTTAAACACTTTTAGATCCATATGAAAATATGTGCTTGTTTCGAATCCTACTAATCAATAATGACGTTTTAAATTCATTTCGTATGAATAATAATTTAGTTTAATTAGTACTTCTGGACTTATGTAAATCTAGAATGCAAAGATATCGCGGAGTAATTCATTCATTATATCTTTAAAAGAGATTAGTTTAAAGATGGTGCAGATCGTTTTTGATTAGGTTTGAAAGTATAATATTTTTTACACTTTATAAAGAGTCTCATTCACCAATATCCATTAATGTAACATTGCATTCCTTTTCAATGCACATCTTTTTAAAGTCTTTTTCTTCGTGATAAGCTCTATATGAATGTCAGAAAATATGAATTCTAGGAAATTTCATAATGCAGTCTTGGAGATGCATCTTTGCAAAACAAGAATGCGAATATTTCAAATATTATTTTTTATAAAACAATGAATAAATTGATCAACATATTATAAAATTTTAGTCTCAATCAATCAGCTGCTTAATACTAGCTTAACGCCAATCCTTATGAGAATACACCTAATTATTACTGATTGCAGACAGGGCTGCAATCAGTAATAATTATATATCTAATTAGTGGGATTTTATTATTTCTCTGTAACTGTAATTAGTGTTGTAAAGGAGGGAATAAACCCGAATTATTCCCTTGGGAATTTTGAAAATTCCCGGGATTTTTGAAAGATATCGAGATTTTTGAAAGTTTTCAACTGCTTTAGATATTTTTAAAGTTATTTTGTTATAAGATATTTCTTAAAATAAATAAAAATCCCCTTATTGTATATTTTATTTCAACTACTAATTGTGATAATAATAAGTTTTACAGCAAAAGAAAATTTGAGTTAATGAGCAATTTATAATAACTTCAAAATGTTGAGAAAATGTTAACACATATTAATATTGAAAAAATAATTTTTTTATCTTTTTCTCTGTATGAATTTAAGAATTTATAACGACAAAAGCATGGAAATATCAATATTTATTCTGATAGCCCTGAAAAATATATCTTTATATTTTTTATTAAATATTAATTTATTATTTTTATTATTTTAACAAGTATTCTTATTTTCTCAGTACGAGATAGAAACTAATAATTTTCTTTACAAGAAGACTGCAAATATTTCTCTTTTTACATATTTTCGTAGTTTGTTTTATTATTCTTCATTTATATAAAAACAAAACAACACATTAAACGAAAGATAATTGGTTTCTTTTATTACCTCAAAATTCTTAATATTTCCAAAAATTCTCGGTTCATTCCCGAAATTCCCGGATAAATTCCTGTGTTTCAAAACTCCCGAGAATTTTACATCTCTAACTGTAATACATATATCGTTCTTTAGAAATTATTCAGAAACGATATTGTTGTGGATTAGGTGCTATCATAAATATGTCATACAATAAGCACAATTTAAAACATTGTTTAATAAATGAAATATCTAGAGATTAATCATTGTTGTTATATAGTAATTATCTGGAAACATGGGAATGTATTTCAATCAAAATTATTTTAATTAGATATTTTTTTTATAAAGTTTTCTCAACTTTTTTTAAAATATTTTATGTAATTTTCTTTAATATAACATAAGGCTGTTTTATTAAAGAAAATTACGTAAAATATTTTAAAAGTTAACATATTTTTACTTTTATGGTAAAGGCGTGAAAAACTTCCAGAACTATCACCGTTTTATTATATTTTTTGGTTTCGAATCTAGTAATAAGTATTAAGAATAAGTATTTTTTTAATTTTGCTTTCATTGTTTGTTCCTTCAAGTATAAATTTTACTATATAGAAATAAAATTAGAAACTGAATTCTTTTTCAAATCATAAAAAATGAGTTAAAATACTTTTATGCTAGACTGGACATTAACATTAAAAATCTTTTCATGGAATGAATACGTACTATCAAAATTAAAATTATTGAGCTTAGATTGCCAAATAAATATACATTTCATTGGGTGTAAAATTTTTTACTGCACCTCTGATTTCTGCCAATTTTATCTGTACGGCCGAATTAAGAATGCATCAATGAAGATGCCCAGACAATTCTTGGAAGATAAAATGTTCAAATATTTAACTTTTTAGACTGATTATTTCGCGTGCATTGAGCTTGATATTTGTGCCGGGTCAAGTGGTAAAGATAAGCCTAGCTGCTACATCTAGCAGCAATTTTTTTATTTGCTACTTATCTAAAGGCTGAAATACAT
The DNA here is from genome assembly GCA_030067965.1 of Latrodectus elegans. Lineage (NCBI taxonomy): Eukaryota > Metazoa > Arthropoda > Arachnida > Araneae > Theridiidae > Latrodectus > Latrodectus elegans. The sequence goes on from CM057810.1 coordinate 79,975,797, forward strand.
CTCATATTTTATCTTATAGGATATCAGCAGAAGTCTTTCAACAGCATCTTCATGAGAGAGGAGATGGATATTTGCAATTTTATCAGATTCATTTCTCTACTTTGTTTCTTGTTAAATCACCGATATTTTTTAATATCTTATAACATGTACACAGACGTATCATTATGTATCGGTGTAATATATATATCGCAGAGATCAATTAAAACTCAGATCTTTTGGATTGCATTCAATCTGTGATATTGATTATATTGTCCTCGACCGGAAATATGAGTTTTCCCTTTCAAGATAGTAATCGAACATATTATATCATGACTGATTCCAAGGATATTTTAAAGAAATATTTTTTGTTACAAATCATGAAGAAATTTATAGATATCATGATCCTCTACAGATCTTCTTTGGTGTTAATTTGACAATGCTGAAATTAATTTTTTTCCTTTTTATAATGTTTATTTTGTGTTAAAATAAATATTTCTCACTTTTTGTTTCAGAGAAATTTAATATTAAAAATAATTTCATTTTTAATAAAATCTATCTAAATTTGTAAATAGATTTTCAGTTAAAATAAATTAATTCAATTCCAGATTTTTGTGCCGTATTTTTAAATGTTATGAAAAGAGTACTTTAATTAATTTCCCAAACATTTCGATAAATCCTTTCTAGTTCTTTTAATATTTATATCAATATGTTATTTGTAATATATTCATAAATTTTAAAAGTAAAAAAAAATACATTGATAAAAAATTATTTTTTTTGTTTTCGATTGCTTTAAAGTTCTGCATTCTTTCAGCAAGAACATTTACCGCATTGCGTGCGTTGGAAAATGACTGAAAATTGAAACGAAATCATTACCTTATCAAATGAAATTATATTTCGTTTGAATCTCTATACTTTATGTTAATGAGATTAAAATATAACCATAAAGTATAGAGATTCAAATCCCTAGACCTATGACTAGAGAAATGTTGTCACTGTATATATAAATTGTTGTTTTACTATACTAACAAGAATAAGTCAAAATTGTCTCATATGCTTTTGATACATCTGCATACTGATGTCAGGAAAACCACCTAACTATTCATGATAATAATTAAATATTTTTGAAATTCATTACATTTTGAGTAACAGATCAAGGCTTTATAATAAATAAAATGATAAAGAAATACAGATTCACAATTTCCAAGTTTTTCTCCCTTACAAAATTCTAACCCTGATTTTAGAGCTTGTCGGTATAGTTTTTAACAATATGGTCACATTTCCAACCTTTCCATATAACGTGGAAAATGCGGCATCAGGCCTTTGTATTTTGCAATTCCCATATTACAAGTATAAAATTTTGTATTTAAAAAATATAATAAGGGAATTTGCTTAGTTTACCTAACGTGAAATGTATAGTATATTACATTTTTTAATAACATTAATTTTAATGATCATATAAACGTGTTATAGAGTGATAAATTCTGTTAAGTTAAGCAAAAAAATTCTACATTTAAAAATGAAATCTCTTATAAAACAATGCTTATGATTCGACAAAGAGTGAAAGTGAATTACATGTAATGGAAATATATTTCATCAATTTGAAAAACTATAATTTAAAAAAGCATATAAAATAAAGAAATGAATAAAATTCTGAGAAAAAGTGCTGTTTACGTTTGGAATAATGCAACATACAAACTCATACAAACTGAGTTTCTTTTTAAGCCGTGAAATAAAATATACTATGTTTAAATAATGCAATGGTATTCAAAGTTAGCTCATGTTCTTAATAGCAGAATCTTCCTAATTCTAGTAAAATGCGTTTGATAAAAATCTGGCGGTCAAATTGGACAGAATAATTTGAAAAGCACATAAAGCTTTAAATAATAATTGATTACTTGTGATGAAATATTATTTTATTAAACGTGGTTTTCTTAAGTGATGTTTTAAATAGGATACAGGATCTGCGGGATGTTTTTGGAAGAACAAATAAAATCTTTGTGTGTAATCACGTAAATTTAAAGTGTTAAAAGATGTAGTGATAAATATGATCTAACATCGTGAAAATGTTGCTATCCTTTTTTCTATTAAAATGTGAATCAATTTGTCCTTCAAGATGATTTCTCAGTGAATCATGTAATTGGAATTCTGAATGTTGAAATCAAGCAGTAACCAGGATTCATTGTCAAAAGCATTGATGCTGCTGATTCCAATGATGAGTTACAAATAGCACTCTTCATCGAAAATCGTAAAATAAAAATAATTTTCAGACATATTCCTTAAATAAAGTAATGGATAACATTGGGAGTCAGAATCTATCTGTCGATTACTATAATTTGCTCAAAGTACCTCGTTGGCTCTTGGTGAGTTTTTAAACTTCATTCAAATTATTTTTTGAATTATTCTCTTCGATCATTCCGAGAACAATGAATATATTTTCGTGAAATAATTATTCCAACAAAATTTTATTATTAGTTTACAATGTTCACCATAAAGTTAAAAAGTTGTATATTTGAAACACTCAGAATTTTAAAACAGTTCATTGTTTCTTTCTTCCAATAATTGAAGTATCAGTTTTATTTTTTAAAACTGGATAGCAAAATTTCTAAACTTGTACATATAGTTTTATCGTAAATATTTTATAACCTCTGAAATAAGCCCTTTTAAAATATTTAATATGCCTGATAGCATTTTTTGCACGTATAGAAATAGCTCGTATAGATAATCTTTTGTAGAAAGTTTTATAAATGGAAAATTTTTATAGTTATAGTTCCCCCTTTTGTGTATATGATTGGACAATTGTGATTGCTATGAGATATTTTTATCATTCGTTCTAAAACACACCATGGACATTTTCACAATAACATATTGAGAACCATATGTGAAAAAGAATTCGGACTATCTATTTGAATTGTAAGTTATGAGTAATTCATTCACTCCATCCAAGCTTTATCCAATTATAAATTTACACAAAATTTCGACTGAAGGTAATATTATATGTAAATATTTTTCATTATTTAAAACTTTTTTAAATTTCTAATCAATATTACACATTAAATTTTTAATTATCCTTCAATCTTGTTAGCATTATTATAATAAAATAAATGAAAAACTCAAACTTTAAGTTATAGGGCCAATTAAATCAATTCAAATATCTTATAAAGATTTTGATGAGATTTTTTAATTAATTTAATTCATCCGGTACTTCTGAATAGTTTTTACCATGAGCAGAAAAGTATTGGACAACGCTTAAAATCAATAATCAGTAGAGACTAGTCTCTTGAATCCATGATTTTTAAGATCCCTCAAATAGTAACGAAGATCTGAATTCAAAGATTTCTATTCTAGATTAGTATTTTGACATTTGAATACCTCCACCCACTTTTTAGCATTTAATTCGAAACTCTTGTATATTTAATTTCATTTAATTTACACCAAAAGTAATTATTGAAAGTTTATTTTGTATATTGTTGGATTTTAAATATATTTATTTATGATATACGTTTGTAGCAATAGAATGAGATTGTCCTTTATTAAATGATTATCAATTTCATATTGTTATATTCATCCATTCATAGATACATCAAACAGATTTGATTGATTGGAACAAATATTAGAATTAATTCTTGAGTTAGTTGTCGTCAAATGGATATTTTCTGTAGTCGTTAATTAATTCGAACTAGAACTACAATACAAAGTGGATTCCTAACTAAAATAAATAACCCCATCTGAAGGGAGATGTTGGAATGAATCCAAAAATTAAACTGGAAAGAAGAATTCTAAGCAGTTTTTTAGCTATATGTTCGAAAAAAATCTCGTGGACCCGAATTTTCAGGTAAATAAAGGGATGAAATAAGTAGTTATGGATTGAGTGAGTATAAATTAATAACGAAAGTGTCAAAATTGTGATCTTAAACAAATTATGAAAAATACCATTTTGTCAAATTACAATTAAATATAACAATTCTATTTTCCATGTATTTTCCAGCTAATCTATTTCGCTGTTATGTTAACTGATCAAAATTTAGTCAAGGATTTATATTTTTCAAGTTCTACTGATTAAATACGTTTCAACAGTTTGTTTATTTCAATATTGAACATATGTATTAAATATATCAGCAAATTTAATTAAAAATGACCAAGGGAATTGAGAAAATTTCTTGATGATTTCCATTGCATCCGATAAACTTCTTTTATTTTTTTAAATATTTGCTTGTAAATATTTTTTTAATTTCAATTTTTAATTTTATCCCTGTTTTGCAGCAAACCCATATAAGCTATCTTTTTCGGAAATACTTGTACAAATCTTAAAATTGTATTTATGTATAATATTACCAATTTTCTTATATTAACAAATAATCATTCATTTGCTGGAAAAAAATGATTTTACATCAAACTACCTTGCATAATAACCCTAAAGTTTAAATTCACAGTATCAATAAATATTAAAATTTTTAAATGTATATAGTTAATTTACTTCTTGAATTAAACATATAAAAGGACTTGATAGTTTTGCTTTATAAAAGCGCACTCTATTAAGTTTAAATTGCGAACAATATGTTTTCTAATTTAATATATTTTATAAAAACTGTTACTTATTTACTTATTCATAATGAGGTATAAAAAATCATTTTCTAGAATATTCCGAATTTTTACTACTCAAAAATATTTGTTACAATATGAAAAAATAAATTTTACCTTCGAGATTCTTTTTCTATTCCAAAAACATTTTACATTTAGCAAAAAAATATATTTATTTTAAATATAAGCCCGAAATTCTAAGCATTGTCCGCGATGAAATAGAAAAATTCTTGACTTTGCAGTACATTATTCTATTAAAAACTACTATGGGATGATAAAATTCTAATTTAATAAAACTTATAAATAATAAGAACAAAATTATATTAAATTTAAATAAATATTTAGCTTTAGATAATTTAAAATTTTTGTCCAAACGAAAATGATTGCTTTAGTTTTGTAATTAAAATAGTAACAAAATTTTTTTGTGAGAAAAGTATAATAGTTTAAAAAACTTAATCCTTATAATTTGATTAAAAGGGAAATCTTTATTCTTAATTTTTTTTATAGTCTGATAACATTTTTAGTTTCCTTATCTATAATTATTTTAACTCGAATACATTTATATTTTTCATAGAATTTATGATACACTACGATACATTTTTGTCATTTCACGCGAGCTTTAATCATTTGATTTTTAACCGAATTTAATGTAATATCTTCTAAAATTGTGTTAAACCAACCTAAATCTGTTACTTTAATTTTTCAAGTCTATCAAGTCAATTCTATTTTATTACTTTATATTGGTTATTTACTATAATTTTAAGCCAAAATATTCGTTGATACATATTATAATAAATATTTAAATAAACATATTAGCTAAAGTACTTAAAATATGACAACAAATTGTATTGAAAATTCGTAAAATAATGAACAAATTTTTTTTTATTCTTTAAAAATATTTTCCTTATAAATAATAAATATGAGATAATCATTTTGTTTGATAGCGCAACTGTAAGAAATGTTTGAGGAGAAAGTTAATCCTATATATTTAACCATGTTATAATTAAAATTTTGAAAGTGTATATTTTTAAAATATTTAGATTATGTAATTTTTCTGAATATTTATCGCCTTGAATAAATAATTTAAGAAAATAATGAAATCAAATAATAATTACTTATTTAAATATAATTATATTTCTGTTAAGGATTCTGAGGAGATGGAAATTTTCTTTTAGTGTATTTTGATTAAATTTCAAAAATAAAAAATGTTATAAGCTACTACAATATTATAAAAATCTTAATTAAATAGGCTATAAATATTTCAAATTAAGTAATTATGAAAAACTAAATAATAATTATGAAAAATAAATAAATAAAACATTTTAAAATACAATGAAGTATTTTGTAACAGTAATTATAAAATTTGTGAAGCTTGAAGTCCTAATTCAAAATCAATAGTTATTTACTTAAGAGAATGAAATTCCTTTAATGTTTTCCTAATTTAAATATATTTTAAACATGTAATCAATAATATAATTTTTCAATAAAAACATGGGGTCAGATAAAATTATTTAAAAGTTTTGTCTAAATTTCATTAATTTTAATTTTAAGTACTCTTATTAAAAATTACTTTTTTTTCTACAAGACAACTGTAAAATTTATATTAACTGAAATATTTTTGAAGTTGATTTTCGAAATTTTGAGAATTCATGAATTAAATCCCAAAATTAAAGTAAAATTGCCTAATAGTTGTTTTCTGCTATAATGTTTTTATACAACTATTTTTTTCTCTTAAAAATTGATTATTATTTTAATTCGTTTTTTTTTTTCTAATATAAATAAACTATTTACATAGATTTTTCAGTTAACTTCAATTTGTAAGCACTTCTTTTATTATTGAAAATAAAAATAAATAATTTTCGTATCATTCTAGTAAGCTTCTCTGATTTACATTTGAATAATTATCCTGTTAGATGATTTTTATTCAAATGATAAAAAATATTAGCATAATAAAATTGATCTAATCATTTTAAATATATGAAATTAATAGAAATGCATTAAAATTTTTAGATTAATATGTAAACATAACTGTTAATATTTCATTTAACAGTAATTAACTAAGTTTGAAAAAATCTTTTTAAATTTTGTTAATTTTTAAAGAAATATTTTCTATAGATTGCTTTAAAAATAAAACTCTTCACTTTAGTTATACTTTAAAACATAAATTATATTTTACATTGCACATAAAATGATATTATTATAAAATTTTAATATTATCCCTTTTACAAAATATCTATCAGAACTCTTAATACATTTTTTATAAAAATAAAAAAAAGCTTACACATCTTCTGAATTAAAATTAATTGCGAATTGTAAATATATACTGAAGCATCACATATCATAATAGATAAAATCATAAATAAGTTGAATAACCCCAGATTTTACTCTTTTACATTACAGATAAAATAATATTGCTATTCTATTTTATTGAAATGTAATCTTGAGATTGTACGAGTTAATTATATTATAGTATATATATTCCTAGTTACAAAAAATATTGAAAATGAAAATAAAATATATCAGAAATTAAGTTGTTTTTTTTTCTTTTTTTGCATTTACCAACAAAAAAAAAAACCGAAGGAAGAAAAAATTGTGAGTTATAAAATTCTGAAGCTTCTTGTATAAGATCATAATCCCTCATCAAATTCCCCGAAAAATGTCTCTTCTAAATGTATCTAAAAGAAAGAAAGAAAATACAAGAAAAAGAAATCAGATAAAGTAGAAAGGGAAAAAAAAACTCAAAAGCAAAATGGTAATAAAGAAAAACCGCGAAAAAATTCGCCCATTCATAGGAGAGAGGGGGAAACATAATCCGAAACCTCCACACAGCAAAAAGATCCGCCCAAGGATACACACGAGGCCCGTGAGTGAGGCGGTTCGTTCCGCGCGGATCCTTCACATTTCCGGAAGAGACAACTAGAGTCGACGGAGTTCTCGCCAAAATAACTGGATACACATAAAATAGCGGTATGATCTGGTGATCGAAGCGGTAACGCATGCACTGTGTTGTTTGTCATCGATAGCATGGAGATTTTTGGTCCGGATCGCCGATCCGGGTCCAATAAACCGGTTTTTCCTTCACATCGGTGAGTAGAATTTTTCATTTTTTTCTTGTAAACCCCCTACTTTTCTCCGCGGAGGAAAAATTCTCGCTCTTTCGACCCCTCTGACGTTTTTTGTTTATTTATTTATACATATTTTCAATATATTTTCTCTACTGAGATCATTAGTGAAAAGTTTGAATTAAGAATTAGATCGCAATAATGTATCTCTTTCAGTATGAAAAGTTTGAATTAAGAATTAGATCGCAATAATGTATCTCTTTCAGTATGAATTAAGATACATTATTGCGATCTAATACTCTAATTACAATTGCAATTTATTTCATATTAATATAAAAAACATTGTATTAAAATACATTTTTATAGAATTCTTAGAGTATGGAACAATTTTTTATCTGTTCGAAATATTGCTAATGATGAGCAAAATAATATATGATTTATAAAGTAAAATTTATTTGGAAGAATATTTACATCTTACTAATAATACTATATTTAATATTTTAAGAAATTAGCTTAATATATTCAATATTTAAAAAGAAAAAAATTAAATGCAATAATATTACAATTACAATTAAATGCAATGACATATGAAATTAATTCATATGAATTCATAAACTAAATCCAATAACTATAAAAACTTCTAAATCAACAAATAAAAGGTTAATGTAAATAATTGCCAAAATTTCCGATATTTTGATTTTATTATTCAAATTTTGAAATCATTGTAATTTTATAAACTATATGCATTTATAAAGATAGTTTATATTAATAAAGTGTATATTTTTTGTTCAATTAATTTCAAATTGTATAATAAAATTACTGTTAATGCAATTGACATTAAAGTTAATTTTTGAATTGAAATGTACAGTGTGAGTGCGTGTTTATGTAGTTAATTGTATTAGTATTTCTGACAATGAATGAATTTGTATTTTTTTACGTTGTATTAATATTAGTACATATATAATAATATAAAAGTTATATAATATAAGATTTCTTAACAATATTATAACTAACAGTTGTTTTATATAATCTATCATACTAACTTATGAGTTGTTCAACATTAAATATACATAATTAGTCAGACCTTGATTTATAAATTTCGTTGCATTATTGTGTAATATTAATAATTTTAAAGTATTAGTAAACTCTAAAAAAACAGGACAAACATACAATTAACAGTTAATATTTTTTAAAATTTGATTAAAAATTTGTATAGCAGAAAGTACTGAAATACAAGAAATTAATATATGTTATATGAAAAATTAAATACATCATTATATAAAAGACTAAAGAGAGAAAAATAAAAACAAGTATGAAAATTAATTTAGTCAAAAGAGAAAGGAGCAGAAACCTTTGTACTATGAGCAGAAATGAGCGGCATGTACCTTTCTCAGAAGGGGAAGTGACAAAATACGTAATATATATATAGATATATTATTTAGAGCATATAAGAATACAAATATTAAAAAGTATTAATGTATTTATAGAGCTTCATACATATATTAAAAGTTCTCCACTTTTCATGGTCACGAGTGCAGCAAAATTTTGAAAGTTGCTTAAAACCAATTCATTTAAATCAATCCCATAAAATTGTATAAAAATCAACTAATTATTGAACTGAATAATTAATGTTTTTATGTATGAAAATTGAAAAGAAAATAAATATAAATAATTTAAAGGAAAAGAGTATGTTCAGCAATATTTAATTTCATTGAGAATATGCCTATGAAGATACTAAAAAAAAAGGTGAATTTCTATATTTTAGAAAATTTTGTCAGAAATATATCCAGCCTCTATGAGATGATAAAGAAAATCTTGATTTGCATTTTATTGCAAATGAAGGACTTCATAGATTTCGTACTTTTGAATGATTTCGAGTTCTTGTAGTGTCGCGTTTTGCTTGTTACCTTGTTTCTACTCCCTTGGAAGTGACCCAAAAAGAAAATGTGATTGTATTTTATTATAATTGGAAAGTTATGGGAGTTTTAAAATACTTTGCTTCAGGGAAAAAAGCACTAAATTTTTTTTACTGAAATTCATGATTTAGTAAACTGCTAAATTGATTTTTATATACTGTTTGGAAGTTTTGAAGTAAGTTATTAGACGCCCTTGCACAAAACATCAGCAATATCATCAGCGAATATTTCGTCAAATGACTCCAGTTAAATAGCAAAAACATATGAAACAACATCGATTTTTTTTATCGCATAATGCATGACAAGTTTGCCATGTTGAAATCCATAGTTGAAAATATTAAAATGTTGTTTAGGTTTTTGATTGGCAAATACTGAAAACATAATATGAGCTACTTATGTAAAGAATCATAAAATAATTCTGTTAGCATAAATTTAAGTGGCATATCTAATATATTTTTTAGTAATAAAATGATTGCTTTTATTATTTAATGGTAATTACATAAAGCAATTTGACTAAAGTTCATTAATTATTTATATAACAGTTATCAAGCCAATATTCAAGCATAATTCACTCATTCTAATTATTTTCAATAAAACTAATTAAAAATATTAAAATGTATTAATTGGCTAATTAAAAATTAATAACACCTATAATTAATTGTTAAATTGCAAGTTAAAGAATTACTTTAGTAGAATTTTTATAATTGAGTTTTCTTTTATTTACAAAATATGAATTCAAATAAACTTAGTGTTATTCATTGATTGCAAATAAAAATGTTTAACCTTTCCAATAACTAAGTATTTTTCAAATTGTCAAGATTTGTTGGCGAGTTTTAACTTAATTAAAGGAAGTATCTTTGTTTGAGCACAGAAATAATCAGGATGAATGATTCTCAAAATATTGCTTTTCAATACATCAACATTTTTTCTCATAGCCCACTGATGATTTGATTTATAAAAATATTCATTTGCTTGTTTACCTTGTTATTTCATTGAAAATAATGCTAGATAATTAAAATTCTCATTTTTGTTTTAATTTTTTCTGTACAAATATGGATAAATAAGAAAAAAAGCTTAGTTAAAATGTTTCAGAGGATTATACAAAAATGTTAAAAAATTTATAAAAAATATTTTTATATTTATTTTATTCCTGTTAAGCAATTAAAAAAGCTTAGTTCTACTTGTGTTATAAAATTAAGTTTCAGTACTTCTTAATTATCAATTTATATACTAATGACTCTTATTTTAAAGATTTATGATTCAACAATCAATATAATATAAAAGAAAACATTGGAGAACTTTTAAAATGATTAAGATGAATATTTTTTAATTTTCCTGATTAAAAGTAGTTTTGCATGAACGAAGTAAAAAATAAAACGTACTTTTCTTCTCGAAAAGTATTGCGAAAGTAATAAAAAAGTAAATATTTTCATAAATTCATTTGATTTAGATAAATTTACAACGCGATAAGTAAAAAAAAATTCATGCTGCATATTTTTAACATTTAAAGAATCATCATTCGTGAAATTTTAGTCTAAGATAATAAATAACAAATATTTCTGAATTTTGTTGTACAATGAAGTCAATAAACTGAAGAGATAAAAATATTAGAAATTTATAAATGTACAAAAATTTCATTGACTAAACTGACTTTCAGTGATTTAAAATCCGAATATAATGTAAGATAAAAGAAAAAAATAAATAAATTAAAAAATTTTTTTTTTCTTTCCCTTTTATTTTACATTATAAATCGGATTTTAAGGGTATCTTACAATACGGTATTTATTTACAGAATATATGGCTAAAAATTCTTATTTTTACACATATAGTTGCATTAACTCCTATAGAATTAAAATTTGTTTGCATATCAATATTTATATTAACCTACATAAGATTAACACTAAATTTATACTATTGTTAATGTGCAAAATTATTGTTACTTTTACGAAGATAAATGTAAGTAATTTATAAAAATATTTAAAAGATATACGCAGATATTAAATGCCTTCATGTTCAATGATCTATAACAATATTTAAAAATTAAAGATAATGAAATTTTAAAGTTATTTTATTATACTATCATGATAATGTTAAAATAAAAAAGTCAAGTAAATAATTATATATAATATGTCATTATATTTAATATAAAATTATGAAATAAGTGAATTAATATAAGTAATTCAGTCTTGTGCAATGCATTTGTATTTTTAAACGACTGTCGAGAAATTGCATATATGCAAATCAATCATTTGAATATGCGGTAAAATTTTCAAGGATGATAATTTGCTTATAATGGTAAATTTACTTATTGTTTTGAGGAATTTATTTCTAATGAAAACAATTTGTTTTCGTGTTTACATTCTATTTCCAGATAAATCAATAATCATGTTTAATTACAATATTTAAATTAAATACTAATAATTAGCTTGTTATATTTATATTATGCATTTTGTATTTGAATGTCAATTTATTAATTTTCTAATGTATTTTAGCTTTCTTTCATTTCAAATTTCAAAAACACTACCGTTTGACAAACTACTTCATTTAAATCAAAGTTAATAATAAAAAAAAGAATGATTGACTCATTTTCTATAGAATACTTTAAAATTTACCTTCCCTAAGTTTCACAAAATATAATTTAATTGCATTCGATGAGTCATTAAAGAATAAATTTTTCATTATAGAGGATACTGTTTTAATTAAGTTATGAAAAATTAATGATATTTATGCTGTTTTTTAAAATTTCTAATTCTATTAAAAGAACATTAATATTTATTTATGTATAACTTTCGAATAATACACCAATTTATGTGCTTCAAGGTACAATATTTTACTTCATTTATATATTTAGACATGAAAATAATCGATGAACAAAATCCTAGAAACTCAATTATTGATAAACCCAAGTCATATTGATTCCTAATTATTAACTGAAAAGCTTAAAATTAATAACTTTATTAACTAGCATTAAAATATTATTAACAAGCACCAACTGCAGTTCATTATGTAAATTTTTAAGTATTAGCTATTTACAATTCTAATTATTCAAGTATAAATCAAAAAAAGATACTATATACACGTATAAATTTTTCAATAATCAAATTCAAAAAGTAATAATTTATAATGAACGAACAATGTCAAAGGGAAATTTCCCTTTTGAAAATAAAGCTTTTCTATTAAGCGTAAAATTTTCGAAATCATCTTTCATCAAAGTTTCTTTTTATATATTGTTAATCAAGTTATTCAATTTCACTGAGTAAGAGTCTTAAAGCTTCAATGACTCAACAGTGATAAGAAAACGCAGCGTGGGATTCGAATGTGAAATGAATCGAGACTTTTCTTTCCTTTTTAAAACAATCAAAGTCATTGTGTATCGTTTACTATTACTGGCGTAGTAAAATTTTAAATTAAGGCACAACTGTGAAGAAAATATATATATTTTATTAATTTTGTTATTCATTTTATTTGAATTATTATTAATAAATTTTTATACATTTAAAATAGAAATATGTGTATGTATATTCAACAAACATATACTGATTGAGAATTATTATATTTTTAGGTTGTGGTTGTATTTTATATGTTGGTTATGTATAATAGAAATTTGTATAGCAGTAAGTATTCATTTCTTTGTTTTCCTTGTATTTTTAAGTCTTATGTAACTGTAGAGAAAACTTGAAACTAAGCAGACCTTTCATTTCTGCTCCCATCTTTTCTGGAAAAAAATATAGTGACTGAAATATAATCTTTCCAGCTGGAAGGAAGTAGTTGATTACTCATATATGTTTTTTAATTGGGCAACGAGGATCTGTCATTTATTTTTATTTATGATAAAATAACAAAAAAAACTTTAAAAATACTTTGATGTGTTAACTCTTGAAGATTTCTTAATTCAATAATAAATTTCACTAAAAAAATTCAATTTTTCAAGTCAGCCATAACCAATTGACAATTGTCAGACTTCATATCACGAACCTATGGTTATTTTTGAAATGCTATGAATAATAGTATATTCTCTTAAAATGATGATACTTACATACATATTAATATAATTTTAATAACAAAGTAATTTCCAATAAAACAATTAAATTAAAACTCGTAATGTTTTATTAGTTTATTATTTACTACTTATTGGTTCATTAATTGATTTCTTTTAATAAATGAATTATCTCAAATTATTTAAAAATGTAAGTTTTATTTTATATGTAGTTATTTAGAGAATTTATTGTATATTAAACTCATCCATAATAAATAAATTTAACAGTATTTTCTAAGCATTTTTGAACCCATAAATGTGAAACTATTTGACTCATTTATTAGTAAAATTAAAATGAGACAACAGATTTTTTATTTTCCTGAAAAAATGATATTTTTTAAATCATAAATATTTATATATTTAAATAAATCTGAATGTTTTTTCTCATTGTTACATTAAAATTTTAAAGCAATTTCTTATTCTGTAATTTCAACTGACTCTTTTGATAGGAGTGGGATAGCATAAAAAAGGATTTTTTATTTTAGCAATCTCCGGGAAAATGCTCTTGCATCTCGTCAATTACATTTCGTTATTAAGAATACATTTGTTTATATTTAAACGAAAGATTCTTATATTTATCCATCTCCGAAGCCAAATTTCTTAATTTTTATAATTTATGAATTGGCTTCTGAGATGTATAAATTTGGGAAGCACTGGTTTAAATATAAATAAAAAACAAATAAATTAAATCATTGATAGTAACTTATTTTAGTTGTTAGTAGCTTCTTTTTAATAACTTCTTTTTATTAACAGATAATTACCATTTTTTCTCTATTTCTAACATGTAGTAATTAAAAATTAAGATTCGTTTATTTTTTCATAAATTATCATTCAGTGTAAATACTATAAAGTTTCACTTGAATTATGAAATTTTGTTTACTTGCTAAATATTTTGATGAAGTATTTGATGATAAATATCATAAATAAAATGATGATGTTGAAATCAAAATATAATATTAACGCATAAAACTGATCATTTTATTGAGAAATAATTTGTTTTTAAAAATTACTGGTATTTAAAATTTTAAGTGCCCTAATAACTATTAAGGTAAAGAAACTTTGTTCAGAAATTCACTAAAAGAACAAATTTATGCAACATACGACATAAAATCATTGTTGAATAAAATAAGTAAAAAATTCATTCTTTTACATAATTTTTATTTCCAACCATTTAATTCATGTCTAAAAATTAAGATAAAATGTGCAGTTTTTCGTTTATTTAAAAAAAATAATAATATTTAAAATATCTAATATATTTTGAAAAACATTTATTTATGATTCATTGTGAGCCACCAACTGAAAATTCATAATTTAAATTAATTACTTTAATAATATTATTAAATGTTAAATTCTACTTTTCCCATTACTTAAGAAACATTTAATAATTGCTGTGGAAATGTGGGCTACTTTTATTTCATGAATAGTAAGGCTCAGTAGGTATATAATTGTTTAAAATAAGGAAAATAACTCAGTTCTTATTTGTTGCTTTAAAATGTATCAAACAAAGCAACTGGTTTTCGCATGCAAATTACTAACGTAAAATGACCCATTGCGCCTACGAGTCATCTAATAGAAAACAATCAAACAATCACTTCTAACCATTCAGTATTAAATCTCATGTTTGAGAGATAACTAACTCTATATTCTAAATAATCAGACAATAAAGGTTACCAATTGTTTGATACTTATCAAATAATTGTTTGATACTTATCAAATAATTTTACTGGTTTTTATCCACTCATAACGGAAAAATATAATTATAAATATATGAACATAAACAATACACGCGTGATATTATTTAGTTCTTTTTGAAATTTCATGGATTGAATATTTTGTTATTATTGTTCTTATTATATTCTGTAAATTTTATGCTCATGTTTAATTTATTACTACATGCTCCGGCATCGAATTCCTCTATTTATGAATTTTCATAATGTTAATAAGGCAACATTTTTGAAATAAGTAAATTTATAGAATTTATTTCCTTAAGAAATAATTATAAGAATTTTTATTCGCTGTTTATTGTAAAAACTCAGATTCTCTAAATATTAGAATATAAATCAGTTTTTAAAATATTTACTATAAATATTTTGTATATAAGTGGATCTCTTTTGTAAATACATTTCATTGAATTAGCTTTCCTCGTTAGCAATAAATGCTTTTGTCCAAACAATAATTGAAATGTTAAACTGAAAAGAGCATTGTATTTATTTTTTAAAAACCTATTTGTGATTGTTTTTAATAGCCATTATATTGCATACAAGGTATAACTGTTAAATTGTCAGGTATTTGTTATTAAAATAAAAAATACAGATACTATCAGTGTAATACTATATTTTATAAACAAAAGAATTAATATTTATGAAAAGTGCTAAATTTTTTATGATCATTAGCACTGATATAGTACCTAAATAAAAAATAAGTTTCATAAATTTCGTTATTTATCTTCATAATAAGAAATACATTAAAGGAAGTAACGAAACTATAATTCTTGCACTTTTCATTTTAAGGAAAATAAAGTGAAAAGATGTACGAAAAATTTATGAGAATCCTATTTTTCAAGTTCTTTTAAAATACACTTGGAGCCTTCATTCTTAAATGATTTAATTCTGTCAAGCAATTCTGTATTTCTTGTTTTACATGAAAATATTTCATCTACAAAGTAACAAAATCAGCTAAAACGATAACTTTGAAAAAATATGGACCTGGTTTTTATTGAATTACTATCATTTGAAAAAGTAAGTGAATATTATTTAAAACTTTATTTTAAAGTCAAAAAACGTATATCGACAACCTTTATAAAGCAATATTCATAAAAAAATTACACCCAAAAATATTTAAGTTTATATCAGGTGAATATACAGGTTATTTTCCCACTATTACTAAGTCTTGGAGAAGAATTTAACACCAATCTCGTTTTCTTTTTTCTTTATGGAATTACACTAAGTTCTATGAAAATGCTCATGGCTAATGTTTCAAGAATTTTTATATGATTAAAGAAATTGTGCATCCTCTGAAAAGGGCTTGCTGGTTAATTTAACTACTTTACAAACAAGTACTGGGGTATGCTTATTAAGCAAATTTACATTTCCGTTGTAACTATTGGAGATTATATCTAATCTGTGCTAATAATGATTAATATTTTCATATGTTGCATTAAATTTTCTTTGACTATATTTTGTAATTTTATGTAATCTGTGAACCTAATGTGGCATTTAGAAATTTTAATCAGAAACATTTTTGATAATGTTTAAGGAAAGTACTTTCAAAAGGTCAGGAAATTAATTTCATTTTAGTGCTTTTTTTGTACTTTTAAGCTTAATATATATTTATTGAATGGTTTATAACAAAATTTCTCCTTTTGCAATCCATCACGATGTACTTAAATTTCTTTTGCTAATTTCAGCATTAAAAGTCTTAAAAATTACATTTAATATGTTTTCGGTTACTTTATAAATTTTTATGTACCTTATAAAGTTTGTTAATGATGTCTTTACTTCTTCTTTTAAGTATTTCATCATTATCCAGTGAAATCATTGAATTTTATGAATTTGAAAAGTTAACATCTTTTCCTTATGTAAGAGGCAATCTGTAAGCATTTTCAATCAATGAGCGATACAAACTTCCACACACATTTCAGTTTCCAAAGAACAATGGAAGTCAAATCCATCAATCTAAGTCCCCACTAATCATTGGTGTTGAAATATCATAAATGCATAATGGATCGAATTATCTCCTGTATGTATCCTGTATTTGATTTATTATTTAAATTAGTTTTTCATATTAATTTAATAATGAATAATGAAATATAGTAAAGGATAAGGAATTTTTTTAATGAAAAAATGGAATGAAAATAAATACAAGATGCTAATTATTTTTTAAAAAGTCATCCAATTTTTATGTTGTTATCCTTGATCATTGCATTGTAAAACAATGCTAATAGTATCCTAAATATTTAAAGCCTTTTATATTCATATATTTAAAATATAAAAAGCTTACTGTTATATTGAAAGAATAATTATATTTCGAAATTAATTATTTTTCATTTAAAATTTAAATGAATTTTCTTCAAAATATTAGGTTCGATACATCTAATCCTAAAAACAATGAAAAAATAATATTTTAATTTGATTCATTACGAAGAAATAAATATTTAAATTAGAAGTAAAATAAACAAATAAAGAATCTGAATTAGTAGCTGCATATTTTTAAAAGAACAAAATGGCAAAGAATAACTGTATTTTATAACTAAGCAAAAACGCTCTTCGAAAGCAATTAATTTTTGCACAATGTAAACAAAACAAAGCCTAGTTTAATATATTCATTAACGTAAAACAGACGATATGAGGAAGATGTGCTAAATCTTGAGTAAAAAATGTTAAATGGTAACACATATTTAACAAAGCGAGTTATCAAAATTTTTTACTTAAAGGAATAATTTATTGCTGACAGTATATTTTTAAAAAATATCAGTTCTAAAACGCGCCTTAGTTATAACGTGTTTCCAAAAGCGGTAAGCGATAGTTTAATTTATTTTTCCCTCAAAGATTATTTTTTGGATACTAAATTTTTATTCAAATGGATGTTTAAGTGGATTCTGAATAATGATTAACATCTACATTTAAAGTCAGAATCGAATCCACCAAGTGTTGAATCAAAATGCCAGTGTTGAATCAAAACCATTCAGAGGCTATTAAGTGTTGGTATAGCTAAGGATTTCTATAAAACCTGAATTAGTTTGACAACATATTTAGTAGCGGTTATGATTTAAAAAATTAGATTGCTAAATCAACTAAATATATTTAGTGATCCAACTGGCTTCCTAAGTAATCTTTAAATATTTAGTTATCGATACATCTTTGTGAACTTGTTTGAATAAATAAGATTAGAATTGTCACAAGTTTTTTTGGAACTTCTTCACTAAATTTAGAGGCAATATGTATTTCTGAGAAATGTCTCCAAGTTGGGCGATAAAATGTAGTAGAGGTACATTCTACTGATCATCCAAAATGCAACACAAAGAAAGACTAAAGATATTCCCGAAAACTTTATGTGGCAAATAACACGTTATACAAAGACCAAATGTCTGAAGTTACAGCTTCTTTTGAAATGTTTATCAGTAATTACTGTACCCGCCATTGTTGGCAATAAGCATCGCTAAATGTTTTGACATAAACTCAAAAAGTGTTTGGATATGTCTTTGGACTAGCAATATATGTGATTACCATATATTGCTAAAGTTAATCAGGTGTAGCAGCAGGTAGTGTATCTCAAGCCAGTTGTTTGATAAATGTGAATCACATGTTTTTCATTGGTAACAGATCAAGAGAAAAAATCAGGTTAATGAAGCAATTCAATCTGATAGGTGGTGAAGAATCCTTGAATGTAATCCGACACAAGTTCAAGCTTATGTGCAGAGCCGGCTGAGTGATACATTTATGCTATACCCACAATATTTCTGTTATCGTATGCAATTGTTCAATGAGGTGGATGCAACTGGTTCCGCCTGTCCATCTTTCCTTCCTGTGATTACAGGTCCATATCACAGTTGTCTGGTTTCATTCAATACATTTAAAAAAATTCTCTGAAAGGTAATCAATCCACTGTCGAACTCAGAAATTTGCTTGAAAGGTGCTCGATGTCTAACGCAAGAAAAAGCACTTATCGTGTGTCAATTCGGCAATTTGTTCTCCCTTTACATAACTTTAAGGGTGATTACAGTACACCACAATGTGCGTAACCGCTGCAATGCTAATACTTGAACTAGCAAATCTCACTGCCTCAAATGCATGATGTAAATATCATGTGATTTTAGAGCACAGGTTCCCAAAGTGGTCCAGGTGGTCCCCCAGGAATCCATAGAAGACCACATGGAGGTCCATGTAGACGTGAAAAACAGGGGTTCACAAGTTGTAAATGGAGGTCCACGAAAAGTTTTCTGGTTTCCATAATAAAGAACAAAAATTTTGGCCTGGATTTACCTATCAACGTAAGAAGGTAGCATCATTTACTAGGTAGGTACTCAAAAATATTCCAGACTCAATTCAAACACAGAATTGAATAGAACAATAGATAATAGTACAAGTGTACAGCACATGTCGAGACTTGCAAATTGCTACCCGCTCGTCCGGGAGGCTTGTTTAAACCTACAAAGGGATGAAATGCGACTCGCGCTGTGCTTGCAATCTACATTAGTATAAATACGAATGTCCGGAACAAAACGTTATTCATTTGTTTCCGGGATTTTAATCATAAAAGTGTGACTATGAGTGAATTGTTGTCAGTGTTTGCAGTGCCGGAAAAAATAAGTATCTGCCTATTTGGTATACATATTTTTATTCAATATTGTAATTTATCATTCATATTATATTTGTTTTACTACTTGAGTGTAATAGGTAGCTATGTAAGAAAAATTATAAATACTGGAGATTATTCTGAACAAAAAGCCAGGGGAAATTAAACTCTAGGTATCTAGGTACTTTTTTGCTTAAGTCGTTTTTGTTAGTACTTTTTGTTAGCAGCTGGGTGTCTACCGAAAATAATAAAACTTGGAAAGTGGTTCATGCGAAGAAAAAATTTTGGAAATTCATGCTTTAGAGTGTTACATCTTCAATGTCTTTCTTGAATTGCACACTGATACTTCCGAACAATGCGAAAAAGAATGAAAAAATTTAATTGAGATAAACTTCTCAGAAAAATATTCCAACAAGTAAAAGGGAAAGGTAAAATTTAAGTAAAAGGTAAAATCGTAGCACTATTAAAAAAAAAGTTCAAATATCCAAATATGTTGCAACTGACGGTAAGATATAAACTGAATTTGATTTATTGGTGGCAAAAATAAAAAAAAATTTTTTTTGAGCTACAATTTACTGTCTTAAGAGACAGTTCTTCAAATATAAATGAGGTGACCTCACGCGTTACCTTCCTTATGAAAGCTACTGGTAGTTCAGAATAAAATGTTTTGAAACTGGAGGATGTGTAAATTTCCTTTGTACATACATGTCCGTAAAGGTAGGCATTTGAATTATCGAACAGATGTAGTTGATAAGCAAAGATAGTTGACAAGTAAGACATAGTTGACAAATAATACAAAGATAGACAAAAAATACAAAGTCGTTCAAAGATATTTTAAATGTCCTTCTGTAGTATTTCTTGGTTGATCTTTTCATGAATAGTTGATATACCAAATAATGTTTTACTAAACATTAAAATACTACTTATTTTTTTTTTTTTTTTTGGAATTTAACTGATGCCTTTTTTAATATAAAATAAATTTTTAATTCGTGAACCTTTTTTATCTGAGAATATTTTGTTTTTCCTGTAAAATAGATTGCTATACATGAATGCTGAATACTGACAACAAAAATTTGTTCTCTTAAAATTTCATTGTCTTCACTAATGATCTTTTAACAATACTGACTATCTGAATAATTCTGCCAACAGGGACAGTTTTATTTTAGTTTTACTGCTTAATGTGCAAAAATAGCAAATATAATTTATACAACGATTAATTTAAATATATCCTTCATCATATAACATTGGTAACCAACTGGAAGTTATGTTGATATCGTACTTTGCTGTAAAACCAGTCTTTCCACAAAGAATAGAATAATATATAATTAAATTATACAGATAGTATAATTTAATTATATTATTCTTTGATGCCATATATTCTGATTTTAAATGCAAAATGTCTACGGTATCAATTAAAATTAATGAAAGTTTAAAAAAAACTACAACAATGTAGGAATTTTCTTTTAATAATTTGGTAAAATTTTGAATTTAAAGATTTTGAGTTTCACAAAATGCACAATGTATAATAAATATTATATACTGAATAATAGATAATATTAAAATGAAGCTATTGTGATTTTCACAGTGTTTCATAATTTAGAAATAAATATTATTTAATTCATTAAAACCGCGTGATATTTTATTTTGAAAATATTATGTGAGTTTCATATTACTTTGTTAGGTGATCATTATTATATGAAAATACTTTTTATTAATTGTTTCTACAAATTCTTTAAGCATATTTTTAAATAAAATCCTAGGATTTTACTTGAGGCACTTTTTGTATTACATTTTTGCGTACAGCAATAAAAGATGTTGAATTTCTGAAAAATTTTAGCTCCAGTTATTTTAAATGTAACTATGGTATAACCATCAAAATCCACATAGAATTAGGGTAAAAGTGCACTTAGGAAAAAAAAAATGATAGTTGCTATTTTTAAAGAAACTTAATTTCTTTATGACCCTGTTTTACTACGTAATATTTAATAAGCAGATAATTTAAAACAAATATTCAAATATTGAAAAAATATTAAGAAATTCTATTTAATTATAAAGATCTTAAATGTAGAAATCGAGATTCTTTTTATCCGCGTTCCAATGTATTCTCTATTAAAGACGTATTGTGAAAAGCATATACACATACACTGTTGTGAATAAAAACAATATAAATTTAAAATTAAAATTTATTATTGATCTTTAGTTAAAATAATTAATGTGTATCAATTTAAAAAGAGGTGAAATCAGATGCCACAAATAATTTTCCTCTACTCTCAGTGATTATGCATAGATAACAATTTAAAAGTTGGAAAGAAATAAAGTGTTTCTTTTCTTGAAATGAGAAGATTTCCTGAGTAAAGGGTTAAACCATCCAAATTAAACTGACAGCTTTCTGTACAATTTACAAGAAACTCAAATAAAAGAATTACAAATGTTGTGGTCAAACGTTTGAAATGTAACTTAGCTTTGATTTTAATTTAAGTGAAGACTTATATTCGGAAATACAGAGTAGCTCAAAATGATAAAACCATATAAAATATCATTCATTTAAATGGTGCCTACGTAAAATGAATAATTTAAAATTTTAAGGTAATTGAAAGGAATTATATATTTTTTTTAAATAAAAGATTATATGAAAAACTTTTGGGTTAGTTCAAGAATTTTTTAAAATCTCATTTATACAAAAAATATATAAAATCATTTCCAATTTATGTTCAAAACTCTATGTGTATTTTTTAAATTATAGCAGTTTTCCTTTCAAATTCATATATAAACTATTATTGTTGTTGTTAATCTCGGGAATAATTAATCTAGAGCTAGACAATCTCCAGGTATTCGAAAATATCCAAAATGTCTTTAAAAAGATTAAGGTCTCGCTGGACTTTCTTATTCAGTTGTAAAACTAAACTAAATTTGAATTTATCATTAAAATATTTTTGTGTATAACACGACTATATAAAAATACTTTCGTATTTTTTATTAAAAACTTATATTGTATGCATTTTAATCATAAATTGGTTTAAAATAAGGCTTTGCACATATTAAAAATCTTTCGAAAATTTCGTGACGTATTGTAAGTACTCCCGTGATAAAGTTATGCTAATTTAATTTCAAAAAGAATAAATATAAATTATTAAATTTAAAAAGTCGTTTTGGCGCAAAAATAAATAAATAAATAAATAAATAAAACTTCAATACTCTGAAGTTGCTGCTAATAAGTTTTCGCTCTCTTTTGAATAGTAATAAGAATTTATATAAGGAATTAGTATATTTATTGGTTTTCCAGAGAAGCTAAAAAATTGCATTTATTTTTTACTATTTACCCAAAATCTTATAAAAGTTTTGGAACTAAATCAACATTTAATTAAATAAATGTGAAAAAGTGAAATACTAAATAAGCTCTATAAATGTGATTATTAAAAATTTAGATTATGAAATTTAGAAAATTTTCATATAGAACACGTTTAATATATTTTTGTGGCCTATATATTTCTTTATTTTATAATTTTCTAGAGATAAATATTAGTAAAATGTGAAGAAGCTGACTTAGAAATAATTGACATTTCAATTTTTTATTTTCATTCCATTGTTGATTAACATATGAAAATATCTTAGTTTTATTCATTATAGAAATGAATACGACTATGTAGATAAATATATATAGAAAAGTATTTAGCTCTAGATTTTCTGTCTTATGAGTCTTCAATAACATTTCCAAAATGAGTGATTGACAGGAATAAATAATAGCTGTAGAACCAAGAATTTCTAAAGAGGATAACATCAGTAAGGCAATAGGGAAACAGATTCGACTGCATATCTGCCCCACTGTTACATTAACACGACATCGTAAACAAGCTACTCCTCCCCTCTTGCTATCCCTCCTCCCCTTAAGTCAATAAATTCAAATTGCCTTGACGGAGGGAAAAAAAACTTGGTTCCAAAACTGGTGCTTGAGTCATTCGCCCACATCGGCCAAACTCAGACGGTCTGCTGACGCCTACTCAAGAAGCTATCTACCAACTCGCCGGATGTTAGTGAAGCGCTCTCCTTCACAAGTTTCGCACAAAATTGGTATTCATGACTACTTTTTTTTTCTCTCGAAACCTTATTTTCTTGATTTATTAAGAACCGGAAGAAATTGCGTCGTCTTTATTTTAGAGCGAGAAAAAAATAAAATCGAGAGATATTGAATCTGTTGACGAGAGATTTTGAAGCGTTAAAATAATCTTCTTGATAAATTAAATATAAAGCAATTACTTCACACATCAAAACACAACTTGGTATAAAATTGTTGCTACTTGTTATGCAATAATTTGACTGAACAAAAAGATACGGATTACGAATTCAGAAATTAAATGCGCGTCTAATAAAATATTCTTACATTGAAAGCGCGAAATATACCAAAAAAAAAATTTATTGAACAATAGCTGATTTTTCATATTACAACTATCATTTCACATTTATTAAAATAATTAGTTATATAATAAAATTATTGCATTTTTAAATAATTTCTCTCTATTACATTATATCTCTGTATTTTTAACGATCTTAACATAATATAGTTACTACCCTAATCCATCAATATTTTAAATTTAACTTATTTTCGAATATGTAAAAAATAAGAAATATTTAAAATTCGAGAATCAACAAAACGATTCGAAACTTTTGAGGCACCCCCTAAAGAATATTCTTATAAGGAGAAATGATTTTAACCAAAAATTCTTTATATCAAAATGTATATCAAATTTTAAAGTTTCTTTGCAATTGTTAAGATTTGCATTGTTAGCTTCCTGAAATTATAAAATGGAATGTCGAAATATACTAAAATTGTATACGAGTTTTCCTTTCTTTTGAAATTTTTTATTTATTTATATAAAAAAAAAATTTTTTTTTCTAATATCATGATATAATATGATAAGATGAAAGTAAAGTTTTATCTTTCTTCGGATCGTTAAGAAGACTAATTAAATTAAAGGTCATATATACATCTGCAGGAAATGATAAGTTATCTTTCATAGTCTTCGTGAAACAGCTTTGTCTAGACTAGAATTTTTAATCTTATATGAGTTAGTTTCAACTATTTATCAAAAGTGCTTTATTTAGCAATCATTAACATAAAAAAAATTTATTTGCAGACCAAAAAATATTGTTTATCAATTATATAAACATAATAATATCAATTATCAATTATTATAATGTTTATCAGTTATAAACAAATATAATCTGAAATGTTCACTTTATTGATGAAATTTATCTAAAAATATTTATAAAATTGCGAAAACATTTATTTTCAATAAAATATATTCAATTTAAATGACTCAATGGTATCTTCATAAATATGATATTAGTTTAATCAAAAAAATTTAAATTAGTAAGAGTAAAATTAAATTGAAAGGGGTTAACTGATTGTTAAAAATATCTTAAATTATGAACTTTAGAATACTTTTAAAGGGCAAATTCACAAAATTATCAACAAAATAGTTTTACGATAATAAGGCTATTTTGATCAAAATCCCACATAAAAAATTTTTTATCAAGGGAAAAGAAAAAATAATCAAAGAAAAAAGACAAACGTTTAATTTCTGTATTTTGAAGATTCAAGTAAACCGTTTTTAACGGATATAAAATTATGTATCATATTTAGATTCAAATGCTTAGCATTTACATATTTTAAAGCTAAAAAGAGCACAATTAAAAATTGTTAAAATTGCTTTAAATTGATTTTGTTTAATATCTACTATCATAAAAAATATTGTTTAATTTCTATTTAAAAATAAATATTGTTTAATTTCTACTATCATAAATAAAAAAAGAGTCATTTTCACAAAAAATATCAAGGCTACCTTTTCCAACTGAAACATTCTTTGATTGTTTTCAAAATAAGTTGGCATGAAGTATATAATAACATAGCTCAAGTATTTTTGTATCCATTAAACTGAATTTTAATTAACTGAATTTTAATTTTTTTTTAATTAACTGAATTTAATAGTTTAATTAACTGAATTTTAATTTCTTAAGATTAACTGAATTTTAATTTTTTTTTAATTTATGCGGGAACTATAAGAACATTTCAATTTCACGATTTCTTACGTATAAAGTAAACCAGTGGCACAACATATCATCAGCGGACTAAGTCCTGTAGTGCACATGTGTGTTTTTCTAAGCGACCCCTGGGGTGCAAAGCGTAAGTCTTGGTTTGTTGATTAGCCTAGCGCAAAGCCTTAGTGTCTTGTTCCCAAGCATGCTTGATACTCAGCTTATAAACCATGCATGAAAAAGACTGAGTCTACCTTGCCCACAGCTCGAAGATTTAACCTCGAACCAAAGACTTGGGAGCTGGAAACGCTACCACAAAACCACCGCCTTCGGTTTCTTATGAATAAATGATAAAAATAAAGAACAGAATAGTATTTAAAATTTAGTTTAAAATCTAACTAAAGTAAAATTTAAAAACTGTTCTCAATTAAAAAAACAAGAATAAATGTATTAATTTTTTTTTTTTGGAAAAATTTTATATTTTTTTTTACAAAATCTGCATGTATTTTTTCGTACAAAAATATTTTTAAAAAAATTTTTTTTAATTTGTGATTCTAATTGCTTTTATTTTTTAAATTTAAAATTAATGACTGTACAATATTTGATATTCCTTATATATGCAACGATATTGTAATTTGCAGATACAATAATGTAGACTTACATTATCAGACTACTTAATAAAATTTTAATTTATGTTTTGATAAAAAAATATTAAAATACATTGTAAGGAGATATTTATGTAAAATTATAAAAACTATTCGATTGAAATTTTGTATTAACTACAAATCATAATTTGTTGCTAAAGAGTCAAAAATCTTTTATTGTGTAGAAATATGTCAGAATCTGAATTTTTCAATTAAGATTCTTTTAAAATTTCGAGAGTCCAAAAAATTATATAACGACAGCTTGTAGAAATAAATAATATTAGTAAAACCTATGCATAAATATACCATAGTGAATTTTTAAAATATTATAAAGTAAACATTTTATAAATTTATTGTATTAAATAATATAATATACAATATGTGATGTTCCCATTACCAGAACCGAAACTTATTGGTAGATAATTTGTAGCAATATCATGGATTATAGAACTTCTAAAAGAAAACTCCAAAAAAGGCTTACAAATTATCAACTCAAAAAATTATATATCAAGAATTAAAAAAAATTAAGATTCCTTCATAAAATCTGTGTGAATTCTCTGAACTACATCTGATAGCTAAATGGTTTGCGCTTTGGCTTTTAGTTCATCGAATCATGGATTCGATTCTTCCTTTGGCCCAGTGTATTCCAAATAGTTTGGAATTCCCGTTAACTGTAAGTTCCGATAAAATTAGTATTGTGAGGAAATTGAGACAGTAGAGTAAATAAAACAAAAGCTGTGGTTTCGTATAAAGAGCAAACAGTAAATCGGATAAGGAGCATACGATAAACCGGATAAATCCTGTTTTTATACGCTTTTAATAAATATAAGTAGATATTTTAATCAATATATAAGTTAATACCAGTATATTTACATTATTTTTGACAAATAATCTTTTGTTTGAAAAGGAATATTTTCACAATTAAAACGAATGTGAATGTTAAATGCATTGAGAATTGATTGATGCAGTATTGAAAAACTGTGAATATAATATTTGATTATGTTTTGCTAAAACTTGTACAAAAATAAAAAACATCAAAAGTACTTTTTTATAACCTAAAGTGATTTTTAACACTAACATCATCGTACTAAAAATATCTCAGATTTTTTTATACATATCTCTATTCTACAATTAAAAATGTTCTTAAGATTGTATCAAAAAGATTTTTGATTTCTGTGGTAGTGTTTTATTTAAGTAATTTTAAAATTTGTAAGGATGTACTTTTATGAATGGGATTTTTCCTCAATATTAAAAGGTTAATTTGAAATAATTTCTCATTAAATCAAAAATATTAAAATTATAGAACCTATTCATATCAAATGTAGTAAAATAAATATGCAACGTATTATTTTTTTAGCAATATGTAAGAAGTAACCACACGTATAACTATGTAGCTTGTGCTGGTTGCCAAGGAGACGGATGTAAATGTGTCGGAGAAAGAGGTGATAGAGTAAGTCAGTTTCATTTAAATGATATCAATGAATAATTTTAAGATTACTATTTTTTTAATTATACGAAAAATTAAGCTCTAATCTGAAAATATTGTCGGTTTCTGTATAAGACAGAAAATATTTATTATCTTATATTACTAAGTGCTTTATAATAGACAAACACGAAAAATTGATTCGTGCCAGGCTTCGAAATCAGTTATTGATTTCTAGTATGAAATTGGTGTAAACACGATTTTCTTTAACTTTTTATTAATTTCTATATTTAGTAAAACTGTGTATTGTATGCCAGATTCAGTAATGGTTCACTTTGTAAGAATAAAAATAAAATTTATATTTAACCAAAGTCCTTATAAAAGTTTTGTGATTTCAAAAATTCATAAACTGTAATAATGTTTTATAATATTTATTGTAAAGGGGTATTAATTAATTGTAAGGAAGCAATCGTAATATTAAGTTATATACACAC
The DNA here is from genome assembly GCA_030067965.1 of Latrodectus elegans. NCBI lineage: Eukaryota > Metazoa > Arthropoda > Arachnida > Araneae > Theridiidae > Latrodectus > Latrodectus elegans. The sequence continues at coordinate 80,004,256 of CM057810.1, forward strand.
TTATGAATGAATTAGAATTTCAAGATTAATATTTTATTGGACCACCTTTTACACGAATGACAACATTTATTATTTTGGGCCAAACTATTCTTTTCTACAAGTTTCTGGAGAGGATTTACGTCCAGATAATCGCATTCATGAACTTTGCAGCTTTCTAAATTTTATGAATTAGATGGAAGAAGAGAGTGTTGCGCTGGTTGCACTATATCACTCTTCTTTTTCTGATTAGATCCGTATTCTATTTTGGCCTAGGAAGATGTTGGATGTTAAATTTATTTAAATTAATCAATTTAGGAAACTACAATATATATTTCTATTCTCATTTTCATGAAGTAGCCTTTATCTTCCGAGTAAAGGTGCAACACTGCAGAATGCACTTGATCTGACAATATATCAATATCTCATGGTTCTTCGTTTATATGCCCTCGGGGAACACCAGACTTTTACTCGGTGTAAAACCAGGTTGATTAATAGTTTCGAAGGATTCTCCAGAAATTCGTACAGAAAAGTGTAGTGTGATTCAGATTACTCATTTCATATCTGGGGATGTCTAGTGTCTTCTTTCTCACTGTCTATGCATTCCTGAATTGCTACTTTTGGGGTAGAAATGAGAATGATTATTTCTCACTATCTCTCCAACTATGGATTTATTTGTGTGTCCAACTATAGTCATTCAATCATGTACAGAGTTGCAAAGTCTATATCCTTTGCAACTCTGTACATGATTCGAGCAGACATTTGTTTAAAAGAGGTTCGTTGATGAATTTTTTTTTGTTTCAAAATCTGTATCTTGCTGCACTATTAGGCGGAGACGAGAGTTATGACGATCTTGAAAAAATGTGCTAGATCAATAATTATATCGCTGATTTAAATTGAAGTATTTGACAAAGATTGAAGATTCTGACTACTCCTAAGAACACAGAGATATTTGATATCGTAGAAATCGCTTCGTATGTTAAACGATCATTAACAATAAGCCCCTCTTTTTTTAAAAAAAAGGCCAAACTATAAGTTTTTTTTTATTTTTATTTTTTTTTTATGGGCTTATTGTTAGTGCCTGTTAAGGGTGAAAAATTTGTCGTTTTTATTTCTTCTTTCGTAGGAAGTTTATCAATGAAAATCTTAAACTAATATATGTGCAAATAATTCTGAATATAAAATATTTTGTTTCTCTTCATCATAAAATATTGTTCCATTTATAACTAATAAAATTTAAAAAATTTAATTTCAATACCTTAGAACGTAATTAAGAATAATTAATCACAATTCATTTTTAAATTTAATTGATCGTGAAGCATTTTAATATAAAAAAATTAGAACATTTTGAGTAGATTTTAATTTAATTACATATAAAATATGAAAAAAAAGAAATTGGAAAAAAGCATTAATATTATCCTAAAATTAAAAATATTTAATAAAATTTGAATAGGCTTTATAAGTCATACATAATGATTATAAACTAAAAATTTTGACAAATAATTAAAAAGAAAAAATCAAAAATACAAAGCAATACGCATTTTTTTTAAATTTTATTGACTTTATGCTTCCTTTAAAACGTTTATATTTTAAAACTTCCTTAACATAAAGTAATTGCTTATTTAAACATTTTATAAATTGCAGATCTAAATTATTTATAAAATTAAATTTTAATTGAATATAAATATATATTAAATTTTCATAAACTTCACTAAATAGGAAACTAAAAGAGGAGTTTTAAAGGAGCATATGTTAAGTTACCAGAAATAGTTCAAATTTTAACTACTTAATCATGATATTTAATTAGATTAATTTTACTTAAATTCTCATTAAATTTTAAATATATACAAATTTGCATCAACTTTTCAATTCTTTGTTAATACCAAAACGAAACGAGATTTCGAAAGTTGTTTGTTGAAAGTTTATTTAGAAAGATTAATGATTTTCTAACAAATTTAATCATAAAATACAATTAAAATTCTTTTAATAATACAAGAATATTAGTACTGATCGTATATGTGTGTGTGTGATAGACATTGTGTTATTACTACATTTTTTTTTTTTGCATTTTTTGTATAAAATTAAATTTTTATTTGTATTTTATGCTAATTTAAAAAAAAAAATCAGTATCATTGTCATTTGTTGAATCTATTTAAGGAATATTTATGAAGAATTAATTAAAATTCCATAAGTAATTAAAAAAAGATTAATTATTAGAGAATAAAATGAATGAGTAGCAATTGGGTCCGGATAAATTACAAATAATTATATTTTACTTTGCATTTTAGATAATGAATTATTTAATGATTTATAGGGAGCACCTGGCGTCACCGGTCCACAAGGGTTGCCGGGACCACAGGGATTTCCAGGACCAGATGGTCTCATTGGTCAAAAAGGAGAAAAAGGTGAACTAGGTCTACCCGGAACAAGAGGACCGAAAGGAGAAAGGGTATATTAATTTAAATTAGGACCTCTTATAATAAGTTGAATCTAAACATACCGAGAGAAATTTTATACAATTTTTTCTCTCTTAGGGAAAAATGGGAATGCCCGGTTTTCCTGGAGTCAATGGAATTCCAGTAAGTAAAAGCTGCTATATTTGTAATAGCAAATTTTAAATCAGATAAATATATTAAACTATAAAATTTGTAGAAATTTCATGTCTATACGTTCTTTGTTAATGCATCTCCCTAAGCATTGAATTGTCCCAAAGTAGCATGGAAAAATAGAATTTGCGTACTTTAAATAATGCATTCAAAATGCAATAACCTTCTTAGACAATTATATAGTGCTTAAACAGTCTTTAGTATATTTTTTTAATAATTTTCAAATAATTTCTATTCCATTCTGATTTTGATTCATCTCACAATCAAGAAATGATGAAATATTAATAAGTTAATAATCAATGCTGTAGTCTTCATTTCAACATTTCGGAGGATCGTTTCTCAACTGAAATAATATAAACAAAGTAAATTAATTGCGAATTTTGTTTTCATTGATTTTTCATTGCTAAAATATTTCAGTATTTAAAATATTTAAAAATCATATATATTCGAATAAATAGTGTTATATTTAATTTCATAAAAATTCGATTTGTTCACATAGGCCTTTAATTGCACTTTGCTGTTTTACTTAATGATTTAATTGAGATACTGTATGAATTAATGATTGTTACATTCAAACTGTATTCAATTTGTATGTAAGTAAATACAGCATTTTAAATTTTTTTTTCATAAATTTTCTCTGTGAAAAGCGAAATTAAGAAAAATATAACATTATTTAAAAATTTACCTATAAGTTAAATTTATTTATTTTATGTTTTATACGTTTAAATCATTATTCTTATATTATTCGAAAGCCTGACTATAAAAATTAACAATTTTATTGAAAAATTAAAACTTTATTTAATTTTTAGTTTAAATTGAATTGATTTTAGAATTATCACAAATGTTCTTGATTACTTTAGTGGTATTAAATTATTTTGAGGAGTAAAAAAATGTGGTCTGAAATATATTAAGATCTTAGATAAAAAAAAAATCAGTTTTTTAAAAAAAAGTAATGCATATTCTCATTTCACTCATAGGGACACCCTGGTATTCAAGGTCCTCGAGGTCCACCAGGACTAGACGGTTGTAAAGGAGAAGATGTAAGCAGTGAATTGAATTTTCAATATGATACAGAATTTTATGTTTATATAATATTATTAAAAGTAATCTAAAAATTTAATAAAATTTACAGGGTGTGCCTGGCAGACCTGGAATTGATGGGGGCCCTGGTCCTGACGGTTATCCTGGAACCCCAGGTCCAAAAGGTGATAAAGGAGAACCATCTTACGGTAGAACCGGATCAAAAGGGCAAAAAGTAAGCATCTTTTGCTAACAATTATCATTACCATGAATCTTTGAAATCAAATTAGTTTAGAACCGGGAACGCGTGTTTGCCCTGATTATATTCATAATTGTCATTAAACTCTTCAACAAGATGATGATGGTATTTAGTTACAAAGTTAAAAATTATATAAAGAAAAATGAAATTCTTAATAGAAGTTTTTTAATTATTTATACTGTGTGATATATGGAATAGTTCTTATATAATAAATTAAAGTATGATAATGCTCATCACATAAATTTAAAATAGAACATGTTTTACAATTGCAATGATATTATGTTAATATTGAATTGGTTTATTTTTGTTTCATTATTATTTTTGGTAAAAATGCTTATTTTTTATTATTCGTTTAAATCTTTCATTACAATTAACAAGCTAATTGGGCAAATATTTGTTTTTCAAAAAAATTAAATTTAGTTTTTGAATAACTCAATGTGACTTTGTATGAAGAATATTGAATGTGAATTATTATGAAGTAAGTTAAAGTTTCTTTTTAATGATTTATAAGAACAACAATAAAATGTGAATTAAATATTTTAAATTTTGTTTTGTAAAATTCATTAATAAACTAGAAAAATAAATTAGCGGGGCAGTTCCATCAATTTTATTTTTATTATTTTAAAAGATGTTTTAAACTTCGATCTGTGTGTGTGGGATTAATGATTTTAAAAGAAAATTTCAGTCAGAACAATCTAATTATAGCAACATAATTTTTTTCTTTCTAAGAACTACTGCAAAAATAGAAAATTATATTAAATTTAAAATAATTTCTTAAACAGTTAAAAATGTACGCAAATCTTAATGTAAAATGTATTTATTTATTTATAGGTAAATACAGTTTTCATTACAGTTAACTTAAATCATAATGCAAAACATAAACATTAAGATAATGAAGATCCATTAATTAATGTAATATATATTTACACTAAAACTATGCGAAAATACATGATTTACTATGTATTTACCTAAAGTTTTGCAAATAATTTTGTCATAAATTTTACGAATTCTTATTTATATGTCTGTTTTGGAAGTACTCAAATTTAAAATTTAATTCTTTGCTAAAAATTCTTTTTAATGCTTAAGTTTAATAAATAATTCTAATTTTACATTTTTAATTGTTTGTTATTTATTTCAGAAATAATTTGATAATATCATTATTAATTTTCAGGGAGAACCAGGTAGAGATGGCAGCTCTGGAAATTGGGTACGTCTTCATTTTTCAAAATAATAAACATTTTAATTTCTTATAATTAATTTTATTGTTATTTATTTTATTTTATTTGAAAAATTAATATTTAAGCATTTATAACATACTTCTACACATATTCAAAATTACATTATAAATCGTACTATACCAAATAATTGAGAAATGTAGTTTTTTTTAATATTATTTGACGTAATAATTTACTTACAAATAATTTTAAACTTTAATTTTAATGAAATTTTTATTTATTTTGAAAAATATGCATGAATTTTTGAATTCGTTTTTTAGGGTATTCCCGGGGCAGATGGTAGACCAGGACCGAAAGGAGACCCCGGACCCCCAGGGATTTATGTAAGTTAAAATCTTGTACTTTTCCCGGTTTAATTTCTACACTATATAATCAATAATCATTGGCATGATGTCAGATTGGTAGAACGTCCAAGACTTCCAGTACTTGCGAAAACATTTTATACAACAATATGCTTCAAATGCTATGGCAACAGTTTGGAGTATGCCCTTTGCTGTATCAGTATTATAATAATTTTATCATACAGAAAGCGTCATTGCGTCTAACAATTCGTTAAATATTTTATTACCATTTTGTGAAAAAATTTCAACTCTGAGTAATTTTCAACGATTTAAGTTTTTAACATTTGGGGAACTTCAACATAGATAGATACTATTGAATTTCCTCTTGTAATTTTTTTTAATTTTATAAAAAATAAAAAAGATAAAGTACATTAATATATTAACACCAAACTGTGTATGTTTTTTAGGGTCAAAAAGGAGATCAGGGTTTCCCAGGTCCGAAAGGTAATATGGCGGTAGGATTTCAAGGAGAGAAAGGTGATGTTGTAAGTTTCTTTCCTTCTTTGATTAATGTATATATAATCTATTGTGGAATTAAATAATCTATAATTAAATGAATAACACATGAAATAGTAATTTAAACTAAATGTATTTTCCATAAAAATTCTTATAATTGCTATAAATAATTAATTTTTTTATTAGATTTTTGTATGGGTGTGTGAACATGGTATTACCTTACTAAATTACTGACATTTTAAATCTTTATCAAAAAATTTATAGCGATGAATCATACGTACAAGTAATCTAAAAAGAAATTATCGCAACACTGTTTCTTTTAGTCAATGCAAAAAAATCTACAGTAATAGTGTTGTTTTTTTTTAATCATCTTTGGTTTTATTATTAAATCTTATGAACTGATTTCGTTATTTTATCAGACTCGATAACTGAAACTTAAAATTAAAAGGATAAAATTATAATTTATTTTCTAAACGTTATTCCTGTTGTATATGTAAATTACACTAATTCAAATAAAAAATAATATTTTACAAATATATTTTTAAAGATAATGTTCAAACTCAATCCTTATTTCTCTTAACTCTTTATTTAAATTAAAAATGATTCCTTTTAAAGGGTCCAAAAGGTATTTCTGGTCCCCGTGGTATTCCAGGTCGATGCTCTGATGATCCACAATTTCGAGGAAAGAATGCAACTGTAGGACCACCAGGACTTCCAGGATTGAAAGGTCAAAAGGCAAGGACATTATTTTCCTTATTTGCTTTTCTAACTTAATTCCTTCATTGCTATTTGTTGAATTATTAATTAGCGTAATTTATTTCTTTAATTTATCTTGCAACTTCTTTCATTATTATGCATCTCTTTTCTTACCATATATATCTACTTTATAAAAAATATCTATTTTTTAAATGTAATTTTTTGATTTACATGCTACATCTTTCTGTTGATTTTCAATGTGAGTATTTAACTTTTATTAGGCTTTTTTAATTGTTAGAAACGCATTTGTTATAATTTTCTAAAAACCCTATATTTTGAATAGGGTGAACCAGGGGAACGAGGGGAAAGAGGATTTGATGGCATTCCAGGAAGAGCGGTAAGTAAATAACATATTCTGTAGATTCAAACACTACAATTTATATATTATTCTTGAAATTATGTGCTTTTTTAAGTAAAACAGACTTCTAAGAAATAGCTTTCTTTTTTCTGAATTTAAGGGTCGACCAGGGGATGTTGGAATGGTTGGTGAAAAAGGTCTTCCAGGACATCCAGGTCCTCGAGTAAGCATGATCTTTTATTTTTTTTATAAATAAGATATATAAATTTAAATAATATTAGTTATTTCACTTGATTAAATTCTTAATATTAATACATTTAAGAAAAACTGCTACAAAATAATAGCTACAGAAAACAAATCCAGACAAATGTAAAATATATGCAAACACAATTAGGAACATTCGAAATACTCACTATTTGATTTTTTTCTAGAACCTGCGTTAATTCTGTTTTTTTTTTTTTTTTCACTTAAGAGGTCATTACAGTTGATTATAAAGAAGCTATTTGAATAGAGTAATTGAACATTTATATGGTAAGCTATCAATAGTTAATTTAAATCAAGAAAAAATACATTAGTTAATTAATATTTCTACATTTTGGTATCATTTCTTATTTGGCATATTTTTAAACACTAAAATGTCAGAGTAATGGAATAGCAGTTTATAAGTATTCAGATAAAAGCGTAGTCATTAAAGAAATACATAAGTAAGAAATGTAGCCCTTTTATCAGGGTTTTTAACTGTATGCAGATGAATTGTGTGAAATGTTTTTCACGATGTTATACCTTCATACCGAGAATTTATAAAACTTAAACCGGCAATTAATTTTATAGTTAAACGATGGACCACTCGGAATTTCATTTTGGAAATTATTTAACTACCTATATTTCGTCAATCGACAGTGTTAATACTGCACCGAGAATATATGGTTTCAAATTATTTCTACCATTGACAAATAGTGGCCAACAGCGACAACAAAACGGAGATTTTGTGGATAGTAGTTAGTAAAAGACAAGAAATAACATATTAATGGCAATAGCAATCTGTGTTAAATATAATATAAAAGTATCCAATACTTAGTGCTGTGAACGTTATTAGAAAAAGAAAATCTAGGGCATTTAATAACACAGCATACCATTAAGTTACATGTCATTTTCAATAATCTGGATTTAATATATCTTTGCATATATTATTAACAATTTATTCAGTAAAGCTACAAAATAAATTTATAGTTTTTATGGTGAGCATTTTAATAAAGTATCTGGCATTGTTGTACAGAATATTTGCTTATTCTGTACTGACTGTTGTATTGAAGACTTAAATTCTTGCTCAGAATAATATCTCTAATACGCTTTTTAATATTGGTAAATTCAAAATTTTCTGAATAGGAAAGATTCAAATGTTTAATATTACATTTTCATGTGAAATTCCCTGCATAAGTTTCAATAGTAATGCATTTAAAAAAATCAGTTATTTATTGATGCTCGAAATTCACAAAATATGATGTAAGTTCTGAAAATTTAATCAGAATGCATAGCCAAGTATGCAAAAAGTATTTATAAGGAATTTTTCATGATTCAGCTTTCATGATGTAATCATCAAATATTTGAATTTTTCAATTTTATATTAAATATTAAAAATCAATGCAGTTTTATTATCTTTCAAAGTTTAATATGAATTTTTAAATTTTAAATAAGATGCAGTCATAATTTTATTTAGTATCGATAAGACTTTTAAATCTTAAATCTTATAAATTTTAAATGCTAAATTTATATCCTAAGCCTTTAAAAGCTAAAATATTTTTCATTTATAAAATATAGATAATTCACAGATAATAATTTACAAAGTAATGCTCGATTTATTTTTGTATATATTCTTTTATGTCTTCTAAAAATGCTTAGTTCCTTTATGTCTTAATTTAAATGTTTTCTTCCTTTGTCTTAATTTGCTTGCTTTTTATTCTTTTTTCTCAACTGAAAACAATTAAATGTATTAATAGAAGAAATAATTTTTTAAAAATACCTTTTTTGAAGACTATTTTTTAAAATCATATGATTTTTCATATTTATTTATGCATTCTTTTAAAATATATAGAAAGGCATAAACATTGCTATTCTTTAGTGTTAAAGAAAGTTTACAGACGTTTGACAGTTTTTTGCACTCATAATATTTAATTTAATTAATTAAATGTTTTATCGTAGGGAAATGATGGTATTCCTGGTCCTCATGGGGAAATTGGATTCAAGGTAATGATTTTAAATCTATTAATAACTACTACGGAGATGATTGTTTTAATTAAATTATAATTTAAAAAAATAAATCGCGTTGCCTTAAAATATTTATTTCCAAAATATAATGCTTTCATAACATATACTTTTGTTTAACTTATTTGTCTTATATTGTATGAAATATCTCCTTCACTGTTTCTTAAATCAGAATCTTTTTGTAATCTACTCGACTAGAAAGAATAAAAACAGTAATCCTTTTTTTTTTTTTTCAAAATATATTTTTTATAGAATTAATAAATTCTGTTCGATGATATTTAATATAATTTTAAAAAATATTCTCCGTAAAACATATTACCTTAGAAAGTAAACAAATAGAGCTCTATTCTTGTACTAACTTTTGAAGCACTTAAAATTTCAAACTAACGCTATAAATTTCTTGTAAAATAACAATGCAATCTTTGTTAAAAAAAAATATTTTACTTAAATTTTTTGTTGATTTCATACATTCAATTATATTTTTTTTATCTTTATTTCGATCATAAAATATATTCATTATTGCTAAAAAGTGAGAGTATTTTGTGAAAGCAAATTGATCCATGGTTTTAAAATATACATTAAAATATTAATAAATAAACATAGAATAGAAGGTTGCCTTTTTAATAACAATTAAAGATTTAAAGTACATATTGATTAGGTGATGATTATTTTTATTTATATATTTATTTGTTCTTGGTATTGTTAAAAGTATTAAAATGGATAAAACTTTTTAAAAATGCAAACCAAAAAACTTTCTATTTTGCACTTTAATTTTTTTCACGAATTTCATTTATTTCGAAAAAAAATTTAAATAAAGATTAATGCTCTAATGAAAATATAAGTATTTTATATATTAAATATTTTAATGCTGCCTATTTTATATTCAAAATTTAAAATTAATATTGATTCAATTACTTGTTAGTGGGAAAAATACAAAATGTGTGTGTTCCGAAATAGATGTCTTAAAAAACATTTCATGTTAAAATTAATGAAATAATGTTGATTATGAACTCCAGTGTATTTTTATTGTTGAATTTTTTGTAAATTTATTTTAACTGAACTGTAAATTTTGAAATTTTCTATAAAAAATTTTATATTTAATAATTGAATTAGAAGTTGTCATATGGAATAATCATTTCTGTTGAAGAATTATGTATAATTTCAAACAAATTAATCATTCATAATCTAAAGATAAATTAATATTTTAATACTTTACTCTCATTATATTTTATATTTATAATAGGGAGATAGAGGAGATGAAGGATTACCAGGTTTAGATGGTTTACCAGGTGTGAAAGGAAATCCTGGTTTACCAGGATCTCCAGGACCTAGGGGATTCCCTGGACCTCCTGGATCACCAGGTGTAAGTTTACTTCTTAAACGATTTTTAATTTTCATTTCGGTATCATTCTCATAAATTTTTTTAACTCAAATATTGTAAAAAACTTTATCCTTATAATTTTTTAATTCTATTTATTTGATATTTAGAAAATAATTAGTTTCGTTTTATTAATATACAAAATTAAAATAATAATTTGATTTCCAGGGAGAAAGAATATATGTAATTAAATTTTACGAAAATTGTTCTTTCGTTAACTTAAATTAGACCCTTCCTGTTTTTCCAGTTTTAATTATATTATTTATATCTTAATTGCATCCTTGATTTACGAACTTATGAGAAAAATACAGATTTCTTATAAATTATCTTTGGTATTTCTTTCTGCATTTTTATATACGTGTACACGATTTGTCTATAGTTAATAAATAATCTACCGTTACTTGTTTTTCTTTTAAATGTAAAATTTTATAATTTCCTACTGTAGTTTCGTACCCATACAGTGATTTAAAATAAGTATATTTTTATAATCAATTTTGAATATATGATGACAATAAAGATTCAAATCAACAATCAAAGCAGTTATATGACTATTGTATTTATTAATTAATTACATTGTATTTATTATTTATTAGTTTATAATAAATTTTATAATTTCGGTTTAAAGAGATAAGATATTTTTACTTAAAATGAAAAAGGAAAAATTCTTACCGGGGAAAAAAAAGAAATCTCAAAGTGATATTCTATTCACCTGATTTCAATCTTATCATTTTCAGTTCAACTCATTTTAATTCTTTTCTTCATTTATCACAAAATTAAATTGGAAAAGAAACATATTCAATGTTTAAATATATTGAACAAATGCAAATAAAACTTACTTTAATTTTCTTACCTTAATGAAAGGAAATGAAAGCAATAAACCCCTATTCCTGAATTACTAATTTTTTTATCCTGAATTACTAAATTTTTACCAATATATCTTAAATAACTTGTGATAGCTATTTGATACAATGCAAAGAATTGGAGTAAATTAGGAAAATTCATTGCTCGAGCGGCGTTCGACAAATTAAGGAAATCTCTTCTCGCATCTTTTATTGTTCGAGCAAACATTTTAAGTTGTTAATATTCCATAAAAAAATAGTTATCTATTAGAATCCCCGATAAAATAATGGTTATCGATTCTCGATTGTGCCTTTTTCCTTAGACCGCCACCAATAGACAATTACAGTGCAATACGTATACATATATCCTACATTACATCCGCATCGGTCCGTTATGACAAATTATTTGCTTTTTATTCAGTTAATCAACAATTCTCTAATTATTAGTTGGAACTCTTAGTTATCAAGAACAATTAAATATGGTGGTTTAATGCATACATACTCAAATTATTTATGCAAAATAGAAATGATTTTTAAAGTATTATAAATGAATTTTGATGTATAATATAATGATGAATATTAAATGCACCTTTTTAGCGCTGTTGCACTTCAGAGCATTCGAGAATTCACTTATTTCAACTATATGGCTAAATTGATTAATTAAAAAACATACAACATATCTGAAATAGCAGTATTTCCTGTGGCAATGTGACAAATCATTTACTACAATATTCGAATATAACAATGGTTTAATGTTTTTTAATATTTGCTAATTTTAATTGTACATTTATTACATACTTAAGTACCATTATTGGTGAAAAAATTCATATAAGCTTAATTTTGATTTCTTTCTATGGCCAAGCATAGAAAAGTGCAACAAAAAAGTCAAAAGTTGTCACTGCTGTAAAGAAATAATTTATTATCTAATGTAACACATCTAATTTACTATCATTACTGTCTTTAAGGATATCCGTATTTTATTCATTTAGCAAATGAATCAGCGAATAATCATTCGAAATAGGACGTAATAATTTAGTACATCTTTGATGAACTAAATTTAAATTTTTAAATTATCACCATAAATATTTTATTATAACTTAATTATAACATCATTTAATATTTTTTCCTACCTACTCTTTTTATTCTTGAAAATCGCTTAAAAATTAACTTAATAATTTTACAAGTATATAGAGCTTGAAGTATATAAGAAATTATTAAAAACTGATTTCATTCATAATTTTATTTAGGGTATTGAAGGTAGAGCAGGTGAACCAGGACCTCCAGGACCGAAAGGTTTTACAGGTCCACCAGGAGTACCAGGAGCAGATGGACAACCCGGTGATCATCCATACAACCATATTAACATAAGACTTCGAATTTATATTTATCATTAGGATAATTAGTCCAGAAGTTGTAAACATTTTAATGATATATAACTAACTGTGTCGCGTTTTTATTTAAAAAAATGTTTTTTTTTTTTTTTACCCATTAAAATTAAATCCTACAAAATAGGAAAATATACTCTTTAATTAAAAGTTTAAAACAACAACATAACATGTGTAATAGAATTTAGGCAATAAAATTATGTATAACAATTACAATGTAATTCATCATGCATTTAAAAGCTTTGACTATACAATGTTGCTTCCAAAAATTCAATGTGCTAATTAAATGTTAGATATTGAATCAAATGTACTAAACTCGAAAGCATTTTTCATTATTTTTCCGTTATCTTATTTATTATCATATTAAAAAACAAACTATTATTTTTAATTAAGTATATATTTTTAATACAAAGAATAATTAAATTAAAAATATATTAGTTTATAAAATACATTTTAATTTTAAACAAATTATATATAATTATGAATTATTATATAATGGAGTCAATTCATCTATTCAAATATCACTTGTAACAGCCTGTTATCATTTTATCATGTGATGAATTGAAAATATTTAAATATCTTTTTAATTGCTGAAAAATTTGCAGTTTAATGACATTATATTTCATAATGAACATATGATGACATGAAAAAATATATTCCTTGTTGATAACAAAAAGTTATTTTAATATTGTTACTTTTTAATCTTATATTTAATAATAATATACTGCTAAAGAAACTAACATATATATAATAAAAATTGATGTTAGCTTAAAAAATATAAATCTACAGAAATATTTAAAATAATGTGTTCATATCAATAATTCTACAACGTATGAAATATTCTCTATGAGCAAAATTTATTAAAACAATAATTATTTCTCATTATTTTTAAGATATTTCTCAAGATTCACAACCTCATTATAATAAAAAAAAATGCTTTTACTTACAAGTGTTGCTGTTTTTTCTTGCAGGATCAATTGGTCCTAAGGGTTTCTCAGGTCCACCAGGTAAAAAAGGAGAAATTGGACTTCCTGGTAGGGAAGGACCACCTGGTCTAAAAGGTGATAAAGGAGATCCTGGAGCTTCAGGATTACCAGGTTTGCCGGGTGCTCCTGGGTTACCAGGCATACCTGGATCAAAAGGAGAACCAGGACCTAAAGGAACCCCTGGATATCCAATACCAGGCGAAGATGGCTTAGATGGAAGTCCTGGCTTGGATGGATTACCTGGTGAAAAAGGAGATCGAGGAGAAAAAGGAGATAGAGGTAATGCATAAGATTCTTACATGTTGTATGAATTTCGTCACTCAGTTCTGAGTAAACTTAATGAAAGTCATGAAATTTAGCAACAAGTGAAGAAGATTAAATAGTTGAGTAAATATTTTTAATACCAACATTACAATTACTAATTGATATTTGTCTCTATTATTATAAAAATACAAAATATGTTGATAAGTTGTGCTTGTCCAACATTTAGAGAAGAATAAAGTAGTATAAAATATATTCTCTATTCCAAGAAATGTTTATAATTTAATGAGTGAATTTAGAAATTTTTGTATACCTTCATTTCTGCACATAAGTTCTGTGTGTGTCTGATGTTATCCAGTAATCCCGTATACTGTCTAATTCCCAAGACTTAAGATAGTATTTTTCTCATAAAGATATAAAATGCCCTACACACACACATATATGTATATATATATATATATTGAAATTTCCTACTTTCCGTTCAGTACAATAGTATGCATGAATGGTAATGTAGCTCGTAAGTTAAAACACAATAGAATATTTTCAACACAAAAGTATACACTAACATAAAAATTTCCCTAATTTTCTCATAAAATCCAGAAAGTATACGATTGTATTCAACAAGTTCTTTTATATATTTCTAATAATTATTACATATTTTTAAAACTACTTTAAAAGAAAGAACTACAAGAAATTTATTATTGATTTCCTTACTAAATATAGTAAATTTTATTACTAAGTCTATAAAGTCTTGCCACTACATTAGTACTTAGCAGTTCTTAAGATACTCTCACACTTAATCATCTTGAAAAAAAATACGCGTTTAAAAACATTTTTGTAATTCCTACTTAACGTCCTAAATAAATTAAATAAAATTTAAGAATTGTTAATTATTTTGAAATTGAATGAGTAATGTTACAAATTTATGTTAGAATTATATTTTTAGATACTAGAAGCAGAATAACGACATAACATTTTTAAGCATTGATCTTTTCCTGTAGGTATTCCTGGAGATTCTTTAGATGGCATACCAGGATTACCCGGTATACCAGGACGACCTGGAGATAAAGGCTTTATTGGTGAACCTGGAAGGCCAGGCGCTGTTGGGCCAAGAGGACAAAAAGGTTATATCATAATATAATTTCAAAAAAACTGGCAAATTGTGATTTTGAAATTAAAATTTAAATTATTACCGGGGAAAATGAAATTTCAGGTGATTCGGGTGGCAGCTGTTCACAGTGCCCACCTGGAACAAAAGGTGAAAAAGGAGAGCGAGGATTTGATGGAATACCAGGGCCTCAAGGAGACAGAGGAACTCCAGGTCAACCTGGACGACCTGGTGATAAAGGTGACGATGGATTACCAGGATTTCCTGGAGTTCCAGGATTAGAGGTGAGACGATTATATTAAAAAAATTAATAGACCAATAATTTATACATTGAAAATATTTTATAATTTGTATTAATCTTTATATAAGGACTGCTAATTTTTCTTTAAAGATGATATTAAAATATATCTTTGTTGCTCTAAGTTTTATAAAAATAAGAATTTTATTTTTGTCATTTTTCCAATATCTAAAACTTATGTGGAAAACATTTTTGTAAATAAAGTAACTATGAAAAATTTTAAAAAGAGCATTTGGATAAGAATAAAAAAATTCATTTACTTATAAAGTTATTAATAGATTAATACCAAATTACAATAATATAATATGACATACTAATTTTTTAAAAATTATAAAATATAAATATATAAAATATTAAAAGGTAAGAATTTTAACAAAATTTAACCTACTATATGGGAAAAAATGCTTATTTTTTATAATTAATATTCTTATCATCCATCAGTGTAGAAGGATAAATAATTTTAATTTTGTAAATGTTTATTTGTACTTCAATCAGAAAATATATATTTACCTTTCAATATACAAATACGAACAAAGTGTATTAACAGTTCCAAAAGTTCAGATAAAAAACTAATATTCATATTCTAGTTCAAAAATAAATTTAGAGATTTAGAAATTTTTAAAAAAATACATACCGGATTCTTGAAATATTCAATAATTTTATGAATTTATCGAACATTTATAATACTTCGTATGAAATAATAAAATGTAAGATGGTATGTATATTATTTTATGCTTATATATTATACATATATAAATTATAGGCTAAGAAGAAGAATTATCAACTATAATAAAAAATTTATGTCTAAATAATTTTCCTTCCAAAGATAAAAATCAATGAAAGCTATTCAAAAATAATTTACAGTAGTTTTTTGGGGAAATCGTTACCATATATTTTGCTTTATAAATATGAAAAAATCAATATTTTGATCAAATAGTGCGCTTAAAAAACATGATGTTGTTAGATTGTTAATATTTAAGGCTATATTCATTATTAGTGAAAATAAAAATCTAATTTACAAAACTGTCTTCATATCAATTTTGTTTAATGCTAGTAAGATTATTCATGTTAGAATATTTAATGCAATTTATTAAAAAAAATAGAAAATTTTGAATTTAAACAGAGGAAACACTGGAACTTGTCTTTTTGAAAAAACTATGCCGTGGAAAACTCATGAAATATATATTCATGAATTTGACTATAGATTCATGAATTTGACTAATAGAAGGAGAATTAACTATTCATCCTATTTATAAAAATTGTGGTGTAATAAGGAAATCTGAAGCTAATCAAGGTTTTTAAAGTTTAAACCATTGAATTTATCTTGGAAACTTTACTTAAAATTATTCGAATGTTTATGACAAATATTTGTTACAGATATGATACATTGTCTTTTTCATTATACATTCATTTATTAATATTAAAAATTTTTATTAAAAGTATAATTCTCTTCAAAATTTATCATACATTTTAATAAGAATCGTATAGAAAAATTCGAATAAGAATCGTATAGAAAAATTCGAATAAGAATCGTATAGAAAAATTCGAATAAGAATCGTATAGAAAAATTCGAATAAGAATCGTATAGAAAAATTCGAATAAGAATCGTATAGAAAAATTCGAATAAGAATCGTATAGAAAAATTCGAATAAGAATCGTATAGAAAAATTCGAATAAGAATCGTATAGAAAAATTCGAATAAGAATCGTATAGAAAAATTCGAATAAGAATCGTATAGAAAAATTCGAATAAGAATCGTATAGTTTTTTTTTAAAATCTGCAAAATATAACGCACTAAAATGTGTATCGCTTTGAAATATTAAAATTTTGAATAATATTTTTAGGGATTACCAGGTACTCCAGGAGCACCAGGTGCAAAGGGCGATAAAGGGCAACCTGCTTTCGTTGGTCAAGACCTTGTGGTTGGAATTCCAGGTAGAGAAACAAACATATCATACATATTAATCAAAATTTATATCAAAATAACTGCATTCCTAAATTTTATATTTATAATGTATTTTATCATGAGGCAGTTGACTGTTTTTTTTTTTTTTTATAAATAAATTGATTATATAACAATTTGTAACAATTTTTATACAAATCAGCAAAATCTAATTTCATTAAATATTTTATTTAAATAGGGCATATTTAACTATAATATTACTTTCATGATCTGTTATATGTATTTAAAATTCAAAATGGAATTCTTCTTTCTAAGTTTAATATAATTCACACATCCAATTAAACACTGTAATTAAATGATGATGATGAAATCAATAGTTATCAATAGTTAATTAGATTGATACGTAATCTGATAGGAAAGTAACAGATATGCTTTTCGAGAAATGAAGCTATGAATTACAAAATGAAAAACAGTATCGAACTTTCACGTGTATGTGCCATACATTGTAATCATTAACAAAGAAGTATAAGAAGTTAATATGATATAAAACACATTTTTTGTATATGCATACAAAGTTTGCAACTTAGGACAAGGTTCCCTATGATATAATTAACCCCCACCGAGTTAAATAATCTTCATGACACCTGTAGAAAAATTTCTAAATCTGTATAAAGTTTTGAGGATGGGAAAAGGGCTGACAAATATCAATTGAACATATCGTAAAGGTCTCTAATAAGACTCATTCGGGTAAGTACAATAGCCACTCTATATGCTTCATCTCTCACTCTCAGGATATTCATCGTCCGATGATAGTTCCACAGACATGTACTTCTTCGTTTATTAAATAAAAAAATCAAACCAATTACTGGTCTTTACAATCATTAAGATAGAGTTTAAGTATTCTTTAAAAAAAAAACATATAGCTATTATAGAACTCCGTGTGTAATGAATTTGCGGGTAAGTGCAATATCCAAATAAAATCTTTGCTCTATCCAACTTGGGATATATGATGTTTTGTAATATTTTGGAGTAAATTGCGTGCGTTTTAGTATTTTTAAACTCGTATACGTTTATAAAAAGACTGAAAGGAAAAAATTTAATTCTTCTGTGATGATGACTTTCTTTTAAACAAACACATTATGATTTATATGGTGGTGATACCAGTACAATCATATCATTCTCGATTGGTAAACGAGCTTTGCGATTTGTTGCACCTGGGTGTACAATTCATTATTATGTACTATCTGGTCATAATAGCGGCAAGCCGAGCTGGCAGCCGAATGGTTAGCGCTCTTCCCTTCGGTTCAACAGTTCGTTGGTTCCAATCCCAACTTGGGCATGGATGTTTGTAGTGGTTCAGAATCCTCTTTAAGCCGAAGGTCCCAGTGTAATTAGCCCTCGTGTGGAAAAAATGACCGTTGAGCAACAAACAAGCATAATAGTGGCAAGTATATTCTCATCAATATTCACTGCTATGGATGTCACATTCATAAATGACGCTATTCTATTCCATTTGGTTACAACAGCGATATAATGAATTTTTGAGGGAGCTCGTGATGCTTGAGAAACCAAATATAAATTTTCTGAAAATTATTTGGATGTACTAGAATTGTTTTAAAATCTTGAAATGACAAAATAATGCACGCCGAAGTAAGAAACAGCAGTATCAATATTATTCAATTTCAATGCATCCAAAAGTCTAACTAGCTCTTAGAATTACCCACACATCCTTTGAAGCCAAAGAAGCACATTTATCTCAAAGCATCTCGTAACAAATTTCTATACACTTTTTTCTAAACATAAAACTAATCTTAACATTGTGTCAAGATTCTTTTCATACTTCCATCGACCTCTACAATGAATTGCAACTTCTCCAAATCAGATTGGTATTTTACATGATTAACTTTGTAATTGATTGTATATGTAATAATATTTTATTGCTCAGTTCCCGTGATTATAGTAATTTATTGAAGAAAAATTATTTCATTCAAACTACTAAAAATTCAATTGATGAGCAAAGCGATGCTTTTTTATAAAAAAAAATAGTTTAATCCTCAAATTAAGATGCTTCATTTGATTATTTCATAACATATTGCTTATTGTGGTAAAATCTTTTTACAAACTGTGACAGCTGATAATGAAATAATAATATTTTATTTATCTCTTTTTAGGTGATAAGGGAGATAGAGGACAGCCAGGATTACCTGGAGCACCGGGAAAAGATGGTCAAAAAGGAGCTGATGGTTATCCAGGACCCCATGGGTTTCCAGGACCAAAAGGTGAAAAGGTAATGGTGTTTTGTGTTGTTAAAAGTTTTGCAGTTAAGTAAATAATGTTCACTAATTTCAATTAAACGTATTGTGTCTCTCTGTTTCTAAAATATATTTTTTAGAAAAAGTGTTAAGAAAGAATACGTTTATACACCCTTTCATTTTGCTTTTAATGCTTCGTTTTTGCTCTTAAATTAGCATTTAAATTTTAAGGTTTGTGCTTGAAATTTCTAAAAATAACACTACTTAAACTGATATTTATAACTAAACATATTTAATAAAAAACATTTATTCAGATATTTTTATAATAGAATTATAATTCAAATGTCTATATCTAATTAATAAACAATGTAGCATCTTAATTTGTTTTTCTTCAGTCGTCTAGATCTTACTAATTTCGAGAAAGTATATTTAATATTTTATTTATATCTTTGTAAAGAATATTTATTAATAAATTTGTGAATTGGAAATAAAAATTAATTGTGAAAAATTATTCTTATTTTATAATTCATTCTTTTTTTTAAAAAAAAAAAAAAAAAAAGTAGTACTTGATAGATTACCAATGCTTCAAATTTTCTTAAGAATATTGCTGTTTTTTGTTATCTTAGCTTAATATTTAAAACCATGGTTTTCAAAAAGAATTTTAAGAATTTGATTTCATATGGCTATTAAATAAATGATAAATAAATTGTTTTGTATCTACTTTGAATGAGTATATAAGTCACGATAAAAACTAAATTTACTGGAATTTTTTTTCAACAGTAATTATTTATCTAAGATAAAAGGCTACACAAGTAAGAGGGCGTACTTTATTAAAAATAATTATTTTGCTCAATACATGGTGGAAGTTTACAATAGTTCTGAGTGTCTTACAGTAATTATAAGCTGTTTATTAACCTCATTATACAAAATAAAAAATACAATTTTAATATTTAAATTGCTTTTATTTTTTTATTTTCCTAGATTGTGCAGAAACCTTTCCCAATAATTTATTACTTTAATTTGTTTTAATCTATTATTCTTAATAACTATTTATATAGAATCATTTTTTACTCATTTGATTTATTAAACTACATGTTTAAGACTTTTTTCAAAGAGAATAGGTTGCATCGAGTGAAAAAATTCTTAGAAATTTAGTTTCAAATAAATGTTCTTCCTAACATTTATAATTCTTATTATTTTATTTCCAACAGGGAAGTATAGGATTACCAGGACCTCCGGGGCTTATGGGACCTGCTGGCCCGCCAGGAGTAAGAGGACCTAAAGGAGATAGAGGTTATGGGCCTCCTGGACCAACAGGTGAAGTTGGTGAACCTGGCTATCCAGGAATACCAGGAAGACCTGGTAGACAAGGACAGAAAGGAGAACCTGGTTTGTAATATAAATTTCCACTCTCATTCTAGATTTCATATTATTAAAATCTCAACTTTCTTCTCTTTGTAATAAAATGTGAAATTTTTTTTTTTTAAATTTTCGCATTAGGAACATTTATCTTTTATCAGCTTTTTTAATCATTAAGCTTTCTACTGTAATAATTGGTCTATAGTTAAATTGCTTCATTTTCCCAGTCAATTTATTTGCCGATCATGAGTAATGGAAGCAATGATTGGTAATTAATATTAATTAGCTAAAATAGCTATTACTAATTTTTGCTCGTTAAAAACCACTTGTACTTTAATCATCAAACCAAACGTATTTTAAACAATTACTTAATCAACAGTTCTATTGTTTCAAATAGAAGACTTCAAAAGTATTGTATATAATAGCAAGAGATAAATATTCAAATGAAAAACTTAATTTGTAAATTCAGTATCTCTATTTGTTATACGTTTAAATATATTGTACAAAGCCTGAAACTGATTCTAGAAAAATAATGAAGTTATAAGATGCTTGACAGCACTCACTATCGACGAAGTACTCAATGTATGAAAGTTTGCTTTAAACAGACGATGCCTAAATGATAAAAATACAGAAAATACAAATGCTATTAATGATTGATTTTTGGTTAATTGTATAATTCTGAAGGAAAAACTTTATATGAAGAAATATATAAATAATTAAACAGAATCTGTAAACTACATATACATAATTTCAAAAATCTTTTGGCAATAATCACCGTAGTTGTATCTCTTACTAATTTAATTCCTTCAGACAGAGTTGATGTCTTTCACATCTGAAAACTGCAATCTTAATTACAAGATTTATTGAGATTTAATTGAGAAATATTGAATGAATACAATCAACTCAACTTGCTACAATTTTCTCAGTTCTGATACAATTTTACTTGATTTCGCAGTATAGCTTCGTGAAACCATATATAGTATAAGAAATGGAGACCAAACGATATTTTTTAAATTTGCTCGATGACCGCATTATTCTTAATTTTCGGATCTAAAGCTTATAAATCTAAGTTCATACTTATCAAGTATTATTTTAAAAGAGATAATATAATGAGAATATATATTTATATAAGGATATGAGAGAAGAAAAATAAGAGATTAGACCACATGATGTAGAAACTACTCAGTAAATTATCATTATGTTTATATTTTTGAGTAAACCCCATATATTAATGAATATTAGCATAAATGTATAGAAGTTTATAAAAATTATTTCGAAAAACTATACATTTTTAATTGCACATTTCGTTACTTAGAAAATTCAGCATTGACTATATGTATCATTTGCTAAACTTCATTTTATATTTCTGTTGCAATGTGTTAGCAAAACTGTCAAAATCCAGTTTACAATAATAAAGACAATATCAGAAAATAATCTTTTTTATTTAATTTTTAAGTAGTAAAAAATTAAACAAATTAAGGTGGTAAATTGTAAATGCATTATTTAAACTATTAGTCATTTAGTTACCAAGCATTTTTTTAGCTGTAAAATTTTCAACGACTCTACATATTAAAGAAATAAGGGTAAATTTACACCTATAAAACTTTGCATGTGATCACTATATCAATAATGAAATATTTCTTTAGTTATCACAAGTAATTACCAAGCTTTATTTATGGCTTAGGTTTCACAGAATGAGAAAAACATTTATCAAGAAAGCAAATTTTTAATGAATGACATACCAATATAAATGACTCTTTTAAAAGATATGCCCATAAAAATATTCATAGCTTAGCTGAATAATAATTAAATGAGTAATTAAAATTGTTTTTTTTTTTGCATAAATGAGCATAAAGTCATTAATATATTTACGACTTTATGCTTGCTCATTTATACAAAAAATGAAATCATAACACCAAAAGAACAATTCTATGTAATATAACCGAAAAAATTTATAACTATATATAGGCACAATATTTCATTATTAAAATTCTTCGGATAAGTATATATAATGAAAAAATAATAAATTCTTTTACAATTACATCAAGAAAGACACAAGTACAAATTTAAAATACACTACTGGCCATTAAAATTGCTACACCAAGAAGGCGACATGCTACAGACGTGAAATTTATACGAAAGGAAGAAGGTGCTGTGATATGCAAATGATTAGCTTTTCAGCGCATTCAGACAAAGCAGGCGCCAGTAGCGACACCTACATTGTGTTTAAATGAGGAAATTGTTCAGCCGGTTCCTCATACACAAATTGCATTTGAACGTTGTAGCCTGGTGAAAAGTTGTTGTGATGCCTCGTGTAAGAAGGAGAAATGCGTACCAGCACGTTTCTGACTTTGATAAAGGTCGAATTGTAGCGTACCAGGATTGCGGTTTATCTTATCGCAGTATTGCTGATCGCGTCGGTAGAGATCCAATGACTGTTAGCAGAATATGGAATCGATGGGTTCAGGACGGTAATACGGAACGCCATGCGGGATCTCAACGGCTACCTATCACTAGCAACCGAGAAGACAGGCATATTATCCGCATGGCCATAATGGATCGTGCAACCACGTCACGAGCCGTGAGTCAAGAAACGGGGTCGTTTGGAAGACAACAAGTGTCTGCACGAACAGTTCGACGACGTTTGCAGCAGCATGGACTCACAGCTCGGAGACCCTGGCTGCGGCTTCCCTTGACGCTGCGTCATAGACAAGAGCGCCTTCAATGGTGTGATCAACGACAAACCTGGGCGCACGAATGGCGAGACGTCATCTTTTCAGATGAATCCAGTTTCTGTGTACAGCATCATGATGATCGCATCCGTGTTTGGCGGCATCGTGGTGAACGCACACTGGCAACGTGCATTCGTCATCGTCATACTGGCCCATCACCTGGCGTGATGGCATGCAGTGCCATTGGATACACGTCTCGGTCACCTCTTGTTATCATTGACGGTGCTTTGAACAATGCACGTTACATTTCTGGTGTGTTACGACCCGTGGCTCTACCCTTTATTCGAGCCCTGCGAAACCCTACGTTTCTGCAGGATAATGCCCGACCGCATGTTGCTGGTATTGTACGGATCTACCTTGATACGGAACATGTTCGGCTGTTGCCCTGGCCATCACGCTCTCCAGATCTTTCACCAATAGAAAACGTCTGGTCAATGGTTGCAGAGCGACTGGCTCGTCACCAAACGCCAGTGACTACGGTTGATGAACTGTGGCGTCGTATGACATATGGTTGATGAACTGCATGGTTATCTGTACCTGTTCATGCAATCCAATATCTGTTTGACTCAATGCCCAGGCGTATAACTGCTGTTATTACTGTCAGAAGTGGTTGTTCTGGGTACTGATTTCTCAAGACCTATCCAGCCAAATTTTTTGAAAATTTAATCACTTGTTATTTCTAGTAGAATATATTTGTCCAATAAATTTCATTTTGTTATCTGCATTTTTTCCTGGTGTAGCAATTTTAATGGCCAGAAGTTTATTTTAAGAATTCTAAATTTATAAAGCAACTGAGTATTAATTCAATCATCATTAGACATATGTTTAGTAAAGATCATTAGATATATGTTTCATAAAAAAAATATTGTCTGATAATTTATTTCATCAGAAACATAAACTTGGTTTGAACTAAACTTAGCGTGAGAAATCATTCATCTATGCTTCTTAGCATGGCATTCTTATAAGCTATAACCGCAGGAAATGCAATACATTTCCTTTTTTTCCCTGTTTTTGGCACAATATTGCATCATATATAGAGATTTATTCTAATAAAATAGAATAATACAGCAAAAAGTTTCACTTTAAAAAGGTTTAGTTGCTTAGAATAAACATGTAAATCTTTATTGCCCTTAAAACAAAATTTCTATTCTATTATTTACAGAAAAAAATCATTCAATGTTTTACGAACTATTTTGAACTTCGAATATATATAGTTTTTTTCAGACTGTTATTTTAGCAAACTGAAATAAACCCTTTAATTATTTTAGCTTCTATGTATCAATGATTTAATTTTAAGAATTGTTTCTAGAAGCATCTGTATACTTTCCCAAATTTATAGTTTCCTAATTAAAATTTTTAAATTCATTTTAATGATTCTGAGACAAAAACGCAAACATATAAATATGAATGCATTATACTTAAAAAATGAATTTATTTCATTAGAAATATTTTCATCTCTCTCTCTCTCTCTCTCTTTCATTCATGTATCTTTATTATTTTAGCTCTTAACTGAATCTAAGTGAATTAAGAATTTGTAGTTCTATTTTTACACATAAACACATTTGTTTGTGTTTAAAATGTATAATAATAAACGCAATTTAGTGATAAAAATTCTCAGATGAATCTAAATTTAATAAATTTATTTCATAACGTCATTTAAATTGAATAACATAATGTCATCTAAATTGTTCATTAATATCATATTGTCTGTTTATTTTACCTTGTTGACAAAATTGATTAATAAAATATTCAAGTTAGTTAATATCCACTGTTTCAACGTAAATATCTATATAAATACCGGATATATGTAAGTAGGAAATTTTTCAAGTAATTTCATTGGAATATATTCTAAAGATATAGTTAAATCTGAAAATACATCGGAATATTTTTATCTCATTCTCCTACATATTTTTTAGATACACTCTCTCTGAAATCAGATAATTCATTCTCTTATAAATTTTGTTATAAATACATATTTTCGACTAAAGTTCTTACTTTTAGTCACAAACATAATTTGCTTTTCATATCAGCTCCTGATCCTCCTCCAACATGGATAAGGCTGACACCAGGTCCTCCAGGGCCTCCCGGACCACCTGGAGAACCAGGATTAGATGGTTTAGATGGTTTACCTGGAGATGCTGGTAGAGATGGCAGACCAGGAGCCTCTGGTGTCAAGGGAGAACGTGGATTCGATGGACCACCAGGACCACCTGGACCAAGAGGTTTGCTAACTATCATAAAATATTGATTTCATTGCAATTTATGCAATTTAACCAGTTATGTATATTAAACCAGATGTTTTCAGGATATACGTATTTGTAACTGTGATAAGAACTATGACCACTTTTTCCAGTTTTAAAACATCGAAGTCAATCAGACATAAACTAAAATTTTACTAATTATTCAAAGAAATACACATCATCTTAAAATTTATTTTCAACTATTTTCACAAAAGGGAGGAAAACATTTATCTAGTATTTTCAACTTAACCATATTGTGAAAAATGTTATAAATTTTTCGAATTTCTTCATAAAATGAGTGGTAAATATTCCCACCGAGATAATTTTTTACTTTCTTGATTTATATTTACGATAATTTTCAATAATAAAGATAAATTTCCAAAAGTTTTTGAGTAGCCAGTATTTATTGAAGAATCGGTTAATTATATTAAAAAGTTAAATAACAAAAATATAGATTACATGTACTCTAAATCTTAAGTGGAAATGTTTTATTTTAGGTTTACCTGGTGAAAGAGGCGATAAAGGAAATCCAGGCCCACCAGGTTTTCAAGGAGAGCCAGGCAGGCAAGGAGGACCAGGACTTCCTGGATTTCCAGGACCAAAAGGTTTGATGAGATAATCAACTCTTAAAGTATTTATTATAAAGGAGTATTATTAAAAATAATTAAGATGTCATTAGATATTTTTATCTGTTCCACAAAATGAAATCAGTAACTTTTTTAAGTACGGTTGCTTAAGATGAAACACTACGTTTCAGGTGATAAAGGAGAGCAAGGATTGCCCGGAGATGGACGCAGAGGCCCACCAGGACTTCCAGGACAACCAGGACAAAAAGGCGAACAAGGAACTGAAGGACCACCAGGATTAATTGGTAATAATATTCATCAGTAGAATATATTTCAGCAATTCTCTCTGTGTGTGTGTATATATATATATATATATATATATATATATATATATATATATATATATATATATATATATATATATATGTCTTATTTATATTTGAATTAGTCACATTTATTTTTAACAATAAAAGTTGAAATCATTGGTTTTGGTTCTGACATAGCTAATAATAATTTAGAGGGTAGTGCACGGGATTTAGTTCTATTTGTAGAAAAGAGTGGTAATTGGTAACAAAAACAGAGATATTTGATACAGAGTAGAATGTACCGCAACGGATAAAAGCTGTTGTTACGTCTTAACCATTCACTTTACATGAAAATTGTTTCTTAAATAATGATCTATATTGATTTTTTACGAAGAGAAAATAAAAAATTACTTTTAAGCACTTTACCTGGCATCTAACGTTCCAATAGACATGCATATAAAATGCAGAAACGTTACACCCATCTCGTTATTTAACAGTAGTTTGTTCGATTATAGAATTTCCCACTCCAGAATTTCTAAACTCATGCTGCTAATATGCTAAATTAAGGCTCGTGATTATGAATATAATATAAAAAGCCTTGTTTGTAGGCGCTATGAAGTTTATACCTAAGTGGATATCAAAAGTGGATGCTATAATAAATGTGACTCAATCATATGCTAATCATATTTATATGCTATAATCATTTTTATTTTCTCAAAAAATTATATACCTATTTTACATTCCATTTTGAATAGAACTTAGCAAAACAATTTCACAATACTTTTTCTGAATTATAATATGAATAAATGTTTGCTTCAATAATTTTATGTATAGCATACAAACATTATTTCTTCATTCAGGTGAAAAGGGTTTCCCTGGTTATCCAGGCGAAAAAGGTGACAGAGGTATACCAGGTGTTCCAGGATTTAATGGGGAAAAAGGTGAAAAGGGAGATTCAGCGTTAGTTGGTTATCCAGGACCTAGAGGTCCGAGTGGGCCTCCTGGATATGAAGGACCAAAAGGTAAAATTAAGACATAATAAGTTCAATTAAAATTGTCAATTTGTGAAACTGTAATTGAATATAGAAAATAAAACTTATTTTTATGATTATTTGGTGTTGTTTCAATATTAATATAGGCTCAAAAGGTGAATCTGGTGATCCGGGTCCACCAGGATCGTTTGGACTTCCAGGAATGAAAGGAGTGCCCGGAATCCCAGGAGCACCAGGGCGTCCTGGTTTTAATGGAGCTCCAGGTTTACCAGGACGACAAGGAAAAGATGGCCTTGAAGGCTTACCAGGATTCCCAGGTAAGATTAAAATTCACTTCCATTTTACCTTTTTTACACAATGCAGTTTTTGCATGCTGTTTATTTTATTTTGTTAGAAAAACAATTTGATCATCTTTATCATTGAGAAACTCAGAAGTTATATAATAATTATAGAGCATATGTATGTACAAAAAATAAAAAACAGACAAAAATAAATTTTTAATTCGATTAATATATTAAAGTTTAAAAAAATTAGCATTAGAAATTAAAAAAAGAAAAATGTGTGTGTATATATATGAATTTTTATTGTGTTGCTGCTAAAGTGCAAAAATAAGTTATTCTGCAGAGTATCTAGCTTAAGGGGGGCGAAACTATCAGGATTCTGTTTAGTTTAGGATTCTATAATGGTTCTATAAAGTCTGATCCATAAGGATCAGAAAGCAATTTTTTTAATGTTTTGAGGACATGCACCGAAAAATCCACATATATGTTAAATTCAAATTAAATACCATTAGTGTGATTTCTGTTGCTGATGACAAATAAAATACATTAGAGTTGCAAGATGTTGCTTTTAATAGAAAACATACTTAACGGGTATCATCTGGTTAACAGTTTCTACGCGAGTTTTTAATGCAATTCATCCCTGAGAATAATGATTCGCTAGGCATAAATCGATGAAAATATGGTTATGATTCAGTTTCCTCTGACAGTTAAATGTGTCAGATCATGTTGCCAAAACTTCATTACTGTCATTTTTACTCGTACTGCTTCGCAATCTTTCTAAATTTTTCATTTCATTCATTTTCAACTTCTTCCTTGAATTCAATAAATTTTTGAATCTATATTGAATCAGATTAGAAATCACTCAACTGCGTTTCGAATTCTGCATTTTCCAACCAATCCAATTGGGAGAAGTTTAGTTTAATAAAATCACATCAGGATACACAATAAACTTGAGCGTTTTCGATATTTCTTTGAACTGAGAAAATCTTGCTAAAAAGTCCTTGATTGAAGGATCAGTTATGGAAATAATATTTTTAACAACTTTTCTTTCATCTGGATTCTCGTATAATCTAAATCTTTGATGTTTTCTGAAGTTTGGGAAACATTTGTTACCTTTTTGTAATAATATCATTCTCGAAAACATACAATTTATCGTCAAAAGCATCCATCATGACGATAATTGTTTTATTTGTGCCCTGATGCTTTACGTTCACTTTATTGAAACGTTGGCATTTCTGAAAAAAAACATCAACTTTATAAGTCATGTAACAAATAACAGCTGTGGGCATACATAAATTTTTCCCTCATTTAGCAGATACAATCTGACTCATTCTAAGCAATCAACAAATCTTTGCAGTATGTTACCGCGGTACAACCAGCTAACATTATTATATATCAGTAAGTTATTAAAACTGAGTTCACTTCATCCAACAAAAGCATCAAATTTCTTATTTCTTTCTTTCCCGTTGACTCTGTAATGCTGCTCTCTCACTTTCGTTTGTAATACTTCGCACACAATGAACTTATTAATTAAAATGCAACTGTTCTCATCGGTAGCGTGCCCAAATTATTGTGCCATGTACCACCTTTGGCACGCTTGTCGTTTGTTCGTCTCCCTGACCTAGGATGTGTAGATTAACTAAGGTGATTCGTTCAAGTGTAGAAAATTGTTTCGTTTCTCAAATTATTTTAGTAATCGTAAATAACTCAAGTAATCTGTACATTAGTTACTTGGCACTTATTACAATAAAAATAAGACATTTCCAGAGAAAAATAGCACTCATATTAATAAAGTGTTATTTTTCGATATCTAAAGATCGTAATAATATTATAAAAAAATGATATATCAACTGATAGGATCAATGATCAATCAATTAAAAATTCCATTACAAAGAGCCAAATTGTTTAAAATATTATTACTATTAAGGAAACTCTAATGTTTTTATATCTAAAAAAATCAAGCTTATACCATAAAACAATTAATAAATTAGTTTCTGCACATATAAACTAGGTATAGTGTGCAAAATTCTTATTCCACATTTTAATGGTGGATATCAGCTAATTTGAAAATTATTTAGATAATATATATATATATATATATATATATATATATATATATATATATATATATATATATATATATATATATATATATATATATATATATATATATATATATATATATATATATATATATTCACACTCACGATTTTCAAACCTTACTGCTAACATATACATGATAACGAACATTGAGAAATGAATGATCAGGAACATTAATCTCTATCTTTTAAAATAAATGTAATTAAAAAGTTTTTAACCAATTGAAATATTCTCAAAAATAGTATATCATAAAATATGTAAATGAACGTTTACACACACATATAAAAATTCATTGAATGTCGATCACTTTTACAAAGTTATAATATATTTTAATATTTTTAAATTACAAAATTCAAAATATCATTATAAAAAAATTATATGTACTTTTTTCAGGACCAAAAGGAGAACGTGGTTTGGCAGGTTTGCCGGGCTCTCCAGGTACAGCAGGTTTAGATGGCTTGCCAGGAATACAGGGTTTAAAAGGTGATAAGGGATTTCCAGGTTTTCCTGGCAAAGATGGAGAACAAGGCTTTCCAGGGCCTAAAGGAAACACTGGTTTACCTGGATTTCCTGGTCCCAAAGGTGAACCGGGTAGAATTGCTGCTAAGGGAGACAAAGGTGATGGAGGATTACCAGGATTAAGAGGAGCCCCAGGTTTACCAGGACCAGCAGGTATGGTTCAATATCTACATCCTTTTCTCAATAGAAAATAAGGAAAATATTGAATTATCGTTTATTTTATTAAGATAAATCGTTTTTTGTTATTTTTATAAAAAAAATTTATCTGATATATTTTGGATTCGATAGATATTTCATCCTTTTAATTAGGAAAAAAATTATTTTTAAATCAAAATTTTAAAAAAAGATTTTTCTTTATAAAGTGAAAAATATAAATGTTATTTTGAAATCAGAAATTTTTACTATTTATATTTCTTTCTTTTCCAATTTTGTTCGACCCAACATAGTAAAAAATAGTGAAGAATATTAATATCTAAAAGTACCATATTAAATATATTGTTTGAAAAATTAACTTAGGATATCTATATTTCAAATCCATGTGTGTTGTTATATGAACGTAACGCATATCGATATTTAACAAATTTTAACATGAAATTTATAAAAGTTTTAAAATTTTTATTCTAAACAGTGAAAATTAAATAAAATAATATGAATCTGATCAGTCAAAATACAACACTGAGGAAGACCAAAGATGTCACAGTAAAATTGTCGCTTGCATGTAACACTACTGTCACCCGTGATGAGCGTATGCACTGCAATGCTAATGATTTGTGTACCTCATTGCCACAAATGCACGATGTAAATTTCACATGATTTACAGGCTTCCTTCAGGAAGTTCCTTTATAGATGACCAACACAGTAATTACATAATGTAGTTCTGTATAAATTTAAAATTCTTATTTTAAAAAACACTTGAAACAAATTATAATTTCTTTTTTCGCATCTTTATATCGAAATGAATATTAAGTAATGAATCGAAATGAATATTAAGTAAAAATATTCGAACC
Organism: Latrodectus elegans; assembly: GCA_030067965.1. NCBI lineage: Eukaryota > Metazoa > Arthropoda > Arachnida > Araneae > Theridiidae > Latrodectus > Latrodectus elegans. The sequence goes on from CM057810.1 coordinate 80,035,976, forward strand.
TTGGGCATAATCTTGGTCGGGTAAGAAGTCCTTAGCATTTCCGGATGTTGGGGTGGAGAGCTTGTTTCTTAACCCATTTGAAAATAGTCGTGCTGAGAAAGGGAATGCATTATTTATCCAAGAAACTAATTAGTTTTATATGAGGGAGTATATTAGTTTGGAGAGGAGAATCTCTCTCAGCTAAAGTCTTTATTTAATTATGGTTCTTTTTAACAGTGTTGATCAGTGGAAACAAGCCGTCGAGTACGTATTCTTATAAAGAACGTAACAAAACCTAATAATCTTACTATTTCTACATTTATTTATTGGTGAATATGTGAATTTAATTAAACTTAAAGAAAGAAAATTCACAATCTTCTTCTTGAGAAAACTCAGATCCTGTTGATCTTGTTACTTATGACATTTGGACAAACAAAGCTCACTATCCCATTGCCTATGCGAATTTAAGTTAGTTGAGTGAGTCTTTCGTTTGTCCAGAGTACCACGAAGGTAAAAGTACGATTTTTCTCTAAACTCCTCCCTTAGATGGCACCACCAGAGAATCCACTCCCTCAATTTTGACATTGATCTGAAGGGGGAGGAAATTTTCTCCTGGCCGTTATACATATGTTAACTGCTCAACAACTGACTACAAGACTTTCGATTCTACAGATTTAACGAGCACATATATCGCATGTAATCGATGGGTCTTTCGTGGTATTGAGAATAGTATCCCGTCATACCAGACGGAAGAGTTGCTTTATTGATGCAGAGCTTGAAACAGATTATTTAAAAATTATATTTTAATATTATTTATAATAACACCTATTTTATTTAATATTGTAAACAAAAAAATTTTCTTAATATCTTAAAAATATTTTGAAATATAATGCACGTATATATAAAAAAAAATTCCAGTTGCTCTACAACAAAATAAACTCCACTTATTTGATGCAAAAATTTTGTAGATAAGTTAACGAAATTATTGATGGTTCAATTTCGTGATATGATATACGATAGATGACTTCATTTATAAAAATTAACTGATTATAGAAAATTCCTCCTTAGCTTTTCACTTTTGTACTAATCAGTTCAATATTAAAATTCAAAAATCAAAACCAGAAGTTTCATTGCATTTTTGCAAATAAAAGTTTTTTTGTTTTGAAAATAAATGGAAAAGAAATGTCAAAAAGAAAACGACATTGATAATTTGCGTTTTAAAAGAAATTGCTTAAAGATAGTGTTTAAGTTTTTTGTATGTTATTGAGTTCATTGTATGTAAGCTCTGATGAGCGTAACATATGTATTGTACCGAGCTTCAGGGTTCGTGTCGATTGAAAGTTGTATAAGGCAACCACTTAATTAACACAAGACTTTTATTCGTAAAAATTCGACTAGATATAAGAAATTTTAGCTGTAACAATCACAATTATACAACTTTAATTCGTCAGATACAATAAGTAACAGCTTCCAATCACAGGTCTCAAATACCTCAGACAGAGAACAACTTCTCTAGACTATCAGTCACGACTAATCGTCTTCCCAAAACTGCCTGACTTCTATGTCGGGCTGCGATATTTATACCTTACTTTGTGGAGAAATCTACCAATTTCGCCAAAAATTTATCATGCGTTTAAATAACGCAATTTTTTGCCCAAAATGTGGGAGTATTTCCGATCTGTCTGAGATATTTTCAGACAAATACAATTATTATTTATAAATTTGTAACAGTATAATTTATCAGTAAAATCTTAATAAAGTTCAACTCTGCATACAAAATGAAAAATGTTTAATAATTTCGTTAAGGATTCGATGGATTGCCTGGACCAAAGGGAGAGGATGGATTACCTGGAATAGGACTTGTAGGTCGACCAGGACCACCAGGGGAGAGAGGCCCAGAAGGTCCTCCAGGCTTACCTGGATTTCCGGGAATAAAAGGACTCGAAGGATTGCCAGGATTCCCAGGCATGAAAGGAAACAGGGTAAAAAGAATTCAAAATATTATTTTTATATTCGTAATATTTCTTGTTTCTTCATTTTTTTTCTGTTATTCGTAATTTTTCATTGATTTAAATTAATATAACTTGCAGAGCAATTTAAAAAAATTCCTTTTTATTTTATTTTAAATTCTATTATAGAATTTAGTTTTGATTTGACAAAAGTGTTTATGAATGAATGTTAATGCATTCATTATACTACAAATATTCGATTAGCATTTTGAGTTCCCTAGGAAATTTCGATTTATAAATTTAATTTAATGACAGTTTTTCGTTATATTCTTAAGAAAAAATTAGTCATTAAAAAACTTCTATGAATTAAAAAGGCTATTTTAAAAAAAGGAAATTTTTTTCGTAATTTTATCTTAAATTATATGCACAATATCATTGTAGCACTTATCTGGTTAATAGGAACAAAGAAATAAGTTCCTTAAATAGCTCAAAATAATTTATTACAATTAAGGGTACAATTTGAGCACAACACAGATACATATACTACAAATAAAACAAAATTACATCTAAACACATAAAGTTAAAGGGAATAGGGTAAACATGAGAGTCATATGGATATACGTCTCATTCCTACGGTTGCTGGAGAGGGACTGCCTTCCTTGGTGATGACGTCATGGGTGGTGCTGAAGATATGGGGCGCTACAGACTCCCCCTCTGGCTCCGCCGACGTCCCGGCAAGGAGACAGGATTGAGGTTAAGGTTGAGGTTGTCTACGTGGTCTTCCTCTACTTTTCAATGGATACACTGGCCCTTTATCTCTAGAGGATTGTTGATAAGGCTTCAACATACTGGTATGGTAAGTACCGAGTACTTGATCAGGGGCAGCAGGATCTGCAACATCATATGTATTTGGGGATTTATTCGTTAATATAATATAAGGTCCTTCACGCTTGGGCATGAATTTTTACTTGTTTTGGTTTTGGACTTGCTCACGGGATGTAAAGTGATCCAAACTTTATCACCTGGTTGATAATAAACGGGTCTATGCTTCTTGTCAAAGTACTCCTTTCTAGCATCTTGCTTTTGCTCTATACGTTCTCTAATTATGGGTGTAAATCGTGCAAATTCTTTTAAGTAAGGTGTTATCTCTGCGACGAAGTTATCGTTATCAATGACAGCTCTAATATCATGATTGACATCGTCTGTGGTTCAAAGTTCTCTTCCGAACTGAAGGTAAGCTGCCGTATGACCTGTAGAATCACATTTTGCGGTGTTTAAAGCAAAACGTATCATGGGTAGTTTGTCCTCCCAAGTATCATGTGAGTCACCAACTAGAATTGCTAATTTGGGTTTTAGATCTCGATTTTTACGTTCAGCAGGATTTGCTTGAGGATGGTATAAAGGTATAAGATCTTGCTTAATATCTAGGATCTTACAAGTTTGTTGCATTACAGCACTGACAAATTGTACACCGTTGTCGCTGATTAGTCTTCTAGGTAAGCCATAGCGTAAGAAGACTTCTTCTATCAATATTTTAGAGCAATTGATAGCTGTGGCATCTTTTAGGACAAAAAGTTCGACCCATCTTGTACTTGTATCTTCAACAAGAAAAATCCATTTTTTCCCAGCTGGGGTCTCTGGAAGAGGACCAAACAAGTCTATTGCCAGCGTCTCAAATCTTTGTGAGTAAATAGGCGTTCTGAGTAATCCAGCAGGTTTCTGGTTGTTAGATTTGTACCGATTACATTCAGCACAATCTTTCACGTATTCGGCGATAAACTTTCTCATACCAGGAAAGAAATATCTAGAAGCAATTTTATGATACGTATTCTCAGCTCCACAATGTCCTGCCGTGGGAGAATCATGATATTGCTGTAGGACACGTTCTCGCTCGTGACAAGGGACAACTAACTGTGCTTCTTCCGACTCTGTTTCAGGCGAATATCGATACAGTATTCCCTGATTCATGAGATAACCTCTACTAGTCCAATTTACATAATTTTCATCTTTCCGTCCACTTTCAAAGCAGTCTATGATCTTTCTTACATCCTCGTCCTTCAGTTGTTCTTCGCGAATGTCTTTAGATTTCCGGGATGGTAAATCTATGGAAATAGTGTTGAAGTTACAAACAAATTTGTCCTCTGTATCAAATGGTCTAGACAGAAGATCTGCAATTACATTAGATTTTCCTGGAGTGTAAAGTATTTTCGGATGATATGACTGGATTTGAAGAGCCCATCGAGCTAAGCGTCCGGATGGCGATTTAATACTCATAAGCCACTTCAAGGGTTGGTGATCTGATGCAATAATGATTTCTTGATTTTCCACATAGCCACGGAACTTCTCAAGAGCCCATACTACCGCTAGTGCTTCTTTTTCGGTAGTTGAATAATTTCTTTCTGCCCAACTGAGCAATCGACTGGCATATTCAATCACATGTTCTTCCGGTCTTTCTCCTTGGATAAGGACTGCTCCTAGAGCGTAATTACTCGCATCAGTTCTTATGAGGAATGGTTTAGATCCATCTGGCTGAGACAACACAGGTGGTGAAATCAGCCGTCTTTTTAACTCTTCAAATGCTTTCTGCTCTGTATCACCCCATGTCCATTGTTTATTCTTTTTAGTTAAGTCACTAAGGGTCTAGCAACTTCAGAAAAATGGGGAACATATCTCCGGAACCAGGAACAAGTCTGTAAGAAGGACTGAACTTCTTTAACACATTTTGGTGTTGGAATTTTTGAATAGTGGATACTTTGTCAGCATCTACTTCTACACCTTTTTCAGTTATCCAATGACCTAAATACTTCACTCTGTCACAAGAAAAATTGCACTTGCTTCTATTGGCATTGAGCTTAAATATAGAAAGTCTTTCAAACACTTTTCGTAAATCTGATAAATGTTCATCAAAAGTTTCTGATAAGATAATGATATCATCAAGGTATGACAATGCAAAAACATCTTTGAGACCAGATCTAAATTTATCAATGAGACGTTGAAAAGTTGCGGGTGCGTTGCGCAACCCAAAAGGCATACGTAAAAATTTAAAAGTTCCAAATGGACAGATGAAGGCTGTCTTCTCTTGGTCTGATTCATGAACTTTGACCTGATGATAACCAGATCTTAAATCTATCGTAGACATGTATTTCGTCGACTTGGCCTCAGTCAATAAATCATCCATTCTAGGTAGTGGATAGTTATCCGGAATAGTCGTTGAGTTTAACTTGCGGTAATCAACACACAATCTAATGGTACCGTTTGGTTTAGGTACTAATACCACAGGACTTGCATAAGGAGACTCACATTCCTCAATTATTCCTTCTGTTAGTAAGGAATCTAGCTCTTTCTTCAACAACTCTTTCTTTGCAGGCGTCATTCTATATGGTGGTTCAGCAACAGGTAGGCTATTTCCAGTCTGTATTCTATGTTCAATAAAAGGAGTAGGCTCTCCCCTGGCTTGAAGTTATTTTCAAATTCTTCCAGCAATGAATTTAATTTGTTTCGTTGTTCTCTTGTCAAATGTTTTCCTTCATCATTCCTCAATTTCACGGAATTAGAGGTTTCTGAAATTTCAGCAGGCATATCAGGAGAAGTTAATTTCTGCGACATTATTACTTTTGCAGTACTTACGGTTTCGGATGGTTCACGATAAAATGGGTAATGTCTGTGTGGATATTCACTAAAATGCCAAGTGCCATTCTGGATGTTAAGCACAATTCCAGCAGCCTGGAGAAAGTCAGTGCCAAGCAATGTTCTATTGCCTCTAGCGTTTGGTAATGCAATAAATTTCATACGAACTTTCTTTCCCTCTACATTAAGATTTACGACTGTTGACAAAGCTGGGACATTTCTTTCTTTTCCATCAGCAAGTACCATTGTAATATTCTTCTTTTGAAATTTGAAACCTTTCTTTTTCAATAAACTATAAAATTTCTCTCCCGCAATGGAATTTGATGCACCGGTGTCGGCACAAAAAGCTGCTTTTTCACCACAAACAGTTAAAAAAATTGAGCTGGACAATGAATCTGAAGATTGTGCGGTATACAACTTTACACCATTAACAATTGTTTTAGCCTCTTCTTTTAATTTGTTGCACTTTGGACACTTAGACTGAATAAAACCAGGATTACCACATCCATAGCAATGAACAGAAAATCTTCTTTCTGGCTTGTCTTTAGTAAATTTTGGACTTTCATAATTGGAATATTTAATTTTGTCATTTTCCCTAGAAATAGGAAGCTTATAGTTTCTCTCTGAAGCAGATTTAACATAGTCTTTGAAGTTTGGCTTCTTAGCAAAGATAGGTGAATTTTTCTTCATTCCCAGTCTTACATTTTCATAACTGTCAAGCTTTTCTGCAAGTTCTAAAGGATCATTCAGCTCTGACCATTGATCAACAAAATGTTCTCTAACCTCTGGAGGTGTTCTTTTCTTTAACTGGTCAGCTATAATTAAGTCTTGCAATTTCTCAAAAGTGACGATATTTAATTCTTTTACCCATCCTTCGAAATACGATTTAATTTCAAAATAGAAGTCTTTCCATGTTACTTCTGCACTTTTTCTATATTGCGAGAACATCTGCCGAAACTTATCTGAAGTAAGTCTAAAACGCTTCAAGAGCATCTCTTTCGCCTTTGAGTAGTCTTTAACGTCCTCTTCATTTTCTAGCAATTAATTGATTTATTTCGGCTGGCAATGAGCCTATCAAGTACGGCATCCAATTCATCTCAGGTATATTCACTAATTTTAATTGACGTTCAAATACTGTCAGATAAAGTCCGATTTCATCTTTATTGGGATTAAATTTTGGGAGAATTCGATTCAGATCCCAGTTTGTTTTCTCTGTTTCACTGGATGGATCTGTGGAGGAAAGTACCTTCTGAGCTTCCACTTGAAGTTTTAAGCGTTGCAATTCATACGCTCTCTCTTTTTCAAGGCATAGTTCTTTTTCTTTGGCAATTTTTTCGCATTCAGCTTGTTTTTCTTTTTCAAGCCGTTCCTCTATTATATTAGTTAGCATATTTTTCACCAACTCTTCATCATAATCTTTTGATTTGGTTATGATATCTTTCAGTTGAATTACTTTCAGATCATCTGCTACCCTAACCCCATTTCTGTAGCGAGGTTTCTCAGATCCTCCTTTTTCCCTTTCCCAAGGAATGACATTTTTGCAAGTGTTTTATTTTAGTTAAAACGAAATTTAAACAACATCAGTCTTAAGTACCAGATTATGTTAAAATATAAATCTTTTATAACTCTAAATATATATGAAATGTAACTTATTACTATTTATTCAAACATTAATTGCAAATAAAATGAACTCTTTAATTATTGTAAATAAACCTGAAATATTCATATGATATTCACCATAATAAAATAATCAAATCAAATAAACCTGAAATAATCATATAATATTCACCATTATAAAATAATCAAATCAATTTTATTATATTAATCTTACTAAATTTATAAAGATTCGCTCTTATTTTATATTTCAATTCAAACAAAACCGAAACAAAACATTTCAAAATTCTATCATGAAACTTTTTTATTTTCTTTCATTTAAAACTCTATACTATCGTTTTACAATTACCAATAATCACTCAATGTACCTTTGTTTATAAATTATATTTTATCAATACTTCAATTCCAACATTCAATAAATCAAAATATATTAATAAAGATAACTTAATCATATGCATTCAAAGAATATTTTATATATAAATAACAAAATTTTCTATTAAATTTTTATTTCTTTAAATTTCCTCAATTTCCTAAAATATCTATTCTGATTCCTTTTACCAAAATATTAATAATATATTATTTTGTTATCTTAATATATAACCTTAAATATACATGAAAAACAATATATTTTCATTCTTTATTCAATGAAACCACTTACTAAAAGATTAAAACACAAAATTCCAAACAGAAAGTGAATGAGGAAAAAATAAAATAAAAATAAGCATTAATATATACTGAACTCTCATAGCATTCATAGATATTGAGCGGCTAGACAGAGAGGCATTTATGAAAACAATAACAACGGTCGTTTGCAGCGCCTTGTTTCGTGTTTTAAATCAAAACAAAAGTATCATCACATGAAAAACGCACAGTCATCAGACATTTAAATTCTGTTAGCTACTCAATTTTAAAACACTATCTCACCGTAAAGATTGTTATCTTCAAATATTCAGAATTAAGAAATATAATATATAAGAAATATATAATATTCAAAAGTAACAAATATTTTACTTATTGTTCATAATTTTCTTAAAATATAATTCACGCACACATACTATAATACTTCAAATATAATAATAAAATAAATGTTTCTTTTTAACTCAATATTCTACTAAATTTTAAGCATTTAATAAGATATGAAACATATCTACCAAATCAAACAAATAACTATACTCATCAAGTATTAATACTGTTCTAAATTCAAGAACATAAAATAACACTTTTATCGAAACACAACAACTTATAAAGAAACTTTTTATACAGTTTTATATTCATAACTGCTTAAACATTAACACTCATTAATTACTTCCTTAATTGTAATTCTTCACAATTAATTAGAAAATATTAGAAATATAAAACAGTAACAAAACTTATCTCGAATTCGCAAATCAAAACTGGATAATCCAAATGAAGGAGACACTCCACTCCAGTTGAACAACAAAAGACACTCCAATCTCGGATGAGATTATATTTTGCATTAATCCATAACACACAACACATCAGGAGGTAACCTGTAAAATTTTGAGTTCCCCTCCAACAACAAGATTTAATTCTGGGTAGAATTTTTAACAGCGAAAAGAAACTCTAACTCGGGCCTCACGTTGGGCAGCCATTATTTTATATTGTAGCACTTATCTGGTTTAATAGGAACAAAGAAATAAGTTCCTTAAATAGCTCAAAATAATTTATTACAATTAAGGGTACAATTTGAGCACAACACAGATACATATACTACAAATAAAACAAAATTACATCTAAACACATAAAGTTAAAGGGAATAGGGTAAACATGAGAGTCATATGGATATACGTCTCATTCCTACGGTTGCTGGAGAGGGACTGCCTTCCTTGGTGATGACGTCATGGGTGGTGCTGAAGATATGGGGCGCTACATCATGGATTTTTTCGAATTTGACTATCATGCCAAACATCTTTCAGTATAAAATATAAATGAACAACTTATCAAAAAGTAATTGAAAGTTACTAATTGTGTCTATGTGTTTGTGTCATTTTATTAATCAGTTTAATTAAGATTGCCAAAAATTAGCATTTTATTTTAACATCTTTGATAAAATGTTTAAAAATATTTTTTTAAACATTTTATTTGTACGCTATTTTTATTAATCATTGCAATATAAAATCTAATTTTAAATAAAATATTCTAGAAAAATAAGAATTATGCCGCAATATTTCCTATTTTTATATTCATAAAAGCATTTACTATGCTCAAATTTGCTCTAATATTTGATTTGTCCTATAAATAATCATCATTGAATAAAAACAAATCATTTCTTCTTCTAAATGTGAAAAGTAAAGCAAAACTATATCAAGCACACGAGATAATATTTTAAATATATATATAAATTATTCGTCATACTCGATAAAGAACAATAAAGAAATTTAGTATTATTTCCTAGTCCCTAGGTTTGGCTGTGTGACTCTTACTGCTGTCATTTTATGTTTAATAAAATTCACTATTCACATTTAAATGACTTCTGTTTTAAAAACTAGGGGTAATTTGTCAAGATAGTGTTAGTATGTTTTCATTAAATCTATTTCATTAAAATCATTGCTTAAAATCAAAATATAGTTATTGTGATATATTTTTTATTATTTTTTCCTTAAAGTATAATATTTCATTGATTTGTTATTCCTTCAGGGCTTAGATGGTCCACCAGGCCCTCCAGGAGCTCCAGGACTTGACGGTCAGCCAGGTTTACCAGGTCCAAAAGGTGATGGTGGTTTACCTGGACTCGATGGTATCAAAGGAGATAGAGGTAATCCAGGATTGCCAGGATTACCTGGTCTCAAAGGTGATAGAGGTCTTCCAGGATCAGTAGGGCCAGCGGGTTTACCAGGATTACCTGGCGATAAAGGTTTCCTAGGATTACCAGGTTTTCCAGGTATTAATACATCTTTCTTTACATGTGATTTAGTTTTTCACATTAATTAAAAAATTTTTTAAAAAAAGTTCCATATTACTTACATTTAGTTTTATTTTATAGAAAATTGTTCTATTTTTAATAGTCATTTATTGTATAATATTTTCCATAAGGATTTTCAAATTTTCTCTAATATTTTGAAAAGTTTAAATTTATTACTATGCCTTTTTGTAAACAATCATAGGAGCTGGCTACCGGTAATTATTTTCTTCCCTTTTTATTTATTTATTTTTATTTATTTATTATTATTTTTTTTCATTTTTAGCATTAATTCTTTTACAACTAGTAAACTAATGCCATTTTTTAAAATTTATTGAATAATAATTCAATTTCTTTGAGAAAGTGTTAAATCTATGAAAATTTATTATAATAAGATGCTTATTCTTCTTAAGTAAGTGCCTATAACTAATTAGAAAAAATCAAAACCAATGAAACTGAAACAAATTTGAATTTGATTTGTTGAATTTCATTTATATATATTATCAGTTATGTGTTTATCGTCAAAAATATATTAAATGTATAAGTATAGTGTATTTATGGAAAGATAAATATACAATTAATTTAGAAAGAAGTAAAAAAACTATAATTATACTCGTACTTTAACTGAGACACACAATTTTTATGATTACAGGAGAGCCAGCTTTACCAGGAGACAAAGGAGAACCTGGGATTCCAGGATTAAGAGGATTTCCGGGTGCGAAGGGTGACAGAGGGTTAGATGGAGCTCCTGGATTACCAGGTAAATTAAGTATCCTATTAAAATGTACAAATCGATTTTAACGATTAACGCTTAAAAAAGTTTCGATCCGATCTTAGCAAGGTAATAGCTTTTGTTTGAATTTGTGAACAGGTGCAAAGGGAATCAGGGGACTTCCAGGACCTGATGGAAGACCAGGATTACAAGGACAACCAGGATTTGCTGGTATGATATTTATTCTTTTTATATCCTTCTAATTTCTTTATGTATCCTTTTTTTTCTTTTATAAAATATTTTATTAAACCTTAAAATAAAACATAGAATGATACTATTTTTTAATTGTTTTTATATAGAAAGAAAAGTTAAGCAGAAGTGTTTTAAAATATTAACTAAACTATTACTTCCTTATGTACGAAAAATAGATGTCAAGAATAAAATATAATAATAATAATATATAATAAAATATAATTAAAATATTTGTAGCTGGTAATATAACTATTAATCTGACAACATTTAGAATTTTCAAAAATAAACAAATTTAATTTTTGTGATGTAATAAGAAAAAAGGACCGTTTTTTATAAATTTTGTAAAGCCCTTCTTGTTAAGAAAATTTTAAGTATGAAAAATATCATTTTTGAATAAAAAAAAATTATTTATATAAATAAATAATTTTTTTCTAAATAAATATGTTTTTTTTATAAATAAATTTATATAAATAAATATGTGTATTACGTAGATGCATATATTATTAAGCGAATTAGATACATCATATAGTACTATAAGATTTTTCAGCTATCCCTATTTTATTAAGACAATTGCAATCTTATTAAGGTAATTCTTATCTTATTAAAATAATAAATATTTGAAGGAAGACCAATACATCTTTTCTTTATTCATGGTACTTAATGAGAATATTATTTTTAGGATTACCTTTAATTTTTTTTTCTTTTTTTGTAAAGGAAACTGAATTCGTAAACATAAATTCTCTCTCCCATAGATTCTATTGAATATAAATACTTCCCATAAAATTTTTAGTATGTAACACGTTGCTTAAAAGGACTTTTGAAAAATTAGTCAATAATATTTAAAAGTGAGTACAAATAATTTTCGATAACTCAATATATTTCCTGTTATGGTTTTTGCAACCCAATAAATGTTTTTGTTCTCCTGATCTATATGAAACACCTTATAAAAGTCAACGGATTTGGGAGAATGAAGAAATCAACTAAGAAAACGATTTAAGTTAATCTGTAAATACGAAAATAATGCTTCATCAGTAAAGGGGCTACATTCTCATTGCTTGAATTTTTAAAATACAATCATAATTCCTTTACCTTAGGCTCCTATATTTTGAAACGCTTTTAAATAATTTTAATTTACTTATCAAATGGTACCTGCTCTATTCAATTTACTATTATGTCATAAATATTACATAACTATTTTCCAAAAATATTATATTTATAACATTTATTTTCCGTTTACTAGATATTTTATTAAGCATTAAATATTCATAATATGTCATTTCAATTTCATTTATTGTTTCAGGCGTACCTGGTACAAAAGGAATTCGAGGATTACCAGGTACACCAGGATTTGGACAGAAAGGAGACAGAGGATTACCAGGGCGCCCTGGAATCGAAGGATTACCCGGTTTCCCCGGACCGAAAGGTTAATAATTATATGCGTTCAAAATATTGCTTCGTAAAGTATTTTTCACTTAAAAAGACATAAATTGATAAAATTGTAATTTTTTTATAAGTTAATTTCAAAACGATAAATTATTTTTTTAAAAAAAGATTCGTTCACTGAATTTTGTGATTTTTTTATAATAGAGATTTTATCAATCATGTGCAAAATTATGAAACCAAAGATTTGTCAAATGAAATAATATAATTTTATCTTTAATTTGGGATCAAAATGCAAGTAATTGTGACATATTCTTAAAAATATATTAATTACAAATTTCTTATTTTCAATATAATTATATGCCAATAAAGAATGATTTTGTATGGAAATAATTAAATGTTAGATGCGATCTGAAAACTTTGATATTTTATTTTTTGTCAAAATGAAAAAGGATTGTATATATGCAACCAAATAATTATCTATTTTTTTAATAATGAGAAGAGGATGATAAAGTTCCATTTCAAGAAAGTATGAAGTTTTTTAGAGTTTATTTTTTATAATATTTAAAACTTCTCTTCGTTCAATGAAAATTCAGTGTTAGAAACAGTGCGTTCCATATATATAAAAAATTTACCATTCGAAAATTGTACGAAAAAAATTTTCAAATTATCAAAATGAATGGAAATTTATTCCAATTTCAATTCTTCTTACGAAATATTATGCATATCTCCTTAGATAAATGCTTAGATATTTGCTAAAATCCAGTTTAATAATTACAAAAATATGTAAAAAAACAAAAATAATAAAATTTTACTTTGGTTTGATTGTTCAAAATTAAAAGCTAAATAACATCTGTAATATCATTTTCATACTATAACATAAATCATATCATAACAACTCTAGAATCATACGTACCATTACAACCATAGTGTTATTCTCATTGCTTGAATTCTTAAAATACCACCATAATCTCCTATGTCTATTGATTGATTCCTTTAGAAATGAGATTTTTTCAGTTTTGAATTATTACGATTATTATTTAAAGTAGTTATATAATTTTGATGATGCCAGAACAATAAAAATAAATCACATCAAGATTTCTTTATTTCAAAGTTAAATTGGTTCAAAGATAAATCTTAAATAATTAACTTATTTAGATACTCATATACAAAACTCCCTTACCATAATTGCTGATATACGTCATTCATCATGACTTGCTGTTTCACACATTCATATAATCATTCATTATATTATAGTTTCGTTTACATACGTTCTTAAGATTATATTGAATGCATATTTTAGATAACTATATTACAGGTAAAATATGTATTTTTATCCATCACATTACTATAATTTATTGTTTCTGAATTATTTTGGCAATCATCTGCATTTAGAAAACATATTTTATCATTCTGATAAATAATATTAAAGAAATCGATCTCTAATTTTTATTCAAAAGAAATTATTAGCAAGCTGCATGCAATATTTACTTAACTGCTAACTTGTGATGATCGGAAAATAAAATGTGCATAAAGATTGTAAACTGTGTGAGAGAAAAAATAAAATTTCTAGATATTATATTATTTTCTATATTTTCAATCAATAGTAACGGTTTTGTTATAATTTTTTTAGTCTACGGTGATGTTGCCAAATTTGAGCTTAATTAGTTTTTAGAATCAAATCTGCAAATGAATTAAAAAAAACTAATAAATGTTGCCATAAACTCCATTAGTCATAACTAATGAATTTCCAAGAGTATATGAAATAAGTGCTGCTAACAAATAGTGTATTTTCTTTAATATCTCTTACCTTTCTCAAACAGACATCAGCGAATTTTTATTAACTGAAAATATACAACTATCATCCTGAAAAATACAAAATAATTTAATGTTTGCAGATAATTATATTATTCTGTATTTTTTATAAATAGGAATACCTGGACTACCAGGCATACCAGGGGAATCCGGATTTCCAGGTACTCCTGGATTGCCAGGTGCACCTGGAGAGAAAGGCAATGAAGGACTACCTGGACTTCCTGGAGCTCGTGGATTAGATGGAATACCAGGAAGTAAAGGGGAACGTGGATTACCAGGATTCCCAGGGCTTAAGGGAGACCAAGGATTCCCTGGTATACCTAGTCCACCAGGTCCAGTTGGAGATCAAGGACCACCAGGTAAAGTTTTATAAATTTAAAAACATTTTCTTGAATTTTTTGCGTATTAGATAGAGTCAGACAGAGCAGATTAATATTTCATTCTGGAATTTCTAGTGAAAATGCAATTAAAATTTAAGTGTTACATTTAATTAAAATATTATGATCTAATTCAAATTTTGACTTTAAATAAATCTTATTTTTTTAAAAAAAAAAAAAATGATATAACACTTAAATTCTAAAATCAATAAAATTCTCAAATTCTCTGCAATAAATTTTAATATACATGGCACATCCAATAAAAATAAAATAAAAGCAAAAATAAATAAGAACACGATAAATTATTATGATAATATATTTTTAATGATTTGCATTTCTAATCTTTTGATTAAAATTTATATGCATGACTATAATTACTTATCTGTACTATATAGATTTTAAAGAATTCAGATAAAAATTTATAAAGAGCTGAAGTACATGTTATAAGCATTGTATTTCTCAAATATAAAAATTTAAGAGCTCTTGTCTTAAATTTAGCAAAAAGTAAATTTATATTCTGAACATTTTTAACTTTTATATATTATATCATTTGTTACACTCCATTAGAATATCATAGTTATGAGATCACTTCAGTGGTTTTATTTTAAAATGACCCCATATTAGTTTTTCAAATAAAATATCTTAATATTATAAAAAGTTTTTATGTACATAGTTTCAGGGTAGTAAGTAAAAAAGTTTTAGATATTTTTTAGAAAAATGTCTAACATTTGCTTAAAAATGCCCTATTTTTATAGAATAGAATAACATTTTCGTAATTAAATAATCCTATAGATAAAATATTCCAAATATTGATATTCTCTATTCAGCTTCAAATGCATCGAATCCATTTTCGCTTGGATACATTTTTGAGCTAAATATAGCTTGTCATATGTATATGCTTCAAGCAGAAAATAACATTTCGCTGTGAATAAAATAATTTTTCAAATTCTATCACTTAGAAATATAAATCGTAAACTTACATCTCGAAAACACATATTCACCCACCTTACCTGTATTTATAATATTTTTAAATAAATGCATTTTTACACTAATATGGAAAGGACACGTGAGAAGAATGAAGGAATGTGGTATGTCAAAGAAAAATAATAAAAGTAAAATTAAATATTAATAGAAAAAGTGAAGTCCAAAAGTGATATGATTTTATTAGTTTGACAAGAAGATAAATACAAAGAAAAGAAGTAACTCGAAAAAGAAATCTAAGGAGAAAGATGTATTAAAACCTATAAACGAAAAACTAAAACCACCAACGGCTGTATAACTGACTTTTTTTAAAATAAATAAATAATTGTATAAACCCTTTTTTGCAGTAATTACTTGTAAAATTCTTAAACTTATACTGAACAGCTGAGTTTAGCATTCTCTATAAATTAAAACTAGTATCTTTTCAGAGAAGATAAGCTAAGATGAGAAATTTTGCTTTATAAAATATGTTTCAGTGCTTTTTAATACTTATATTTGCGAATACACTGAGTAAGATTTAAATATGAATGTATGGATACTTTTGTTACATTACAATTTTTAAATGTCATGTTATATTTAAAAAATTTTATCGAGAAATGTATGCATTTAAAAAATTATTAATCTTGAATACACTTATTTACATTTATTTATGGTATATTTATTGTCCTATATTTTTAATTACATTCGATATAAAATTAATTTAAGTAATGTTATAAAATACTTTCACAAAATGTTAGGGCGAAGTGGAGTTCCTGGCGCTCCTGGATTCAAGGGAGAAAGAGGAGAACCAGGATTACCTGGGTTACCGGGCGTTCCAGGATTAAAAGGTGAAAGAGGTTTGGACGGACTACCAGGAAAAGAAGGACCAAGAGGTACATTAGATTGCCATCAGAAAATTTCAAAGCTATGTATAAAAAGGATAAAAAAAAATTTAAATAAGATATTTTTCATAAATATCAATTTTTTTATTAAGTAAATAAGAAATTTATAACAGCAGTGTTAGAAATTTATTCTTTTGATTTTGAATAATTAATGTTATGAAGAAATTAGTATAAAGATCTTTATTTAGAATTTGATAGTCTAAAAAAATCATCTATCTTTTGTGTTTAACTTTTTACATACTTATATACTTGTAGTTTCGGCCATTTCAAAAATATTAAATTATTCACAGTCCTGAATTTTTATTCATCTATGTTATAGAGGTAAAAACGTTTCATTACTTATCAACTTTTTTAATGCATGACAGGGTAGTTTTAATTTACTTGAATGATAAGGCATTTTAATTTACTATTTCAGGAGAAACTTTTTTTTTTTCGTTTGTTTGTTTTTTGTTTTATTTCAATATAACTTGTCTCAATATTCATTAAGTGTTTTACAAATTATTCATTAATTATTTCTAGAATATTTTATTTCATTAAGCTTAGCACTGTTTTAAAATATTAATTTGTACAATATTTTAATGTTTTAAAAATTTTAACACAGGGATGAAATTTTGTTCTAATTCTTTTTATTCTGTTTGATAGGATGTTATGTCTTGTTTCTAACGCAAAACAAGATTTTTTATTTTAGAATGTTCTTTTGAATCGAACATTTTGCACAGGAAAAATTATGACCCAAATCGTATACTAGTTTCTTTAGGATTTGAAGAAAATTGCGTAATTTCTGTTCTAAAAAATTCATGCAAATTGTTTGTTAACTTAAAAATAAAGCACTGCATTTTATTTAAAAGGACTTCAAATTCATTGAAATTATGTGACTTGGTTCGAGTCTCACTCTCTCTCTCTCTCTCCAATAACTTTTCAGAAACATACACTAATAGGACTGGGATCTGTAAATTAATATGAAGATTCAAAAATCTACAAAAATCCACATCTGAACTAAAAATCCAGGGCACAAGTCGTTGAACAACATCAACTGTTCAGCTGTTTGCTTGAAGTCATCAAAAAAGAATATGATAAAAGTTATACGTCTCATTATTGAATATAGCCAGCATATAAAATTTCGTACAAAATATTATAAATTAAAGTCCTAGCTTAGGCTACAACTCATTTATTACCATAAAAAATATCTAAAAAGACTAGCAAATATTAGATTTGTTTTTATCAAAGTATGTTTGTAATTAAAATATTTTTCAGCTTTGATTGCAATATTTGGAGCAAATGTAATTATAAAATAACAAAATTAATTTGATAATATTGTGACCCCAAAAGGAAGTATATATTTCTAATAGAGAATATTTAAAGATAAAGAGCCAAATTTTGCAAATAAATTGCCTCTTTAAATGATGGGCTTATGTTCATCCTAATGAAAAAAAATTTTATTTAACAGTAAGATAAATCTTTGCTATTATTTATATCTGTCATTCGATGGCTAGTTAAAATTAAAAAAGAGCACTCGAATATTTCGAATTTAAAAATAAAAAAGATTTCATTTATACTAATCCTTTAATTTAAATCATCTGATTTATTATTAATTTAATATAACTTCAAAATAAATACTGTAGAACTTTAACTCAAAATTTTTGAAAAGTAGCCGTATTAGTACTAAAGATATATTCTAAAAATAATTACTTTTTTTTTTTTTAACTCGTAAATTAATTTACTCTCCTACTGACTTCATTTGGATTTTCTAAATGAAATCAATTTCTAAATGTTTGAAATATTTGCCTATTTTTTTAATCAGTTTGTGGGAGTTTCTGAAATATTCAAAATTGGATTCATCTAATTTTATATTTTACCCTTTAGGAAAATTGTTTTTCTAATGTCAGCATTATGATTTTTTAAATTTATTTAAACATTTCTTTCAGGACCACCAGGATTTCAAGGTTTAAAGGGAGATAAAGGAAATGTTCCTCCACCAAACTTATTACGAGGAGAAAAAGGTGAACCAGGATTACCAGGATTGCCTGGAGAAGCAGGCCAACCGGGTCCAAAAGGATTCCCTGGAAATCCCGGATTCCCAGGTAAAAGGAAATTTATAAAGTTATGGGTTAGTAAATTTAACTGCATGTTCATTTTTACTTCGCTAATTTATGTATGGAAACCGGTAAAAAGATACAGTAATTAATAACATTAAAAATAATTATTCAATAATGATTAAAATTTCCTTGATGAGAAGTGTTTTTATGCTAAATATTAATTATTTTCATTAACTTTCAATAAGATTTTAATTTATAAATAAATTTATAAATTCTCTTTATTGTTATAATTCTGAAATGCATTATCACAGTATTCAATTATAATATAGTACTTGGAATCTGAATAATTTTTTTAATAATGTTTAGGACTCAAGGGCAACCCAGGATTAAATGGACCACCAGGACTGCCTGGAATACCAGGACCAGATGGCCCCAAAGGAGACAGAGGATTTGATGGACTTCCAGGACCTCCGGGTGTACCAGGCCCAAGAGGAGAGCCGGGACCAAGAGGAATAAATGGTCGACCAGGTGGTGAAAAACTAATGGGCATGTTGGTTGTCAGGCACAGTCAGTCTTACAATATTCCCACTTGTCCTAGAGGAATGAATAAAGTATGGGATGGATACAGTTTACTATACATTGAAGGAAATGAAAAATCACATAATCAAGACTTAGGTTAGTTAATGATCTAATCTATTTGTGTTAAAAAGTTATTTAAATATGTGCAAATATTTTAAAGGTGAAAATCAATTCTACATATATATTTCCTATATGAAAGTTTTTCTTTGTTAAAAACATCACATTTCGTTTGTGATGATTTCTATTTTAATGTAAATGATTGAGAAATTTTGATTGAAATAGGGATATAGTATCAAAAAATAGATTATAGCTGCATTCAAAACACTGAAAATAAAATTTAATAAAAAATTAATTTAGACTGGGCAGAAAAATACAAACACTGTTTATCACATGTAGCATAAAATTTTTCAAAGATTGAAATGAATTTCTGAATATAATAATGTTTCATCTTACAATTTACTATTTTAATTGATAAAATATATTAATAGTTATCATATTAAACTACATTGTGTATGCTGATAAGCTTTTGCAACAACAACAAAAATGTGTTAACTGTAAAAGAAGAAAAACGAGATCATCTTAAAAGTTAGCATACAAATTTACTCTTACATATGAAAATAATTAAAATTTACAAGCTAAAAAGTTTTATTCATGACACATGTTTGAAAAATATAAAGTAGTATAAAATATTAAAGCACCATCAATTCACAAAATTTTAGTCATGTTCCTATGAAAAAAAGTTATCTTTATGACGTGTTTAAGCATTTAAATGATTTTGGATATAGTTCCATATTCCAGTTGCGAAACTCGGAATGTCAGACAGTTAAACAGGACATAATCTGCATATAAACGTCACATTTAGTTGCACTGGATAACCCTGAGAATCTATCAGAGAAAGGAAATCAAAAGTCATGACAGCATTGAAAGATCTATATGTTGGCAGTATATGTCCCTTTGCTTGAAAAATTGATGATTTATGAGTATACCTGAAAGTATACATTCAATGACTTCAGCTAGCCTTTATTTTAAGATGATATCATTATAATGAATAATAGTGAAAGAGAATATAGCTTGGAGTGGTGTACAGTTAAGTTTATAAGAACATTAATGTAAAATGACATTTCATACTATTTCAAATCATTCAGACTACAGTATATATTATCGCACTAAACAACACACAAATGACACCTTGGCATGTGTCTAATTCTTGATAAATATTCCTGTAGTCTTTTCTCCCAATGAAATATATAATATTTCCTTGAACTGGTTGCTTAACTTTCCAGCACTACTTCGATATTATGAAGCGGATAATTTAGCTTCAATGCATGCTCATACAGAAGACAAGAATGCTAAAAGCCATTTTTGTTTTTCAACTTTGGAATGAATCCAAGAATTTCATAAGAAATTCTTTTAAGATATTTTTAAGACGATGAAAACAATCATATTTTATTTTATATTTTTTAAGAGAAATATATTTATTATAAATGTTCCCCTCTATAACTTTTACAGCAAATCGAGTGGAGTATTATGTAAATATAGAAAAAAATAATTTTAATAGCGTTATAAATTCATTGAAATAATTTATTTTAAGAACCTGTGATTGGTGATAAAAAAAAATTCAACAAAAAAAAAGCTACAAGATTAAAGAATGTCTCAGTTGCATTTTAGATATATTAAATTTGCATATTATCAATAAATGATTAGCATGAGTTATATTGATTGATTCGATGTTTTTATTCTACATTTATCACTTTTTTGTACATTTTTAAAATATAGGCTTTGCTGGATCTTGTATGAAAATGTTCAACACCATGCCTTTCCTATTCTGCGACTTTAACAGCGTTTGCAACTATGCGAGTCGTAGCGATAAGTCCTACTGGCTTTCAACCAATGCTCCACTACCAATGATGCCAGTGTCTGGTGATGCCATTCAAGAACACATCAGTCGCTGCGTCGTCTGCGAGACACCAGCCAACGTCATAGCTGTCCACAGTCAGTCACTGTCCATTCCCAATTGCCCGCGAGGCTGGGATTCCCTGTGGATCGGCTACAGCTTTGCTATGGTATGCTATCTTTTTTTTTTTAGCTCTATCTTGTTTTAAATATGCAAAAATATAAATGAATGCAAAATAGCACAAGTGCTCTTGATGAGCAGAAATGATGCACAGCAAACTATCTCTAAATCAAGACCTGGAAGTGAGAATCATGTAATGATTTCATTAACTTAATATAAATAAACAAATTTAAATTTCGAAAATGTGATTAAGAGTAACTAAATTAAATCATAAAAGATATTAAAGAATAAAACGTAAAAAATTAATTAAATTTTGTAATTTGTTATTTTTCTTCTATTTTATTATTCAGATTCTTGGAGATCTTAGGAAAAAAGAGAAGTAAATTTTAACATATCCATGTTTTTCTATGTAGGATATGTAAAATAAGGCTTAAAAAATAAATCACGTAAATTATTATGTGCCGTTTTAATTTTTAATTTTTTTTCTACAAAATTGAATGAAAAAATATAAATATTTCTTTTTCAAATGTTATTCGACAAATGTAAAGTTGAATTCAGAAGTATCAGGAACTATAAATCAGAAATAATAACAGCTATTTATATTAGATTTACTATGACAATTCATAAAAATCAAAATACTCAGTTATTTTTTCTGGATATTTCAGATCTTTTCTCAAAATATTGTAACAGTTTTAGAATAAAAGGAAAAATTACCATTTAAAATGCTAAAATGCCTTATGTAATAATGATCAGATAATGTAAATAAGTTTGACGCTAGTTAATCAAGCTCTAATCTTGCAAATAGCAAATAATTGTAAAGATTTCCATGAAACATACACAATATAGTACAACCACCTAAGAAACTTTCCTGCATATGGTGATTATTTTCATGCATCACAAAAGAATAAAAATCAGTGCCCTTCAACAACTGTTCGCTATGCACCGAACGCTGCATATATTCCTCTCTCATAATTCAAAAGCGGCAACAGAATGTAATTTTTTTATCTTGGAAAAAGTTATTTCAATTTTACTTTCTCCTATGTTTGTGTTTGCAAAAAAGGCGTATAATAACCTCTGGTTTCAACTAATGTCAGAATGGGACTCTTTGCCTAGGAAGATCCTAGATTCGAATCCAGCTAATTTTGAATCTTAGGAGATAAATTTTGCATTCCTGATTTTTACATGTACATATGTTTCTGTAAATACTTGAGAGTTTTCCGCATTTCTCCCTTTACTAATTGTGATAACGATCTGCTATTAGAGAAGTTTTCCAGAAATGCAAAATTTTGTGAGTGGTAAAAGCTTTACAACAACTTTTAACTATCCGAGATATCTATATATTGTACCGAGCTTCGGGGTTCGTGTGGATTGGGAGTTGAAGAAAGCAACTACTCTATGAACAAAGACTTTTATTCGTAAAAATTCCACTGGAAATACCAGCTGTAATAATCACGATTATACAGCTACAACTCGTCGGATACAATAAGTAACAGCTTCCAATCACAGGTCTCAAATACCTCAAACAGAGAACAGCTTCTCTGAACTAGCAATCACGACTAATCGTCTTCACAAAACTGACTGTCTGTACAAAACCTGCCTAACATGTTGGGCTGCGGTATTTATACCTGACTTGGCGGAGAAATCTACTAATTTCGCCAAGGTTCTGGAAGCTTCTGGGCTATCTCGCTAAATATTGGTCCTAGAGCTTAGGTGATGGATGTTTCTAGAAATATCTATTTCTCGCCAAGTCGCCAAAAATGTCGCCAAGTTTTCTCGCCAAACCATCGCCAATTCACCAAATCATTAGAAACCCGCTTTTAACGTATAACACGTCCAATTACCGCAATTTTTGCACAAAATGTGAGAATTTCCGATTTGTCTGAGATATTTTAAGACATATACAATAGTTATTTATAAATTTGTAACAATATATATATATCGCAGTATCACATTTTTTTTTATTTGGAAAAACAAAAATATTTCCCTGTGCACCAAGGAATACCACACAGGGCCCGAAGGTACAACAAATGTACTACATAACAAATCCAAATAAATCATGAGATGAAAAAAATAATAATAAAAGAAGGCAGAGGGAAAAAAAAGATATATAAAAATAAAAAGGAGTTAGATAACAGCATGGATTATATACATACATACATACATACATACATACATATATATATATATATATATATATATATATATATATATATATATATATATATATATATATATATATATATATATATATATATATTCAATGTTGTCACTCCCAGAGTTGCACATGCACACCTCACTGTTTTTAATGTGGAAACGGTGAAGATAGCTATTGAATTTCCCATGTCCAGAGAGGAATTGGGTAATTTTAAAGTCAGTGTAGAACCAGTAGTTCTTAATTCAGATGGGAAAAAATATTTTGTCCACTTACAATTAGGAAAGGAAACAAAACCTGAGTTCCATTCTGTGATAATCTTCTTTTTGGCAGCGGTTTTGAAATAAGACTTGGGTAAGCTGGTATTCAGTTTATTTGAAAATGTAAGAGAAGATTTTGCCAGAAAATCTGCTCTTTCATTTCGATACACACCACAATGACCCTAGACATGGGAGAAAGTGAAGGAAATATTTTTGATACCACACATATTAATTGAAGTCTGGACTTTCACAATAAGTTTTTCAAAACTAGTTACATCTTGCAGAGCCAATAGGGATGACATCGAATCACTGCAAATTAAAATTTTTTTATAAGGTTTGCTTATGGCATCTTTAACAGCAAGATTAATGCAGAGTAACTCCGCTTGGATAATAGAACTGTCACTAATGCGGTGTACTTGAATACTTACTTCAAACTCATTCTGAAAGCACACGTATGCAAGACCTACTTTTTCGTTAATTTTACTCCCATCCGTAAAGTAAATTAAATCATAGTTTTCTTCCCTAACGCTATCAAATGCAGCAAGTGGGGCAAGTGATCTTGTAGATGGATGAGGTAGGGAAGAAAAGTTCAAATCACTATCAAGATGGTTAGAAAAAGAGTCTTCAGCATAACGATAAGCCTCATTTCGATAAATTATCACATCAAGAGATGGAAGACCAGAGAGAATGAAGAGAGCATCATAACTGATTGTTCTGTATCCTCTGACAATCCTCAAGAGCAGTTTTCTTTGTATTTCCCTTATAAGTTTTCGGTTTATTTTTTTCCTCAAACTGTCTCCCCAAATTCGCGAGGCATAAAGGATAACGGGAACAATGCCTTGTTTATAAATCAATTTTGAAACTTCGAATTTAATAACATAACTGTTACTGCAAATTTTATACAATGCATTTGTAAAAATGTTAATCTGAGCTAAAATGTACTTCAAGTGTTTCTTCCAGTGAAGTTTACTATAGACAACAACACCAAGATATTTAATTCTATCTATAACTTCCAGAAAATTACTACCCATAGCAAGATTGATTGTGGCTTCAATGTTAGCCTTTTTATGAATCATCATTACTTTGCACTTCGTATTATTGAATTCCAGCTTGAAATGTTAAGTCAAATTATGCATAAAATCAAGAATATCTTGAGCGGTACTGCATAAATCGGGAAAATATTTGTTCTGAACAATTACGAGTATGTAATCTGCGAAAACAATTTTCCAGCACTTAAATGCATTCAATTTTTTTAGTAAATCATTCATAATTAGGTTCCAAAGAAATGGGCCAGAAATAGAGCCTTGTGGACTTCATTTTTGGATGTTAACTACTTTCGACTTATTACCAAGAGTGAGAACAGCCGTTCTGTTGTTCAAGAAACTGCGGAAAAGATTGAGAATATTTGAAGGAGTATAAGCCTCTTACATTAAGAAAATAATAAGGGGCCACCACGCATTATCAAATGCTCCTTTTATGTCCAATGAAAGGAGAATAGTGAACAAATTTTTCTTTTTCCCTTCCTTTATAATGTGAACAAGTCACAGTAGTGCATCTTCACTAGATTTCTGTGGTGTGAATCCATATTGGTCTTTACTAGTATAATTACGATTGTAACGATGCCATCTTAGTCTGTTTATAAGAAGCTTTTCGAGACCTTTTCCAATGCAAGGCAATAAGCTAATACACCTAATATTCTTAAGGTGCGGTCGCGTAGAGTTCAAACTCTTTGGGATTAAGACAACTTTAGCCTTTTTCCAAAAAGCAGGGAAGAGAGAAAATTTTAAGCATAAATTGAATACAGCAGAAAGATCAGAAGGAGAACACTAATGAAAGTATTTAATCATTTCATTAGAAAGGGAATTTAGGCCAGGAGATTTTCCAGTGGCCAAAACGTGAATAACAGCATCAACCTCATTGACTGTAAAAAGTACATCATCTTCTACAAAGTTGACCTTGTTAGATTGTTCTCGAATATTTTGTTGAAAGGAATTATCGTTAGAAGGATTGTCATCTGAGAATGAAAAATTTGAGATAGCACTGACAGATTCTTCAAAAGAAGATGTGAAGTGACCTGAAGTGGTTTCAATACCAGTAATCTCGACACTTTTACTAAAGTTTCTCTTCATGCCTTTATAAATCTTCTTCCATACATTTGTAGGGGTAACATCAGAAAGAAAGTCTTTCCAGGAATTTAATTTTGAGTTATTAATTAAGTTCTTATACACTTCTTTAACGTGGAGGTAATTGGATTTAAAAATTTCCTTGACAATCGGGTATTTGGCTCTTTGAAAACGACGTCTTGAAGCATTTAACTTTTTACGCATGCATGCTATTTCAGAAATCCACCAAGGAACATTTCTTTTATCATAATGCTTGAAATTAATAGCTATCCTTCCTGCAGAAATCATGATATTTTGAAGCTCAGAAATTAGACTTTCTAGGCAAATAGGGTTATTACAAGTAGAAAGCTGATCCTCAAAACTACAATTATTGATAGACTCATAACATTTAGTCTGATAAAGAAACCAATTTGCTCTTCTGCAGTCAAAAATTTGGGGCCTGTTTTGGGGTAAAGACTTTGTAGTATTATTAGCCAAGGAAATTTCAAAATAAATCATCCTATGGTCAGAAAGCGAGTCGTAGTCAGGAATAGAACAATTGATGACATCTTGCAATAAACTTTCCCCAACAACAGTAATATCAATGTAGCTAGAACCTTGAGTTGAACAGAAGGTAGGACCGAAATCCTCATTAACTACAAAGAGTTGTTTGGTACTGAAGAAATCACATAGTTTATCTCCTCTAGCATCTGAATAAGGACGAAACCAAACATTACTTTTGCTATTAGAGTCCATTCCCCAAATAAGTCGAGAAGAATTAACATTAGACATGAAAGAATTAATCTTTTGTAAATCAGCATCTGTATTTCTGCCCTTCTCAAAGTAGTAAGAAAGCAGAATAAAATCTAAATCATTTACAGTGATTTCATCGGGGATCATGTTATAATCTGAGTAATTATGATAAACAAAGGTAGAAATGTTATTCGAGCGAATGATGATCGCTGATTTTATAACATCTGATTGGGAATCAAAGAATGCTTTGTAATGGCTAGGAAACCCGGGAAGGCACCCTTTGTAACAGTGAGGCTCTTGAATCAGTGTAAAATCGATATTATCAGTTTCCATATTGAGAATGAGTTGCTGCGTAGCATTTTTAGACTTTTGTAGATTTAATTGGACAAAACGTAAAACAGAACAATAACTATTCATAATCAATACGAGAGATTGATAATTTCTTCATAAAAATTTCACTCGGGCAGCAACTACCATAAGGTTTGTGATAAATATTAACTCTTTTTGAAGGATTTTTAGTTTTATTATTAAATCTAGCACAATTGACACAAACTTGATGATTTCTATTTGAACACTCAGCTTTTATGGTTACCTTAGCAGGTAAAACAAAAAAGGTGGTTTTTACAATCAGCAGCCTTATGTTTATAACCCAAACATCTATGTATAACAACGAAACCATCACCTTCACACACAGACCAGTCAAGCTTGAGCGATCCTAACCTTAAAATTTGTTTACATTTATTAGGTGGAACACTAATAATAGTATGTCTTGAGTCCCCAAGTTTCTCTAGCGTAAAATGAACTTTAGACTGAAATTTCTTCCTCAGATACTGAAATATCAAAATTTTGTTCAAATAAGACCTTGATAAGTTCATCATAATTTAGTGAATTAGGAACGTGTTTAATAATAATGGCAAGATATTTTCGTTTAGCAAGAGTTGAAGAAAGAGAGGTGCAATTTTCAGCCAGAACATCACGAAATTTTTTCCTGTCATCATCAGACACACATTCAACCAACAGTTTATTATTTGGAAGACTTCCTACGTTTTCGATACCAATTTTATTGCTTCTTGGGTTGACTTGCGTTTTTATGATGTTTTTAATATCTCCAGATTTAAGGATTCCTTGTTCATTCGCACAGATAATGAGGATGCATTTTTTTCCATCGCTCATTTGTTTTTAAAAAGTTTCTGTGGATGGCGCCACTACACTCGCGTACAATTTCTTTTAGTGTATTTTTCATTAACACATTTTCATAAGCTATACGTGATTGTACATTTTTAAATTTATCAAAATTTGAGTAAATAAGACAACGTAACTCACTCAAAGCATTCTTTTCATCCTCCTTCATCTGTTGATTCATGTTTGATATGGAATTAAGCGCATTTTCAGCTTATTTTCGCAGGAAGCATAGAATTCGTCAACAACACGAATGGCGTCCATGTTACCACTCGCAGTCTTACATGTCTCTCCTATAATTTTATGGTGAAAGTGTCTAACTTTTAATCTTGGCATCTGGAAAAAGCGAGTTGAATTTCGAATTCACATTTTAAATTCTTGGTTTCAGCAATAATTTGCTTACCTTAATGCAAACTACTATTATTTTTTGTGATTTTTTATGTTCTTAGTTAAAATTTACATTATATTATTGGATGATAAATAAAACTCTTCACTAGAGGCTCATAATATTTTAATAAGGAACAATTGTCACTAAAATGCAAAACTAATTCTTAAATTTTCTTGATTTCTTGTCACAGCTAAATAAAAATAATCAAGAATAATATATGAACATATAAAATATTTGGAATACTTTTACATTAATGTGCGCGTGTCGCTCAATAATATAAAATGTCTTAAAATTTTTATTGAAATCAATAATTATAAATAATATATTTAATTTAATTTTTATTTCAAATTTAAATATTTATCTTTAAATACATTTTTTCAATGAAAGTATTTTTAATTTTGTTTTGAATATTTTTTATTTTATACCGTTTTTTAGGATATCACTGGGGTTTAAAAAGAATGCCTGATTTATCTCAACGCGAATTAATGAATACACTATAGAAAATATAATAACAGGAATAATTATAGGAAATATAATTCAACTCGAATAAACTATAGAAAATTGCCAAATTATAATTTAAAATAAGCTTCATAAAATGGTGCAGTTTAGAAGAAAAATATTTATTAATAAGTAATATTAAAATATATCGATAATAAACACCAGTATTTTTAAGTGACTCATAAAACTAATTTTTTGTGTTTAACAAAAGTAAATTTTACATTTTCAATTCAAAATATTACCCTAAGAAAACAGTCTGTATTAATAAATATGGATATAAATGTGAGATTTACAATATAATCTTTTCTCCCTTATTAAAAATCACAGAAAAACCCCTACTTTTTGAAAAACTAAGAAAATAATTTAATTAAAACCACACAATAAACCACATTCAATACAGTATTTCTAAACAAGTTTTTATACCAAAAACAAATAAATAAATAATGATTTTATGAAATATTTTTATAAAATTGTATAAATATTTCTGAAAATCACATAGTATCTCATACTTTACATAAATTATACTATTATAAACAAGACATGCGAGACACAAATGACTCTTAATAAATTATTTTTTTTATTTTGATAGGTGAAATATGTTACCATAATTTTTTTTTAATTTCCAAAAATCTCCTAAACACAAAAATTTAATAATTTTATAAAGAGTATATAAAGACCATTTAAAGTTACCATTCATAAGTAAACAAAACATGTTTCTAACGTTGCCCATACAGGCAGCTACTACCTTAAAGGTTAAAATCATGTAGCTTGATTGTTGAAAGTAATGTAAGAGAGAAACATAATGCGAATGTGCTACCTCAATAGACAGAAATGTGATAAAATCATAATAGAGATGTTTG
Source organism: Latrodectus elegans (assembly GCA_030067965.1). NCBI lineage: Eukaryota > Metazoa > Arthropoda > Arachnida > Araneae > Theridiidae > Latrodectus > Latrodectus elegans. Next base: position 80,065,284 of record CM057810.1, read on the forward strand.
AAAATAATTTTACCCATTTTAGATAAAATTCTCACTATACCATTCTTCAGTTTTCATGAAATTCTATTGCTTATATAGTTTTTGCTTCAAGGTAATTCCATAAGACAAGTTTATGTTGGGATATCCTATTTTAGAAGAGACGATCTATCATAAATTGGTTAATAGCTAATTTTACATTTTTATATTAGTTTTTAATCAATATGAGCTTTAAACTAAACTTAATTAGATTGATTATCATCGTTTATTATGTTTTTGACCCAAACATTTATTTCATTTATTCTTAAAGCATTGCCTAAGCATCTAATTTTTCTCATTATATTTGTATGTCAAATCAGAAAATAATTATATCATTGCAATAATTTGCATTCTCATTCATTAAAAACTTGTAAAATATATAATTTATAAAAATTGTTTTACACGGTATACAATCCAATTTATTGTCTCTACAGCACACGGCAGCAGGAGCTGAAGGAGGTGGACAGTCACTGTCTAGTCCAGGCAGCTGTCTGGAAGACTTCCGTGCCACACCCTTCATCGAGTGCAACGGAGGTAAAGGAACCTGCCACTACTTTGCAAGCAAGTACAGTTTTTGGCTGACAAGCATTGAAGACGATGAACAGTTTGAAAGACCAGCAAGTGTAACATTAAAGGCAAATGATTTACGTTCGAGGGTCAGTAGATGCAACGTATGTGTGAAGAACACAAACGTGACATGACATTCTAAGAAATGACTATTTACGAAGTGAAATTATTGGATTCATATGTAAGGAAGAATTGTTTTTATCTGGGCATTGACTGAAATTCTCATTGAACTAACATATTATCTAAAAAGAAAGGAACTAAGATTTCAAATCGTATAAAGAATTCAAGAGCTGAGAATTAATTAGAAAGCATTTTACAATGAAACGACAAAATTTCTCAGAATAGGAAACAATAATCTGTTTTATTCTCATTTTGCTAGTTTATTATTAGTAGAATGTAGAATACGTGTATTGTGTGGAATCCGATATTAATTCTGCATAATTAATTCTAATGAATCTTCTAAAATTGAAATTAAAACAAAGTGAAATTTTTGAACTCAATGGGAGGACATGTGTTAAAGATTCTCTTAGTGAAAGGAAATCATTTTAAAAGGATAAGAATACTCCCAGATATTATCCAATATTTTCACAAAGGACTTATACTGCCAGTAGTCCAGAGATATTTCTTTTGATGAAGCAGCCTTATAAAGCATTAAATATTTTTAAATACTTTTTTTAAATTGAAATATATATTTATGTTTTTTTGTAGTCCTATCTCTGGTTCTACCAATGTACTTTTTTGTCTATATTTTTTCTAGTCCTTTTCAGACAAATGAAAGGATATTTATTGGCGTATGTGCTTTTAAAAAAAATGATGCAATCAGAAAATAAAAAAGACTCTAAGTGAGGATCTAATAGCTATTATTGTATGTCTTCATTTCGGATACTTTTTGTTTAACAATGCATGTGCAAAAATACTGTGTTTCTCTTGGTGCTATTAACTTTTTATCATAAAGATTGATTTGCATATTTTACTTAATAATGTCGATGAATTTAATATCATTTATATGTAGATAAAGCTCAAATTTAATAAACTGCCATATTTTAAAAAAATATTATAGTTTAATATTTACTGTAAAAAAGTATTTAAAAATACTTTATTTTTTCTTTATTGCACATTACTTTGGAAAGTAGATTATTCCATTTTTTATAAATCCTTCTAATAAGATAACCTAATTTTGTTCTTCACAGCTGGAATTGCTTAATAACGAATAAAATTTGATATTCATTATAAAGTTCTTATTTGAATTTTAATTTGATATTCATTATTAAAGTTCTTATTTATAACTTTGCTAAGAGAAGGATATATTTATACTTTCTGGAATCTATAAAAAAAAATTCCCTCCATTCCTCAGAAATATACTTAGCAACTTTCTGAAGTAACTCTACCACATAAACTAGTTTTAACAAAAATTAATGATAAAAGGAAAAAATTAATATCAAAACAGAATGATTTGCAATATAAATTAAAAGATGAATAAAGAAGTGGATTAGTATCCAATAAGACTGGATATGTACATGTATATCAAATTATGTTGAAAGAGTTTTAGGTTTATTAAACACATAAAATTTACTATCAACAAAGCAGCGATAGTAGTGTTTACAGTTTAAAATGAACACTGTTGTATATCGTGTAGTGCTTCTAACAACACTATTTCAATACTATCCTACACCAAGCAATATCATCAATGAACCCGTACTGTTCCCCAATTAATAGGGCCACTTAAGATGTGTCCTACAAATGTTTTTACTCGAGGCTTCATCATTAGAAGGAAGGAATAAATGGAATTCTGACAAATATGGTAGAAACTTTCAAAATTCTATTGTTCTTCGAATTTCGTAAGTACTTCAGGCTACAGGCAAAAATATACGGTAAATCTGCTAAGATCTCCATAATCAACAATAGACCGAATGTGACAGATTATTCTGCCGGGGATAAGCGGCAGACAGCATAAATCGAAAATGCTTATTGACAATAACAGTTATTACAACAGACTACTGAATAAGATCTTCCATTTCACTCTTAAAAAGAGACTTCAGGTAGATGATCCACTAGCATGACGACTAATAGGGTATGTAACAGGCGTTTGATTTCTGGAAATGCTGGTGTCTGTGGTGTACCAGATATAAGAAAGAAGTACAATAGGAATGCAATAGTTTTACATACTATTGTCAGGCGATTTAGTTTTAAATTGATTCAAGTTTGTGACTAAAGATTTTCTCTTCATCGACAATAGCTGTCTTGCTATGACAACATTCTCATTTTTCAAGGAGATATATTCACTATAGACTATTACTAAGATTTTCGTGTTTTAATTGTGCCTGTTATATAAAAGACTTTTTCTTTAGAGACGATAACTTTATCATAATGTAGCTGTCAATCAAAGACTTAGAACAGGGGTGGCAAACCTTTTTTGATGTCCGTGCCACTAAGTCATAAAAATTCTTTTTTAAATAGGTAACGTGCCACAATAAAATTTCATTCGAAATGTTAGTCTGGTGAAATTATACCTAAGTATAAATAAATAAACAAATAAAAGCAATTCTTCTTCAAACAATTTTTTTATTAATCAATGCTTTACAAAAGGCAATATGCTAGAAACAAAATTCGAGTTAAAAACAATTGTTTTTAATGTGATTTCTGTTGCTGCACACAAGATGATAAAGATTTAATATCTGGTTCCTATTTAGTTATTTCAACAGTACGCATGCAGAAATCTACTCATCCGTTATTTTATTCTAATATTTATTTTTTTTAAAAATTTAATTCTGAAAATAGAGATTCACATGCCCTTTTTGCTTGTGTAATATTTTTAAACAATTAAACGTGTCAGGAATTTTAAATTTAATTTTTCAAATGGTATTGTATCAGAATATAAAATGAAGTTTCTTCAAATTCTTTAAACTGCGTAAATCTTGTGCAAAATTCCTGAATCAGGGACTGAAGATTTCTTCATTGAACTAGCCATAATAAGAAATTCTAAAAAATATATCTTTTAATAATGTTGTTAGAAAATAATTCATTTATTCGGCATTCGTTTACAAGAATATATTTCGTCGCATTTTAAAGTACTAAAAATATTACCAACACAAGGAAATAATAATATATTAATTCAAGGTAATTTTAATAATTATTTCTGTGTTTTTACATTGATTTAATGACAAAATAATTTCTCATAATATTAAAATATTTTATTGTTCAAAAATAAGCAAAATAAATTATAAGTTTAGTAACTTTTAATACCTTAAGATTGTTACAGGTTAAAACTTCAGTCGTGACGTAATATGTTCTTGCAAACGAATGCAGAATATTTATATTCTGCAATTATTATATTCAGCAATTTTGCACTTTTAGTAAATGTCTTCAACTAATATAGCACAGAATCTTATAATTGTACTGTACTCAGCTTTTATACGTTTGACATACATTTTTAAATATATGAAATAATATGTAAAAATATTTACCTAAAACTAACACTATATCTATTAACAATAAATAGTTATATTTTTTAACTAGTCACTGGAGTTTTAAAGACGACGGTTTACTAAAAACGACTAATGCTGTTTATCATCTGATTCGAGCGCTGCAACGACAACAACATACAATAACATTAGAAGGCGAAATTGGAAACGCAAAAAATTTTTATCTAATGCGCATCTTTATATACTTCGAGAGAATTCATGCGATAATTTAATAATAAAATGTATAATTTGACGGTTTTAGTTAACATACTAAGACAGGTATTCAGTACTACAAGTTTATATCATAAATTATAAATTAAGCGTAGATTAATTTATAATTTATGTCATTTCTGCCAAAAAATATAATTTATAAAAAAAAATATATATATATTTTTTTTTTTTTTTGTGCGTGCCATTAAAATTTTCAAACGTGCCATTGGTTCGCCATCCTTGACCTAGATAAATCTTCGAATTACATCACACTATGCAACCTGCAATTGACTTAATATATGTCAAAAATCATATTCGGAAGAGTGGGTGGTATACATCAAAAGTTGTAGTTAAGATTCTGCAGGTGCAATTACAGCTACAAAAGGAAGAATTTCATCTGCATCATAGACCACTGCATACTTAGAATTGATCATCTCCCTAAATAAAGAAAATATTTCCTTTCTAATAAAGAAAAGAAAAGAACACTCCTATTTTATTTTCCTCACTGGTACTTTTCAATAAAGTTCCTTTGTATTTTTATTAATTATCTTTTGGAAGATCTTTGGTTCTCTTATTTCTCCTTTATTTATTATTATATGTCATATCGTGCTGTTAATAGTTTAACTTGATTCAATTTTCTGTTTCAAAAAATCGACGTATAGTAATATTTTTTTCTTATTTAAACTACACATTAGAAGTAAGAATATGCACGAATATAATGCATCAATTTCTCTTTAACAAATTCAGAAAATAAGTTTCCGCTATAATTTGTTTTGATATGGAAGTATATTTGTTTAGTCTTTAAATGCTTCGTGCTTTTACGGTTTTCGAAAATCCGAGAATATAAAGTAATAAAAAAAAAAGAAAGGAAGTGCGCGTGTGTGTGTGTATGAACACCTAATATATGTAATATGAAGAAATTGATAGACTGGGTAGCATATGGAACAGGTATATTAACAGGATATGGGACAGGTAAAATAAACAAAATCATTTTTATACGTGAATATCTATGATTACCATAGATATTCACGCATAAAAACATGATTTTTCACTATTGTAAATGGTGCTTTGTTCATAACACATTTTGTTATTAAAATTTACATAATGTAATATTTGATATGATTTCATGTAAATTTATGTTGTTGTTGTTGTTACTAATGACACTTGGACAGGCCAAGCTTGCTATACCTCGGATATGCGAATTATAAGTCAATTGCGGGCGTCTTTCGTTTAATCAGAGCACCACGAAAGTGAAGGTACGACTTTAGCTCTTCAAAATCTCTAATAGATGGCAGCACCAGAAGATCTACTCCCTCAATTTTGGCATTGATCTGAAGGGGGAGTAAATTTCTCCAGACCATTGCACCCATAGTAATTGCTTAACTACCGACCGCAGGACTTTCGATTCCACAGATTTAACGAGCACGTATATCGCATGTACTCGGTGGTTCTTTGACGGCATTGGGAATCGAACCCCAACCTTCCGGATGGAATGCCGATACTCTAACCACTAGGTTACCACGGCCTACGTGAAATTATTCGAATAATTATAGTTTCACATGATCTTTCATCTTAATCAGGGTTAATAGAAAGTTTAAAAAAAATGCAGAGCACTTTTTTTTCCAAAAAATATAAGAAAACCAGATATCAATTGTAATTAAAGTATATTATTTACAAAACATAGAATAAATATTAAATACTACTGAATTTTTAAGTTTTGGTACCTTTTTGTTAAAATGTATTCCGATGATGCAAATATAATTTTTTAAGATGATTAATAAGATTTTTTTTATCATCCTCTGTAACACATTATCATTTTTTTAAAGTTTAAATATCGAATAATATAAAGTTTTATAAATTGCTGCAAAAAGAATTAATAACAGATAAAACACAATAATTACAAAACAAGAAATAAAAATTCAGTTCTTATTTGATATTTAAATCGATTGGTGCTCAGTTTTTTTTATATAAGTCAACACATTTTACTACTTACTTTACATAAAATTATCGCTCTCTTTTCTGATACACCGTGAGGAAACTTTGTTTATATTAATCGGTATTACGAGTCGAATTCAAGTTGCATGACTACCTACCAAAGATGGTTCTAGGACATACTGATAATAAAGGATTCTTTACCATTTATTATCCGTAAGTGCTTCCATTATTTTGAAAGCCACCAATGTGTGTATGTAAAGTTGGTTTCAAAATAATTAAAATAGTATGAATTATATATATATATATATATATATATATATATATATATATATATATATATATATATATATAAAGAATGATAAAATACAGTTTGGATTCGCGCCAAGGCATCTATTCATACAAGTGATGAATAGTGTTAAGAGGAACATCGTACTATTCATTTTATTTTCAATAATTATCCTATTCGTCCTTCTTTTTCCAATAATTAATCAAGAAAGTGCGAATCATTTTTAAAGGTCTGGACAGTAAAATGTAAATAACTATAATTAAATTATCGATTTTAAGCAAAAAAGGATTCCATGAATGAATATTATTAAATAAGTAACATTCATAAATCATCTTGAGGATTTTTCTTATTATAGTTATTATTTATTTGAAGTGTTCTCTAGCAATTAGCTAGCCAAGATTACCCAAAATGTATTTCTTTAATTTTTAAGTTCTATATTCTTATTCATAATTATTAAAATGCTGGTACATTTAACATAAAGTAGTTATAAATAAGATATTGAGACTAAAGATTCAAATATATTCTTAAATATATTAAAGAAATTATTCTTATATATAAGCTTAAATACAGAACAATGATAATCTGCTGCTCCAAATAATTTTAACCGGCTTCAGTATGGAATTATGTCTACAATAAATTTCGTTATTTACACAATAAAATATCTACATTAAATTATAACGTATAATATACAATAATGAAAAAAAAATTCAAACTGGAAAGAAATAAAAGCAGAAAAATTTATAGCAATTAATACATTTATTTTTATATATATCAGCATTCAAATAATTATAAAATATCATACAATCATTAGTGAAAGCTAAAAAAAGTATAGCTTATGTATTAATAAAGTCATATCACATTATGTATTAATAAAGTCATATCCTGCCAAACAAAAATAAAATCAGTAGATCAAATGAATAGGAACAACTATGAAATTCAAAAATTCAGTAAATGTGATACCTTTCACTCCACTATCAAAAAGATTAGTCTTCAATAAGCTTACCTTTCGATTTCTATATACTATTAAAGATTAGCTTTTGCTCCGTTGGCAATGGCTTTTGCTAAATATCCTGAAAATATATTCAATCATGTGCTAGAAAACACATATACATATCAAATATCATTTATAACCCCCACTAATAACCAGAACGCGGTTTTTAAGTCGTCTAATATCTGAGATATTTTATTTTGGAAGCTATTTGCGCCATAAATCCAGCAGAATAATTCACAAATCCATACAAATGCAAGCGCGTGTAGACATTCTCAACGCCTTATTGCAAGGCAGCTTAAGTATACTCAATAGTAATCATTACTGGAATTTAGGTGTCAATGGCAGCATCTGAAATTAAAAATGATTCTGGAGCACTCAGAAACAAATTCCGATGGAATGTGTCATGGATTGTCAGAAACTGATTTGCCACCTGCTGAGCTGTGGTGCACCTGTTCCTGTTTGCTGATACGACGATATATGTCTTCTGCAAGCGTCGTACTTCTAACACGATCTCACCCGCGCCGCCTACTACACATTCCAGTAGTCTTAAATTACTTCCACAGCCGTGAAACAACGCTGTGAGCGATGTCGAACTCCCTGGCAACATCTGTTATTTTTCGCCCTTCTTCGATCTTTCCAGTAATTCGGCCACGCATAAAATCATTTAAGTGATGTCGGGAAGACATGCCAAAAATTTCAAGTTCGTCTACTAAATCTTTCCTGCAAAACTTTGACTTGAAACAACTGTCCACACGCGTCAAAACCTTTAAAGCTCTTATGAACGATATCACGTGATGAACAGACGTGGAAAATCTTACTATATCCCGCACTTATTCTAATTTTCCACATTTTGCTTCCTTTCATTTTGTGGTTGCTATGGATGATAGTGTTATCCGTTTTTAGCAATTGTCCAGCAGTGTATTATCACTTCTCCGCTTGTAGATGGCACGTCAGATTGATTTGGATCTTGAATCGTGAGCAACACTGAACTTCAAGCAATTTTCCACAACGACGGTTTTTGACAGGTTTGCTTCTCCATTGAAATTCATTTGCTGACGAATTTCGATCGATTTTAGCTCTTTCTACAAAATAATAATAATAAATACAGTAAGTAGTAAGTACTTGTTTTTGCGAACTCGTAGGGACTAGTGAGAGTTCGTAAAACAGAAGAAAAATGCACTAGATTCTTAACATGTAAACTTTTTTTTACCTAACTTCATTTATTTTTATAAATAAAATACCATTAGTTATTTAATATGCATTACATATAAGAAACATGCAGAATAAGATTTATACTTAAAAAAAACATATACTTTTATTTTATTGATTCCATTTTACCATACAACTTTCTCAACAAGAAGCTCAAAGAGAGTAAGGTTTTACTAAATTTTTGAAGCTAATCGTCTGACATTTTGAAATCTTTTATATTCAGCTTCATATTCGAAATCAGTTGAATTCTCTTTAATGACATTACCATGAACAGGAATTATTTCATTTTCTCAACTTTTTTTTTTTAACTAAGTTTGTCTCATTTAATAATTTTTCGTCTACTTCTTTAAAAATGTTCCTTTTGACTTCAATTAATACCCATATTCGTTTCTTCAACAGCGACAAACCCTCAACAGAATCAGCAGTCTTTCTCAACAAACGAAACTTCAAAGTTGTTCAAATGAAACGAAATCAATAACAGGACAAGAGAAATCCACTTTTAAAAAGTTTTGCCTCATTATGTTCTAAAGTAGGGGGGAGGGAGAAGAATTTTTCCCATTCAGTGCTCTTACGTACGGGGAGCACAAAAGTTGATTGAGGTACCATAGTTCTTTCCCATCAAATATCTGATATCCATTAGTCTTCTATTATTATTCCCACAATGTCTAGAATGCTTGCTCATGTCGCTTTATAAAGCAGTCCTGTATTATATAAAAAGAAAATTGAACAAAAAATTAAAAAAATATCAGATCATAAAAATCAAAAACGAGAAAGAAAACCATTTGTAAGAATCGAGTTTCCAAAAATAAGATTTATCGAAATTTTAGTCCGTAAATGAGAGTCAAAATAATGTCTTTGGTGCCCAGGTAGGGACTAGTAATTAAACGTAAAAACGAATGTTCGCAAATTAGGGGTTCGTAGAAAAAAGCATTTACTGCAATAAATCTGGTAATAAAAATTTTTTTAGGCTAGTTATAAATACTATGCTAACCAGTTAACTCTTAATAGCGAATGGGAATAATAAAAGAATAGGAACGGTATAAATCAGTACGCTATTTTTACAAAAGAAAAAAGTTTAAAATTATTCAATTATAAAAATAAATAAAGCTTATAAATTTATCATGAGATTTCATTAAGTGAGAGCATTAAGTTATTGTGATGCAACTCATCAAACTGTAGTATCATATATTCTTTTTGCAATGCAATTAAAGCAGAATTGTTTGACATACAAATTGTTATACTTTTTACTATTCAGCTATTATGTTATTATCATTTAACATTATTTTTTTCTCTCTTTTTTTATCAATATTTATCGCTTTGTTATATTTGCTATTCAAATTCATTATCTACCGAGTCCTTCTCGATATAATTTCAATGTTCATTTTTTTAATCGCTTACATCCACAAAATTGAAGGTTTATTTCAATTTTTTGTTAACAAGCAGGTTTCATGAAGAAAAATCGAAATGCGGCAAAATATATTTAATAGTTTTGCATTCTTAAAAAAATTAGTTAGTCATTCAACACTCATTTTTAATTGGTTGGGTTTTCTGGCGCAAAGTCCAAAAAGAACAAGCCGTGCTGCGCCAATCTTTGATTTTAATAAAAATACTGTATTTTTATTTATTTCTTAAAATATAGAAAACCCAAGCAACATTAAAATGCAATTAAAAGACAAAATAACCGTGTATATATTAAAAAATTATAATTTATGAAAATATAAAATTAAAATAAGATTGAGAAACCTATTGTTTTTAAAAATGCAAAAAATTTTCTATTTAAGAGTTCTCCCAATAAATCAAATAATGTTAAGATAGCTGTTTTAAAAAAACTGTACAAGATAATTGTTAAAATCAGGCATGAAATATTCTCATTTTTGGTATACGAGGGTTAATTAGAGCAGGACCTATAGTTTACAGTGGATATTACAAACATACAGGCATGAGTAGGATTTGATTCTACTTGTGCATGCATGATGAATAGAATTGAATCCATGAAATGTTGAACTAAAAGTAACAGGCTCAACATATTCAAAACAGACGGCACAAAAACATAACTTGTAATTAAACAATTATATTGCACATCGTATTTTGGCAGTTTAATACAACATTGTAATCTTTCCCTGCAAAACTAACAAAGGCTACCAAAAAAACAACCTATTTTAATTCAAAATAATTTATACTAATCCCAAAGCAAATTAAAAAAAAGAGGTAGCTCTACCAAACAGAAGTCACTTTTAAATATCAATGGTTAATTACAATTCACAAGAACACATGAATAAATGGAACAAATAAGCATGACTGAAAATTTAAATAAAAACATAAGGGCAATATCAAAAAAAATTGCTCTATTTTTTAGGAAGGAGAAATACTTACTTCTACAATAAATATTATTTGTTTGAATAGCATTCTTTTCTTAGAAAAGAGCTGAACATTCTTAGAAAATTATCTTAGAAAGAAAACTGAATATATTACTAAATAAATTGAATGCCAGAGATTTAGATATTCAGCTGCCATCTGGGCTAATTATTGCAGGAAAATTGTGTAAAACATAACTATACAAAAAATAGACAATCTAATATTTGAACTCAACTACAAGAAATGTAGCATTATACAAAGATAAAACAATATGTACAATCAATAATGACTTTGCATGACTATATATCAACCACTTTACTCAACAAAAAATTTAAAAATTACTTTAATTCATTCAGTTAATATACTTGAATATTGCCATTCAATAGAACATAAATTCCACACACTTCTATTGACCACATCAATTGTGCTGATACAAATACAAATAACTTATGTCCCTTCTGGATGTTCTTTATTATACATGAATTTTCATATCAGTAATTAAAGATAAAAATGATTCAATTCCAAACAGATTATTGAGATTTGAGCTGTCTTCAACATATAGTCATCTCTCCTAAATTATACCATAAGTTAATCATAAATTTGGGTCTGATTACATCCAGCAGCAAAGAGGAGAAACACTCTTTTCAACTTTTCCCATCTGATAACACAAAAACACTGTAGCTAATACGAGAACACATACTTTTGATTCTGTCATTCGGGACATACTCTCAACAACTTAACAGTAAACAAAACTCACTTTTAATTATGAAGTAATACATTATTTTGAATGAATTATTTTTTTTACATAACTTCATGAACATCAACATTCACCAAACATCAAAAATTTAATTTAAGAACTCAGATACATAACATGTGCTGAAATAATTACTAGTTTATGAATGCGATCACATAATAATAATCTCTTAATTAAATAATTTAAATACAATATTAAAATGTAAAGTGTTAATAAGGAGAAAAAATTGAGAAAGAACCGCAACACATAATATCAAACATTTTAATGAAAAGATAAAAAAATCTGTAATGACAATAAATAAAGTGATCAAATTCATTTAAACAATACTTGCTACATTTATTTGATAACAGATCTGATAAATTTCATAGTTGTGATTCAACATTCAACTTTGCTTATTACTTCTAAAATATATCAACAAAAATGCATTACTGTAAGCTTTAAGATATTTAAAAATTTCAGGCTGATTTTAAATTGAAGTGATATGATCTATGTTGTACTAAATATTACTGGATTAAAAAATATATTGAAATTTACATTTTCCATACTGTTATAAAAAAAGTCAATCTATTTAGTTGATTTTTCTGAACTGCATTTTAACTCTTCGAGAATTTGATTGTTATCAGTTACAATTATTTTTCCAAAAAAAAGATACTAACATCAAGCTTGTTAATTTTGCAGAAAATTATTTTTTTCTACACTAAATGTCTGAAGCCTATATAGCAATATTTGTAAATTTGAAACTATTATTTTTTTATAATATTCAGGAAATAAAAAAGTAAAAAAATCACATAATTTTTTTTCCTATTTTAGAAAAAATTGCATGATAATTTAGTAATTATGTAATAATTTATATTTTCTTTATCGATATCAAGGTATAAAAGGACAATTGAAACAATGCAGCAAATAAAATATACCTTCAATTTACAAAAAAGCTACAATAAGCCTATAGAAAGAAATACGAACAAACCACAACTGAAACAATTTTTTTTAACAGGTTTGACACATTTTGATGTTTATATGTTCATAGAATAATCAATATATAAACAAGTTCAGAGCATTTATTCATAAAAATTATTTTTACAATGCAAAAGTTTTCATAATTTTTCTTTTTTGGACATGTTTTCTTTTGCAAGAAACTTCTGCATTTGTTATTAATTATAAACAACTTTTCTTGTTTGAATACCTTTCCTTTACCATCTGTATTGACTATTTCACAGGATAACATATTGGGCATTAATTTTTGGGTGTTCAAATCTCCTAACATATTACTGGATATTTTTTTCTTTTGGAAATTTGTAAAGGACACCATGCAGGAAAGGAAAGAATCGAACAATAGTGACCAAAAGACCAAGTTTACAAATACAATATCCATGTATTTAGAAAGAAATTGATTTTTTTCTTAATATTATACAGGGCACACATAAGATATTATGAAGAGGACACATGTGGAAATCCATAGATAAAAACTATAAAACGTTTTGGCTCTAACTACTGAGAATATTATTCTGCTTTTAATGTTTTATGGATTATTAAATATTAAATTTGTGTCACACCTTTTATAGACATCCGTTTATTATTTTTCTACATATTGGACAAATACCACAATTAAGGGAAGACAATGGAAATCAAAAGAGAAAAATTCCAGCTTATATGATAGAAAAACTTAGTTTTATTAAGGCTCAACAATAGCATCAACTGAAAATCATGTAGCAAACTGTTCAGTAGTGCATAACTAATGTTGCCAGTAATTTTAACATACATAAATGCTTATTATATAATATGATACCTTTATTTTTTGCTATTCAAGCCTTATATATATATATATATATATATATATATATATATATATATATATATATATATATATATATATATATATATATATATATATATATATATATATATATTATATATATATATATAGGACAAATATTGAAAAGTTTATAAAAATTATTTAAGAAATGATTCCATTATCAATGAATGAGCTTTAGTAACTGAAGAAACTTGATTAATAAAAATAAAAAAAAAACAAAGGAAGTTTTCCAATATTCATCAACTGGTTTCACAAAACTGCACATTAAAATAATTGCTTTCATATTCTAGCAGTAAATATTTGATGTTAGTAATTTTAAACTTAAAATTAAAATCAACTTTGTTTTTAGTAACCTCTGCAGAGGAATTTTTTTTTTTTTAATTACGTCCTTATGTTGGCTCTTTCAAGTACAATAAGTCTTGCAATCCAATAAAGAAAAGAAATATCTCCAGGAGTGGAGAACGTCATGAAATGTGAAGAAGAGCGGGCTTCCTGGAGGGCAGAACATTTCCAAACATGCTCGCCATCCATGTCAACATGTTCCCTACATAAAATGCAGTTGGGTGAATCCATAAGCCCTATGTGATATAGATGTTTCTGGAGAAAATCATGCCCAGTAAGTAACCTGAAGTAGGAGACCCCTATAGATCTAGGTAGATCTCTGGGGATACATGAGGTCAGCAGGGTCCTCCAAGAGGCATCAACTGCTTTCTCTTTGTAATAAATTTTTCGCTAGTGATGCACGACCCGTTTTAGAAGGAGTTTGACATTTCTCAGGCCAGTAGGAGTATCTGGAGGGTTTAAAAAAGAAGCCTCTTTCACGAGATTGTCTGCTTTTTCATTACCAGACAAGCCACAATGGCTAGGGTGTACAAAAAATTTAAAAGTTATATTTTCATTTTACCTGTGATGATTCTATATAATTTTGTACATTTTATTTTTTAATCAAAATTAAGCATCATATGTAAAAAAAATTGTATCTGTCAATAATAATGGTAAAAATATCATATATATAAATAAATGTGATCAAGACAGAAATTTATCATTTCTGTCTTGAAAAAAAAATTGATGAATTTAAGTTTTAAACATAAACTTTGCTTAAAAAAAATAATAAAATAAAAGGTAAAGAGCAATTATTTAAAATATTATACTTTCACAATTTCTCCTCAATTTTACAAAGTTTATTTTTTTCACTGCAATTGCCATTTAACGAATATAAATGAAAAAAAATGACATAACTGCTTCAAAGAAAAGTTACTAAGGCCTTAATATCTTCTTAAGAACTGAACCAAATAAAGTCACCCTTTAAATTATGAAGATTCTAGCCCCGTAAGAAAAAGAAATATTACAAGTTTAATTATTAACTTTCATTTATTTATAATTATTTGCATTATACAATTATTGCAACTTTCATTATGCATAGTTATTAACTTGCTATCTTATGTTTTGTTAAACAAAAACCAAGACTTATTAGCAAGTCTAAAATTTTAAACATATTGTGATGAAAAAAATCTTCATAATTTCAAAAACGCTGTAATTTGATTAAAATTTGGGGCAATATGATATGAAAACAAGCTAGTTAATTCTTAATAAGTGGATTTTTATTAACTGAATTAAAAAATATTTTTAATCTTTAAAACAAAATCAACATAAAAATTAAAATTTTTATATTTGAGTAGTTATGTTATTATTTCCTTCATCTAAATTAGGACATCAATTCATGTTCCCACCCTAAAAAATAAACAAATAATTATGTATTTCATTTCGAATTTCACTTTTACTAAAATATAAAATTCTTACATTTAAAAAAAGAAAAAATTATATAGAGGTATTTTTTGTACTGACAATAATGCATCAACAAAATGAAAAACAATTAAGAGAACTTAATCATAAAACTATATTCCACAAGTAAAAAATAAAGACAATAAAAACAAATAAAAAGCAAACACAAAAATCTATGTAAATTACTTTTTAAAATTTCAAACTTCATTCAACTATTCCAAAATTAAAGCTAAAATTAATCTAACATTCCATCAAATACTGCTTTAAAAAAGTTTAAAATAGTTTTCTGACTTTCTATATCAGACAAAAAAAAAAAAAAAAAAATTCATTATGAAAAAATGAAACATTTTTCTAGTTGATCAATGTTTATAACTTTAGTTAAATTATTAGTAACTTTGTGAAGAGAAAAATATTATTATTCACTTACTTATTTCAGTTGAAAAATTTATAAAATGCTTAATTTCTATTTGCATATCAAAATTTAAAAAAATGATTGGCTTATTAATACTTTCCCACACACAGGAATCAATTTAAAAAATAAAATTTTTTGATCTTGTTTACATTTTTTATAGTATTAATCACCATTACTAGAATATTATATATATAAAAGGTACAATGAATAAATTTTAACATCACATTTAATGAGTAAATTAACAAGCTTTATGTATGGAAGAAGATCCATTAAATATTTTGATATAACAAGTAAACTGAAATAAAAAAAAAAATTTAATCTTATTCCCAAGTAAATGAATGCATGATACAAGGAAATTTAATTTTTTTTCTACGAAACCAAATAATTTATATACAAGATGATTAATATCATGAACTTACTCATAATTCAAACAAAATTGAACACAGAAAATTTTTGAGCAAATGGAATGTCTTTATCTCTATTCACATTTCTAACAATAAATATTATGGTAGTTCCATTCACAAAATAAATATTTATATATTTCAATATATAGACTTTAGGTATATAGTTCATTACTTTGTTGAATTCCTTCTTCAACAAAGATACCATTTATGGGTTGAAATGAATTCATTGACTTATGAACATGTAAATTAGAATTTACTAACAAGGACAAGCTTATTCAAGTAATTGAATAAATTTCTTGTAGTAGTCAATAGTTAAATGATCTTCAGATGTTTTCATAAAGATTCTGAAGATAGTATTTGGTATCAAACATGGCACTGTGAAAGCAGTCCTTAGTTAAAAGTCCAAATTATTGGAATGAACCTGTAAGGAAAATATATACGAATTTTTTATTTTACAAAATGTGTTCACAAACTAAGATAAATATTAAATTAATGAGTTAAATTTTAAAAAAAACTAAAAACTTACACACATTACTTAAATTTTGTACCATATGATAATAACTGCAAACATTGATTGAACATATTGACATACTGAAGAGATATGTTTATCAAAATGGTAACTTTTTTGCAAACAATGGCTAATTAGACTGGGATTGACGGTTTAAAATGAATTCTGAACAACTCAAAGTATTTAAACTTAAGCTGAAAATTGATCTGATCTCGTAAACAAGTCAAAACATTAACAATTTGGCTTCTAGCTATGCAATAAATCTGAAGTTAAGACTAATGAAATGTGCTACAGGAAATGTTATTGGCTATTTAAAGTAAAAGTAACATAGTACTAATTTTAATTTATTTGTTGCTCTATGATCACTTTTTGCAAAAAAGGACTAATCTGACTATTTTGACATAGTTTAAAGTGTACTCCAAACCCCTATAAGTACCCATGATGAAAGTGGGAACATAGTAGAAAGATAGAAGCAGCAATAACAATGAACATGAACATATTTATAAAATTAGACACACTTTTTCATTTACCCACTAATATACTCAAGCATGGAAGGCTGATATATTTTTCTTTTTGTATGTATATGTGAGCATAAGATGAAAAGTTTTTTATTATCAACAACTTGATTTGGAACCATTAGCAATTAATATTTAAACAAATTAGATAACTGTATCAAATTTCCAATAAAGAACATATAAAAATGCAAATTAGCGAATTCTTGAATTCAGAATTTCTGGAATAAAAAAGTAGATCTCATTTTTAGATTTTATTACCCTATAAGGGACAAAATGTACATTTTAGTTCAATTTTTATTATACTTTGATTCATATCTAAATTTTGATTTAAATTGAAACGCATTCTAAAGTGAATATTTTTTTAATTAAACCATAGCATAATTTAGAACAATTTCAATAGAAGATATTTCTATGCATATAACATTGTCAAGTTTCTATTTTGTTTGTACATTTTTTTTTATATAAAATTCAACTCCACTATCAAAATTTTACTCTGCATTTATTATTTTGATTCCAACTCTTCATTTTTTACAAATATTTTTAAGAAATTATTATTTACTAGTGTTTTGGAAATTTCGTATGTTTTTCAGTTAAGAAAATAAAATTAATGTTTGCTTCTGTTTAATTTCATTTGTTTCTCAATGATCAATTTTTTACACACAAAGGTTTATTAAATTAATTTCTGGAGATTAAAATGGATTCCAAATCATTTCAATATTCCAAGCTCAAAGTGAGAATCAAGCCAACAAATTTTGAACTTAAATCTAAAGTGTGAACCATTTAGTAAGCATCTCAACTGAATTTAACATGAATTGAATTTTAAAAAAAAATGAAAAAGAGGAAGATTTTATCTCCTCCTCCACATGTGCCAAGTAATAATTCAAGTTCAGAGATATCCAGAAGAGTGCTTACAGGAAAAGGATATACACAACAAAAACATTATTAAATCAATATCATGAAAGATATTCATATACTAGCTAGTGAATTAGAAATCTTTGAAATTTTTATTTAAATGTTTGGTAAAGATGAAGTTTGCAATGCAGAGAATATGTTACATACCATTAGAATCTTAATGTAAGTAAAGAGAAAAAGTGAATTTAATGATGAATGTAGGAAAATTTAAAAAAAAAAAAAAAAATAGACCTTTCACCACTCTATAAAGGATCATTGTTAGCATCCATTCGCAAAGTCCTCAATTTCAAAGACACCAAACCTCACTGGCTTCTCAAATGCAGCCACATAAAAGATTTTCAAAGGTTGGAAACAGAACTAGTCCTTGTCAAGAACATGTAACTTTGATTTGAGCAAACTTTTTAAAAAATGTGATGTGTGTTGTTTCTGACTAATCGCAAGGCAGAACAAACTCTACCATGCTTCAAATGACAAAAATTGTCAATCAAGGCTTTTTCCAATATATTTTGCCTCAAACCATGCATAGATAATTATAGAGCATAGGAATGCATTGACTGCCTGTGAGAAAACCAGCCATTTCTGCTAAAAAATGAAAAGTTTTGTTTGCAGTGATGCCAGGAAATAGACACAGCAAAGCTTAGATATTAAACCCATAGAAAATATGTAACATTAGGTAGAAAAATGCATGTGATAGCACTCTTTTCTTCAATCTTATTTACAAGATCTAAACAGCTGCATAGACATTATGCATGATATTCTGTGGACATAAATGTACTACAGAAGTGTGTAGATTTGATGTCCAAATGAATAAAAAAAAGACCTTATCTGAGTAAAAGGTGGTTCAATAAAATATTAATCTCAAGTTTCATTGCAGGTATGTAAAATTTTTAAACAATAAAATTACTAATCACTTGAAGAAAAGTATACTAAAAAATTGTGCATTACATAAACATAACTGAAGTGGGACTTCTGCATCCTCATCATCAAACCAACTCTTCTCGTTCAATCATAAATATCATGCATACATGTTCAAGTACGAAACCAAAAGTTTTTGGTTACAGTTAATTGCGCTTGGTTTTTTTCCCAGCCTTTTCCTTAACAATTCTTATTTTTAATTTTTCTTGATATAATATTAGGCAAATGCACTAACCTAGAAGAAAAATATAAGAGCAATATTTCTGAGCATTAAATATATTACAAAATGTTTACAAAAGTTTGTGTGTAATTTGTTGTAATACTGAGCAAACAATCTTTATATATTACTAAAATTTTAATATTAAATAAAATAACACTAAAATAATATATACTTCTGCTTGTAAATAGTTTTATGTTTTTATAAAAGTGAATGTGAGAAAATTACGATTTAATTTAGGGCATTCATTTTATTTAATTTTTGAAATATATTACTATAATTTTGCTTTTCAAAACTAAAATCTGGAACATAAACATAAAAGTAAGATCAATAATTGATGATACATGATTTAAGATAAAATATTAAATTTAATTTTTCGTAAACATAAATGTGGCTGTGTTAATGAATCACAAAAATGTTTCACAGTAATCATTAAATATATTTTAAAAAATAATAAAACGTTAAAATAAACCCTTGAGTACCATTTAATTTTTTATGTAACTGTAATGATTTAATTTGACAGTTTTCTAATTAGTGCCATTTTTATAAAATGATTTTAAAATAATCAAATATGAAATATGCTCTAACAACACTGATTACTACTCTAAGTGGCATTTGTTATCTTCATAAAGTTAAAATTTATTTTGAAATTACTCCAGCAATTTTACCTTTTTCCACTTTACTCAAAAAAATTTATTACATTATATGTTTAATGATGTTGTAACATATAAAATGTTTCTGTTATTATAACTGCGTTATCTTAAAAAGTAAATGTTTAAATCATTAAAGAACAATGAAATATGAAATTGTGAAGCAAATACTTTACTATAAATTAATAGCTTACAATTATTCTTTTATAGCTCTTTTATTGAATTTATAAAAAAGGACAATATCTGGTTCATTTAATCAGACAAGAACATTTATTAAAGTATTACATTTCCTCAATATTTATTCCTAGATCATTATAATTACTAATGTAAACAATATTTTAATTGTAATTATTTTATATAATTTCAGCATAAAACTAATATCTAAAAAACAATATGCTTCCATCAATAGAGATAAAAATAACAGCAAGTAATTTATTTCAAAAATTAAATAGATACATAAGTTTTATAATAAAGCTTAAGCATTTCAGAAATTGAGAGGTATTTTGAAATTTTGATAATGAAAGGCAATATCAAGTATCTAAGTGAACTTTCTATTATTGAAATTGCATAAAATATATATTTTCTTACCATTAATTTGGTAGCAAATATGAAATTCTCCTAAAGCTAAGTGCATTTTGTCAGCCATCTAATGGATGTCCAAGGTAAACCATAGAAACTTCAGTGTTCCCATATACAGCAGAGATTGCAGGATAAAGTTTCTTATCAGGTAACCCTCGAAAAGCAACTCCCAAAAACTCATAGTTTCTTTCAAATGCAAGAGTATTATCTTCACAGTCCAAAATCACACGAATACGTTCTCCAACCTGCACAGGCACCATGGGAGCAAAATCCATGACTTGCTGCACAATAAATGAATACACAGTCAAAATACAGAGTGCCTCACTAAAGATAGTTGCAATAAAAAAGCTTACTGTAAAATTTTATTCTATGCCAAAAAACAAAACACTTCACACTTATTTATTTAAAAAAAAAACATACCAAATTCTACATATTTTTATAAAATAATGTGCATGCTTTTTAGCATAGTTTTTAATAAGATTTTAGAAACATTTTCAATGCAACGATCTTTTTTCCAGACACCCAAAATAATAGCAAAAAGTCGCTTAGATTAAAAAACACCTACTTTCTAATCTGCTCTGCATTTTAACAAGAATTTAGCCTTTTACAGTTTAAAGTAAAACATACGTATAGGAAAAAATATTCTGATGTAATTGTCAGCAATTATATGGTCATTAAAAATCAACACAATTCATAGAATTAATAACTTAAAATGATTGTAATAAAAATATTGAACAAAATTCAATTATATGAGCTGTATAGCTATTTTTTTAAAAAAAATAGTTTTATTGAGATAAAAATATTAATTAGGATGATAATTCGACATCAAAACCTCCTAAGATTGTATATTTCACTGTAAAATTTCTTTATTTGAAAAATGTCATAATTTTGTACAAGTCAAAATACAAGTTTAAAATATTAACTAACAAGAGAAATAAATGATTTGAAGTAATCAGTGTCCTTCCTTTGCATATGTGTATGTATATAAATGTACAGTCACATTGACATAAATGAGTTATGTATGATCATATAGCATAAGTGTGTCAGCTTTATTTAAAATATTAGGAAAACTTCTGTGAAAATTTTATGGCAAATATACATTTGTAAAAATAAATGTCATCAATTGCATAAATGAAGTTGGTTGGTTGAGTTTTATGATGCAAAGGTAATAGAAGAGCAAGTCTCACTACTTACATAAATGAGGATTAATACAATTAATTCATTTAACAAGACAATTTCATTTTCATGGTTATATTTAATCTATAATTTACATTGCCCATCACAGTGTTTTACTCAGTTTAAATACTATATAAAATTATGTCATGTGCCATATAAATTTTTATTATAATAATTTGTTCAAAATTAAAAATCATATTTCCATAGAAAACGAAAATGAAGGGTTTCCCTAGAATTTAAAGATGCTAAATAAATAAATACATAGATATCTTGAAATAAAGAATTTTAACATGTACTGAAATAAATTTTAAGATCAAAAAGCTTATGCACACTAGAATCAAAAAAAATTTTTTAAGTAAAACTATTTAAAAGAAACAGACTACAAAATCATTCTTTAAAAAGGTCTAGAATATAAATTTGTACTAGTTAAATATTGCAGCATTAAATGAGAACTGTGTCAAAAAGTAATTGTTTCAATTAGTTCAACAGAAATCTTTAAAAATGTTAGATTGTTTAAATTTCATATTAGTACATATTTGAAGTTAAAAACACTACATAATATTATACATAAAAATTAAAGGCTATATATATATAGCAAACTTCCTAGGAAGTTTGCACTGTATATTATAAAAAATTTGATTTTTTTATTAAGGAATTTTAATTAAAATTTTAAAGAGAATTTAAATTTTATTTTTATGTGAATAATATTTTAATAAAAAACAATACATTTCAAGGTCAACTTAAGTGACACTGCTAATCATTATTTCCATTAAATTTTAATGAAATTAATAATAAATTTTAATGACACTGATTATTTATGTTATATATATATATATATATATATATATATATATATATATATATATATATATATATATATATATATATATATATTGTCATTATATAAATAAAAAGTTCGATTAAATTTAAAAATACTTAAACAATGTATACCTTAAAAATGTATCTAGTTTTTTAAACAAATTCATAACAATCTAATATTGCATTCTTTTCACAAGAGTAATTGTTAACAAATTAAGGTTAATTTAACAATTATCTTTAATTTCAAATTCATAATAGAGCTAAATAAATAAATTATATAAAATTCTATGTTTTTTACATTAACAATTAAATGCCTTAAAATCAACCAAAAATATTTAATTTTCTAACAAAGACACAGATGTAAGTTAAATCAAAAAAGCAAGAACTAAAACATGGTTAGCCATTAACTTAGAAAAAATGCTACTCATTTTTAAAATATTACTAAATATTTTTAGCACATTTTGAAGTGAAAATGCATACTTACTGTGAACTGTAAAACTAATTCAAATTAAACATAATATTTTACAAGCTTTTAGAGGAAAAGTAGATGTTAAGTTTTTCAATTATGTAAACAAAATACATAAATATTTTGTTATGTTACATTCAATTGGTATTTTCAAATTTCACTATTTACTGAATTGATGTTGCAAAATTTATTATTGCTTGTATCACATTAAATGTTCTGAAAACTCATTTTTTATGCCACAATATTCAAGTCACAAAACT
Organism: Latrodectus elegans; assembly: GCA_030067965.1. Classification (NCBI taxonomy): domain Eukaryota; kingdom Metazoa; phylum Arthropoda; class Arachnida; order Araneae; family Theridiidae; genus Latrodectus; species Latrodectus elegans. Next base: position 80,088,495 of record CM057810.1, read on the forward strand.
TTTCCTTTCTTAGTAGATAAACTGCAATAAAAATTAATCTCATAATTCATATTTTAATGAACATTAGAGACATAAAAGCAGATTATCAAACAAATTCCTGGAGTCAAATAAAATTTTTCCAGGTGGTATCAACATTCATATACTTCATAAATAATATTTTACTCTAATTATTATTAGCCAAATACATCTGTAAATATATGCATGTAATATTTTTCAAATGTTCACAGATATATTTTAAATTAATGAATAAAATATATTTACAGTAAAATTTGAAGTGAAACAAATGCTGTAACATTTTTTACTAATAGATATATGCTACAGTAGAGGCAAAACAAAAAAGTACATATTTAAATCAGTATTATAATTCAATTAATAAATTAATGCTCATAGTGAAAAAAATAAAGCATTACAAATCGAGAAATATAGTTATTACTCATATTTTTGTTACTTAAAATTAACAAAAATTAAAAGTATGACAGTAATAAAAATACAAAAGCTAAAGCACACTTTCATATCATTAAAAAAACTTTCATAAAGTACTCAGATATTTAGGAAAGTAGCTATTTTTCTAATTTAATTCTACAAATGATTATTAATTCTAATTTAACTCTTATGCAGGAAAAAAAAAACTTTCTTTTGCAAAATAATTTTTTCTCTGATCTTAGTTTAAATATTTATATTTTTAAATTAATCCTTAATTTTTTACTTCATTAAAATTAAACTATCTTCACAATTACATTTTTTTCTGGAATTAAAATCGATAAAAGAATTCAAACTTTATTAATGTTTTCAAAATGCACACTGCTTTTACCATAAAATAACATTTTAAATGAAGATTTAGATAATTTTGGATTTTGCATAGTAATGCAAATTTTGTATTTAAAATGAAACTACCAAATTACAATGAAATCAATTGTAATTTAACAGATTCAAAATAAAAAATAAACTATTTCGAGCAAAGAATTTTCACTTGATACTATTTTTAAGAAATCAAAACTTCAGGAATTGAAGTGCCACAGATTTGGATAAATTGTGTTTATAACAGTCACGAGCACTTTGTACAATTTTAAAATGAAGTACTTTTACTTTAAATATAATCCTTCTTTAATCTTATTAACCACAACTGAGTGTTCAGTACTCATTACAGATTAATGCAAACTAAATTAAATCTAGATGAAAATGGATTTCAAATTCACAAAAATCATTATCATTAATAGTAAGATAAATGATTTCTTTTATAGAAATATATTAGACAGTAGAAATTTTTTTCTCTTTCTTAAAGTTTTACAGGTTGTATATATTTTAGGATTACTAAAGAAGCAGATTTTATATTTTTAGGCTAATTTGGGAATATTTTGGACAAGTCAAAAGACTTAAATGTTAAATAACACACAGTCGTTAAGATCTTAATGTTTAACAAAAAAGTACTTTGTGTGGCCAAACCATGTTAGAGTCAGTAACTTTTCCTCTATTTCTTGTTCCAATACAGCTTACACTATGGTCCATAGATTACTTTACATCTAATAAGAATAATGCAAACTAATTGCTTCTTTTTGGTTTGATTTAACTGACAATGTCAATAAATAAAATTAATGAATTCGATACTCTTCTGACAAATGATTGATGTCTAAAAAAAGAAGATAAAAATTTGAAGGAATTGTTCAATAGTTTCAATGATCCAAGAGTTTCCAAAATCTTACTAAAAAATTTCTATTTCCACAAGTTTATGTAGTTGTACAAATCCTGTAAAAGACAAATAAAAAGCATGCATCCCTCTTTGATTTAAAAAAGAGAAAGGTTGTCAAGGAAAAAAAAAACATTCCTTCAAAAGAATAATACTTTCTGGTGCAATAAAAATTAGAATTTGTTTGAAATTGGCATTTAACAATATCATTAAAAACTTAAACTACCCAGGTTTGGTTGGTTCGGAACTCAAAGTCGTGTTTTGCATGCTGAATTTAGGCAGGGACCTACAATTTAAAGTTAATTTCAAACCACTACAATCATTCAAGCCCAATAGTAGTTCTAATAAGATGCAAAGTGGGATTTGAACCCACAAACTGTTGACCTGAAGGCCAGAGTGGAAACAATTTAGTTGAACGCAAACTTGGCTTAAGCTTCTTGTGAGATCAAAAACTTCTTAGGAAATTTTTAATCACTTGTTTTTATAATGAGAATCAAAATTAAATAAAAATATTTTACCAGAATTTAATGACATAAAATTTTTACATTTTCAAAATAAGTTACACGAAGAAGCAAAATTATGATTTACAAATATTTAATATGATGGTATTATAGTTTATCAAATTAATAATTAATAAAATTATGAGTTGTATCTATCCGAAAAATGATTTCTTTTATAAAATTACTTACATGAAATACAAATTAACAATATAAAACATATTTTCTTTTAACCAAAACAAATAATCTTTTTGTGCAAGAAATTTTGAATGAATCCAACCTATCAATGCTGTTAATAATTCACTAGTAAAATGCAACTTATTATGATGGAATGGATTCCTTCATTTCACAACTTTCAATCTGAGAAGTTGATTAGAATTCTAAAAGCTATACTTATAATGCTTACACATTCTGCATGATATAATTATTTACATTTGATTTAACAAAAGTAGTCTTTCTAATCTTAAGCGAAATATTACAATATATAACAAATTTCTTATTTTTTTCGCAACTTTTAAATTATAAAATATGTAATAAATTACTATGTTAAGTGAGTAAATTTAAAATATTTACTTTTCAACACATATTACATGGTTATAAAATATTATCATACATCTGTTACTTTTTGTATGTGCATTAGTTTAAATATGTTATAGAGCTTTCATATACTAATTACATCAATATTTATAAAAGATAAAATTTTTAAGTGTATTTTTTATAATAATAATTAAAATTAAATAATTACAAAAATGATCTAAAACAGGTTATTCATCTAATGTTACTGCCAAATTATTTTAATGAATGTATGCCACAGCTTGAAAATTAATTCCAATAATTAAATGTTATTGATTTAAAGAAAATCTGCAGCCTTTTATAATAACTAACTTCCCATTCTTCAAAATATATATATTTGGAAAATCTATGAAGCTCAGTTTGTAATATTAGATACTGCTGTTTTTAAAACAAAACAAAAAGTATCTTTTAACTTGAATACATACTATTAAATTATCACAAATTTTATTTCTTTAATATATAACATGCATATGATAAAGGTACATAATTTATTTATTTTGAAAACAAGCATTTTTTACCATCATGTGTTTACCAACCTGATATTTTGGAGCATTATTTAGTTGAGGGTAGTTTCCTTGGCTATCTCCATTATGGAGCAAATGATTGTCCACCAAATTCCACCCCCAACTTTCAGAATTTGATCCCAAAAGAGCTACATATCCTGGACATTGAACAGGAGCTTCTTTGGTGGCTATACCGATGACAGCCACGGTACCCAAAGGTCCTTCCCACCATACTTCCCAACAATGCCGACCAGTCCGAAAACCAATTTTACCTTTAGCTGCATCTGTACTCTGTGCCACAGGATTTCTGTGCAAAGTAAAACCGTTCGGCTTAATATATACATTTCGAGAACACTCGTGTGGGTCCCAAGCATGGTAAAATGCTCTGAGCTTGGCTTTGTATGTTGGAACACTAGAGAGAATGTCAGATCGTAAAGCCTCCTCGGCGAGCTTACGGACGCAGTGCATTCGCCACACATCATTGTCTTCATCATTGAGAAGTTTGTACCAGTTTTTACAGACTAGGGAGCACCCACGCAAATCTGATAGATCTAAATAAGAAAATATAAGTTCTAAAATATTGTGAGTTAAATTCCCCCATTTTCCTTCCGCCATAGCGGAATAAACAATTCCCCCATTACTGAAGCCGTTGCCCATCATATTTAATCAATTTTGTACCGGTATCCATAACAAAATACGAATGCTTGAGGTAAAAGGAAAGTATTTTTCTAAAATTACCTTGTAACAAGTGGCAACAAAAATTATGGAGACAATAGAACTTTCAACGCCTGCAAATTTTGTTGTCAAGATATATTATTGTCCATAGTCGTAAATCCCAGTGATTGATGGAATAACAAACAAATTGCTAAAAAAAATTCCAATCAAAATATTATTCAAAGTTACGATGCTTATTAACGAGATATTAAGAAAAACGTACTTTCCTCAAAAATGGAAAATTGCTGTAATAGTACCAATATTAAAACTAAAACAAGACAATTACCTTCCCTCAACCTATAGACCTATTAGTCTACTGCCGTCTCTAAGCAAAATAACCGAAGCAATTATTCTAAATCGACTAGATGATTTTTTAGGAAACAATAGTATTCTTATTCCTGAACAACACGGGTTCAGAAAATCACATTCAACAACGCATCAACTTATGAGAGTATAGGAAATCATCACCCAGGGATTTCAACATAAAAAAGTACAGGGGCAGTTTCTCTTGATATTGCCAAAGCTTTTGATCCAGTTTGGATTGGTGGACTTGTACACAAACTCATTAATATTGGTCTTCCCGACCCACTTATTAAAATACTAATTTCATATCTTTTGGGACGAAAGTTCCAGGTTCGTATTGGTACTACATACTCAACACGTAGACAAATCTTAGCTGGCGTGCCACAGGGGTTCAAATTGGGACCAAGGCTCTTTCTTATCTATGTGAACGACATTCCAACATCAACACTAACTTCCCTGCACCTTTTTTCAGACGACACATTTATACTAGCACAAGGTAGGAAAACATCATATATCACAGAATCGCTTAACAAACATTTAGAACAGATTGAGCTCTGGTTCGTTAAATGGAAAATTCTTATTAATGTAAATAAAAGTGTATCCATAATTTTTAGCAAAATAAGACTACTTCCAACCAGTGTGATTAAGATCAATAACGAAATTATACCATGGTCACAAACCTGTAAATACTTGGGAGTAACTTTCGACAGAAAATTAACATGGCATCCCCATCTGATATAAATTATTAACAAATTTAAACGGCAAACATCTGCATTATACCCACTTTTCAACTGGAATTCAAAACTTTCCATGGAAAATAAAGTGCTCATTTATAAAGCATATTTTCAACCACTTATTTCCTATGCCTGCCCTATCTGGGGTTACACCCACGATAGTAAAATTTAACACGATAGTAATAGATAACAGGAAACTCTCCAAAATAAAGTCCTCAGATGGGCAATTAATGCCCTTTGGTTCATTAGAAACCAAAAAATCAGATAAGAATTAAAAATCCCTACCCTGAGAGAATTCTTCGCGAAAATAATGTATAACGTGATTAAAAATATTGATAAAACTAATAAGGAAACAATAATTAGCCTTCTGTCCTATAATGACCTAAGTACCCATAATAGATTGCATCCTCTCTCATTGCTCAGATATTGCCCAAAGTTTCCTCACCAACCACCATGAAATAAACTGTAAAAAGAAAAAAAAATTGTCTTGGATAACTACTTCTTTGTATGGAAAAAAAAAGAGCAACTTAAAAAAAAGAGCAAATTTTACTAAAAAGATAAAAGAATTTTTTTTTTTTTTTTGTTTTTGTTACATCTCATTCTATATGTGGAAAAAAAAACTATTTAAAATAAAAATGATGATGAAAAATGCATATATAAGTGTGCATACTAAATGTATATAAAAACAGATTTTTTTTTAAATATACATGTATATGTAAAGACATAAAATATAAAAAAAGATAAAGATAAATATATTGCATTACAGACCAATTTATACCTTGTAAATATTATAGCGTGTATAAATTCTTGTAAATACATTTACCTGTTCTTATGTAAATATTCTTATTTCTCTCAATTTATTCCTTAACTATTTTCTTTATTATTCTATTAGTTTCATTTAATTTAAATATATAAATGATAAATTAATCAACAATATTTTTTTAAATTCTGAAATAAATTTTATGAAATAATCATAGTCCCGTCCATTAAAATTTCAAACTCATTTTAAGCCAATCAGATTCAAGTTATAGTTCACCAACCAAGAAACTGCTATCTAATGAGGGTAGAGGATCGCCAGATCCAGGGACCTCTGAAAACTGCCAGCCGGCAATCACTTCCAATCCATAATTATTTTTAATAATTATCAATACTTAATTATTCATAATATTTCCTCTAAGTAATGTTTACTTTTCAAATGATTAAAAGTCAAAATTTATAATTAAGTTTAACTACTGTATATTTCAAATTTCATAATTTTCATACATATGAATTTGTTTAATCTAATATTCATTTTAATTAACAAAATGTAGTATTTAATTTGCCTTTCTACTGTTTATTCATAAATGTTTTAAAAAGTAAATTCAGAATTTCAATTTATTATATTTTTAAAAATTAAAAAAGGATTATTGTTTAACATTTGTATACACGGTATAGATTAAAATTGTTGATAAAAATATGTAAAAATAAGAAAAAAAATACATTTCCTTTATTTTTTGAGATATGCTTAGATGTAATAAAAAAATTTTTTAAGATATACAAATTTGTTTTAAATAATTTCCTGTAAGACTAAACGTATTTATATTAAAGATAATTGATAAATATTACTGGGTGGAAACCCTCTCTCCCTCTTTTTCTCCCTCTATCTATTTATCAATCTATATCTATCTCTTTCGCACAAGTTTTTGGTCCTTGAATTGTTCATGAACCATTGAACCCAGAATTCATATTAAAATTTCCTTTTTAAAATAAAGGAATAAATTCTGATTTTCTCTCAATTTAAATCTGAATAATACATTATCAATTTATATAAATGCATATCCTCAACAAATGAATTATTGTGGTTTGTCGCAATAGTAATTTATAAACTTATATTAAAAAGAATAAATATTATATATATATCAAAATAAATATTATTATATTAAAAAGAAAAATATATATCATACGTTTCTTTCTTTCTTTTTCCTTTTTTTTTTTTAAGAAAAAGTCTTTGTTTTATCTGAAAAAATTAGTTTGTTTTATCATAATTTTCTTAACAATTTTGAGCAAAAATATTACTCCTATAATAGTGGGAGTTATAATAAAAAGCAATTACAATTATAATAAGAAACAATTTTTATAAATGAAATCATGATAACCTAATCTGCAATATAAAGAAAGTTAAATATCCTCCTGCCCTTATGAATCTTTATATTTCTAACCACATTTAATATGTAAAAATAATCCATTTTTTTGGAAATTTTTTTCAGCTTATATTTTTATTTCGACCCAATAGGAAATAAAGAAGTCAGATTGATCTTCTTTTAAATGACCAAATTTCACCAAATCTTTCTGGAGTTTCATTACATTAATGTAAGATGGTTTTTTGAAGACAAATCATATGACATGTAGCTCTCCAACTTCTTTTATTTCCAGACCAGAAATATAGAGCTTGAGCAAACGTTTGAACACAAAAGTTCAGCACCGCTTCCATTCTAAAAAATTCCTACTTTTTCTTGGAAAATAGACTTTTTTGTTTTCTTGATATGTTATTGTTTATGTTTTCTCAATTATCAATCCAAATTTCATGTACAGTTAAAAGAACACAATATTAAAAGAAACTAAACTACGTAAAATTATTCTTAATAAACCAAAAAATAAAAATAAAAATTTCATTTATAGAGAACGCTCAGGCAACTAATCCATCGCACTTCTTCCATCTTGTCTTTCACAAATAATCTTTTCTATCTTTCTCATTTCATTCTCCCAAATATTTGCGACTTATCTCTGAACATAACATATTAATTATAAATAAAATATAAATCTCTCTTAATAAATTGAAATTTTCTGGAGAGTTTTTTTTTCTTTGGAACTGTTTGACACCCCATTTTGAAGAAAGCAGGGGCTTGATAGATCCCTTACCTACATTTGATAACAATAAAATTATAATTATGCAACAAAATAGAACTATAAAATTAGCAATTAAAGTCCTTAATATTATTATTCTTTTGAGAATTTGAAACATTATTTCAAAAACGATATTTTATTTCATGAAAACAGATTGGTATTCTCGTATTTTCATCCTTTCTTATTACGAATGTTATAATATAATATCTTAATATATGTATATTTGCTGACAAAATGCTGGACTTTAAACTCAATTTCTATGTCGATAAATATGCATGTCCCGATGCAGTCGTGGAGATGAGATTGTGGTGTGAAACTCTTGTGGAAGTAAAAATAGTTATTAATGGAATAATTGAAAAACGAAACACATTAATAATCAGAATGGATAAAGGATTCAATATCTCGCACCAGTTAAGTTTTGACTGAAATATATCTGAAAATTTTAAAAATTTGAAAGAAATCTTTTAAATTTATATAATTGTGTGTGTGTGTGTGCAAGTGAAAATGATAAAAAAAAATAAAAATTAAATAATAAAATTTAAAAAAATAAATAAAAGAACCAGAAGAGATTTTGTTAAAAATTATTAGAATTGATGCTCTTGATGTTTATATAGTTAATGATGGTTTTTGCGAACTCATAGGGACTGGCAAAACTATTTTTAAACGGAAGTCCCTACAATAAAAAAATAATATATTACATTGTAGCGACGTAAGAAAATGGAAGTTAAAACAAAACAAACATTTGTTACATTACACATAATTAAGATTAGTTACAAAAGAAAACACTTAATAATTATAAAATAAAATCAAGGTTACATAGTACCAGGGTGGTACAAAACAAACGTATTTAGGAACCAGATGGTTCGTCCTTCCATTTTTCACATCTCTATACTCATCTCATTCGATGTTGTAAGTATATTGGGCAGCAGCGCCATCTACTGTCAATAGCGTTAATATGGGTCTGTTACAATATTATTAGCATCTTATTTTTATCAAACTACTTTTCCTTATAAAATACTTTTAGAAAGAATTATTTAGAATGCACTAAGAAACATTTGCAAGATAAGAGTCATACTTAAAAACATCACTTAATTTATTGATTCCACTGTCTCTAAACAATTTTGTAACCCTCAATTCTAGTATGGTTTTGGAGTCAACCATCTAATGCTTTGAAATTTTTAATGCTCAATTGCATAGAAAAGCAGTTGAATTTCTTGTTAATGACATTATCGTCAACAAGATTGTTCATTTCTCTCCTTTTTTTTTTTCCAGCCAAGCAAGAAAAGCATTTTCTTTAATGATATTTTTCCCTCTCCAATATTTTTGAGAGAAATCATCTTTACTAAAACTGCATTTTTCGAGGATTTTTTCCTATCATTTAAAATTGTCGAAAAGCTCTTCTTTGGAATTTTATAATTCTAGTCAATTTTTGTCTTGTTTAATATTGCTTCATCTAATTTTTTAGAATTGTCCTTTTACTTCATCTGATAAACATGCTTGTTTCCTAAATTGCAAACGAAATCAACTCAATCTCCTTATCTAGAAACGAAACTTTATAAATGGAGTAGTCAGATGAAATGAAGCCAACTATAGAACAACAGAGAGTTCTCCCCTTCTATATTCGAAAATATGGGGAGGAGAGGAGAACATTTCCCTCATTTTAAGTATTTACGTATGGGCATTACAGGAGTTTTGGTTGCACCAGAATAATGATTTGGCATCTACCAGTTAGATGGAAGCATCCAATTGGGAGTTTTCGTAATTTGGAAGCAAGGACCAAGTAGAAGGTCCCTAATCCTTAACCCGCGAGGCCCAGAAATATAATTTCATATAGAGGTCATTCCGCCCACGACATATTTAGCATGCCCTAGCCGTAATAAGTGGACATAGTGGATTCGCGATTAGGTCGGAATTGGAACTCAATACCTTCCGATAATGAGAACGACTTCCTTACCAACTAAGCCATCGCTACATATGGCAGGAAGAAGGCGAATTCCATCACAGTTTTTCTCATCAAATGCCTGATATTCATGTGTCTTTGACTATTGTTCCCACTATGCCTGGAATGTTTGCATGTGAAATTTTGAAGGTGGGATTTTGAAAAAAGAAATTAAATAAATAATGAAAAATATCTGATCATATAAAATTATAAACCTAGAAAACAATTCGACAGAAACAAAAATTCACAAAAATGACATTTTTCAAAATTTTAGTTTTTAAATAGGAGTAAAAATTGTGATTGGTACGGAGTGAGAGCAAGGACTAGCCAATAGAGCGTAAAAATGTGAGTGATCGTAAATTTGAGGATCGTAAAAAGAACGTCTACAGTAAACTTTCGAATCGACAGGTGAGGAAAGAAAAGAAAACTGATGTCATTTTGAAGAAATTTGTAGAATATTGTATAACTAGAAAAGTAATGAATGCGTATATCGTCATTTATTTTTTAACCGAGTGAAAGAAACCGATAAAGTTTTTGGTGATTTTCTCCTTATATCAAAGAAATTAAGTGAAACATGTGGTTTTGCTGATAAAAAAAAAGTTTAATAAACAATTATATCTGAAATTAGAAACAAACAATTGGTTGATCGACTGTTAAACGAAAATAGTTTTACCTGAGAAAAATGTATTAAAATGTGTAAAGCCTATAAAATTGCCGAAAATCGACTTAGAACTCATAATGAGGAAAAAATCTATAGAAATTAATAATGAAGAAATCATAACAGCATATTAATTTAAAGAAAAAAGTGTGCTTAAATGATCGAAATAGTTCAGATGATTTTCGTTTCCGAAATAAAGTATTTGATAAACTTACGAGAACTATAACCAAAGTATGTTGAAAATGTGCTAAGTTACATCTTTTAAAAATTTAATTGTCCTTCATCTGATAAAGTATGTAATACTTGTTAGAAAAGGAATCATTTTGCACGAATGAGTCGATTCAAAAAGAATTTATGAAGATGATTCAAATTTCGAACATTATATTGAAAAATCGGAAGTGCTTAAAAATAATGAATATGTTTTTGATAATAATATAAATAAATATATAATAAGGATAAAAATTCAAATGGTGATAAAAATGGTATGAAAAATTGAAAATTCTCATTTTTTTATATATATAACTCGATACTGGTACTCAATGTAATGTACTCCTGGAAGAAGGAAGTTCTCAGAAAATAATCCAATCGAAATCATTGAACCGGCATGTCGGTTTAAGCACAAAATTTTATTGATACATCACAGAGGCACTACGAGAACTAAACTATAAAAACACAAAACAAAACATTCATTGCAAATCTAGTAATTAGAAATACACGGATACCTATATTCTTATTTGAGAGATAAAGTGAATACTTATTTCTGAAATAAGAATTTAAGTAGAGAATAAGAATATAGGTAGAAGAATATAACGATTGGGGAAACAATTACTTTATAGTAAATTTAAAGAGTTAACTTTTAAAGGAACTATTATTAAAAAATCTGTAATTATTCTTTCCAACCACAATGTTTCTAAAATTAAGCTAAAGAAAAGGGGATTTATTATGTAAAACTGTTAAAGGGATTAAAATTAAAAGAAAAAAAACTTTCGAAACTATCTAATATAATTCTAATGTTTTTCCTATTTTGAGATTACCCACTACTTGGTTTCATCAAATGAGTGTATTCTATAAAATCGGAAAAACTTCACATATTTGATCAGGTGAAATAGTTTAATTTTTTTAGTGGATTAGAGTATTTAAAAAAAGTATGTCAGGTTATAAAACTAAAATCTGATGCTAAAGATAAAATGGAGCTTTGTATGAAAGTTTTCTTTAATTTAGGGGAATTACGGGAATGGAATGCGAAAATATAATCAGGGAATTGATGAACACACCTACCGAATTTGTAAATTCATTAGCTATAGTTCGTAAAACATATAGTAGTTTAATAATTTATTTAGATACCTTTTATTTAAATGAAAATATTTTAAAAGAACATTTTTATTTAAAAACTTTTGTTATTGCTTTAAAATGGCTAGAGTAAAATCGTTCAGTATAAGAGATGAAAACAAATCATTTTGGCAAATTCCACTATCGGAAGCAAATGCTAAATTACATTTAATACTTCGTTGGTTAGGTATTGCTTTTCATGACTATCATATAGTATAAGCTTGCACCTGAAATTTTTCATATATGTTTTACTGCGATACTCTCTAGCATAGAAAGAGTTGGGATTTATATAGATGATATTTTTATTTAAAAAAGAAATAACAAAAAGCGTGATATGCATTTGAAAGAGTGCTAGAGAGAGCTGAAAATAAAAATGTTAAATTTGTTATTGTGTTGCTTTGTTATTATGATATTTGAACAAGTCAAGCTAACTTTGCCGTCGGCTATGCGAATTTAAGTCAGTAGGGTGAATCTTTCACTTAACCAGTACACCACGAAGGTGAAAGTACGACTTTACTTTAAACTCCTCCGAAAGATGGCACCACCGAATTATTCACTGCCTCACTTTTAACATTGACCTAAAGGGGGAGGAAATTCGTTCCAGACCACTACACGCATAGCAACTGCTCAACAATCGACCATAGGACTTGCGATTCCCCAGATTTAACGAGAACATATATCGCATTTTCTCGATAGGTTTTTTCAGGTACTGGAAATTGAGCCCCACCGTTCAGGAAGGAAGGACAATGCCCTAACCACTAGGCTAGTATGGCCCCAAAAATGCTTAATTTAATTTAAGTAAATGTTATTTTGGGTTAGCTGAAGTAAAATATTCATGGTTACTTTTCAAAAGATTGTTTTTAATCAGACGAGGATAAAATTAAAGCAATAAAACAAAGATGGAACCTCCTCTTCAAAATGTAATATATATATATATATATATATATATATATATATATATATATATATATATATATATATATATATATATATATATATATATATATATATATATATATATATATATATATATATATATATATATATATATATATATATATATATATATATATATATATATATAAACATTTTAGGTAGTGATTATTTATATTTCCACATTTATCTCCAATGCTTCTCGATTAACTACAATTTAAAAAATTTACTAAAAAAGTATTATTTCATTTGGAATGTTAACCTTGATAAATGTTATTCCAAATTGAAAAACGTTTTAATGTCACTTCCATTTCTACAGTATTTTGACTCTTCAAAACCTACAACTGCATCGATTGATGCTAGTAAAGATGGATTAGGAGCTGTGCTACTGCAAAACAACTTACCTGTAGCAGCGAGTGGTGAGAAAATCGAAAAAGTAATCTTTCCCAGTTTTCATCAATTTATGTTAATAAATTCATAAAAATGTTTCACAGTCAAAGACAAGGAATTCTTTTTTTCGATTCGCTCATCGCGCAATGATTTGGATGTAGGTAAATTGTTTTGCTGTAGCACAGCTCTTAATCCATTTAATCTAAATTCGCTTTAGGTATGCAGTTAATAAATGTGAAATTCAGAACCTGATTATCATTAGTGTTATGGCGCAGCTTGTCCTTATCTGGACCTTGCGCCATAAAAACCAACCAACCAATCATTAATGTTACAATGCATTTCCAATTGATAAGATATTGAGAAAACTGATTGGAAGTTTACTACAATAGAAAAAACAGTTCTCTTTCAATAAAAAAGACATTTTTTAAATTTATTTTATATATTTAATTGCAATCTAAGATTATATAAAATAGTAGAATTCAAAGCCTTAAAAATTTTTCCTCAGTTTTGAATGGTTACCTCTATAAGAATTTTAAATGGGAAAATATTCTGAAGCATATACCGGAATTATATCGCATATACAATCTTACTCTAAATTTGTTTATTGATTATGAGAGTAATAGTACCCATCCATGGGACTAAAAATTATTTTACAACATAAAGTCGCATTCCACTTTGCGAGTCAGAAAAGATGAAAGTAAAAATGCATTAAGTAAGAACAAAAGGCTTTGATGATCGATGTGGATAAAGCGTATCCTCTACTACCCTTATGCGGTGCATGAGATCATGAATTCAATTTTTATCAGATACCCTGAGTGTTCTGTTTTCTTTGCGCTTTTCAGTCTTGTTGTCTAGTACAGGTTTACAAGAAGATCCTGCGTGATCAAGTAACATAAGTCATTGCCCCTGACGATATTTTGTGCCACTCTGCGAAGGATATCTTGAAAGGTTATCAAGAATTCAGCATATGTAAATTTTCAGTGACAAGAAGAAATATTTTTCCATAAACTGGTACCTGAAAAAGCCAATCGGAATAAACGTTACCCTTTAAAAATGGCATAACCAGGTCATCTGAAATTCTTCATGAATGATTGAAAAGCCTTTTTATGGACGTCCAACAGTCGTCTATTTACCATTCATGACGTCCACTGGATGTGGTGTACTATTCATGAATGGGGAAGAGTTGCAGCCTCCGTTAGTCTATAAGACTGGAGCGCCCAAAGGAGGATGACTTTTGGGGAGGAGAGATCTGATGGAGAATCCACATATGATACTGGACTTTTTAAAGGTGTACGCGCTTATGGACCTGGTCTAGCACTGCAGACCTCGGGAGCATGCAACAACAACACTGGATGTGGTAGATCTATCGTGATCGTCTATTAGACGTATCTAGAGATTGAAAATTTCAGGTAATTTTCAACCTTTGGAATTTATTGGGAATTTCGGAATCAAGCAGGGAAATTTTGGGAATATTGGAAATTTTGAGGGAATAAATTCAACCAATAATCTTTCGTTTAATGAATTGTTTTGAATTCCATACATGAAGAGGAGTGATGTAAACTACATAAATAAAAAAAAGTGTCTGTTTCCTAGTACGAAAGTTAATTAGTTCCTCCCTGAGAAAAACAAAAATACTTGTTAAAATAGTAAAAATAATGAATTAATATTTAATAGAAAATTACCGGTATATTTCTTTTAATTCTAGAGTAAATATCAATATTTCTATGTTTATTTCGTTATAAATTCATAAACTTATGCTGAGAAGAAAGAAAAAATTTTCCTCAACATTAATGTTTAAAGTTATTAAAGTGGTCATTAAAGCAAAACTGTTTTTTTTTTTTCTGGAAAAATTTCTACTACCGCAACTAATTGTAGAGATCTTAAAATGAATGCATTTTCATTTATTTCAAGAAATAATGATAAAAAAAAAAAACTCCAAAAATGCTTTAATCTTTTAAAAATTTCAAAACTCTCGAGGTCTTTCAAAATTCCCGGGAATTTTAAAATTTTCCTAGGGAATAAACCAAGTTTATTTCTGGAAATAAACTTAGTTCTCCCCTCTTTCACAACACTAATCGTATCTGGTTGTGTGGGTATGAACGAAAAATTAGCTGATGAATACCTCACATACGAGGAAGCAAAAGGGAATGGACTCGAAGCACGAAGATTGTAGGAAATGGGGTTCCTCATTCGTTCATCTTACCTTTTTTTAGTTTTCGTGGGCAACTTTGAATCGGTTATTTTGCCATCTTTAACAGGAATGCAGGACATTTCAGAAATGCACAAACGCCAGAATTAAAGATCGAGTTTTGACTATATTTGAAACATCTCCTTCCACACGTATGTAAACTGCGTCATATGAAATAGTTATTTCTCAGCAACAGGTCAGTCATATTTTGCATGAGGAATGCACTCACCCCTACTACGGGCAGAAAGGGCAATATTTTTGCACAAAGGTGATTTTTCTTCACGAGCAGATTTTGTGTGTGCTTTAGAAGACGATTAACAACGAAATAAACTGTGACAAAATGAACGAAATAAACTGTGACAAAATGAACGAAATAAACTGTGACAAAATGAACGAAATAAACTATGACAAAATGAACGAAATAAACTGTGACAAAATGAACGAAATAAACTGTGACTGTACAATGTGTTTCGCGCGTAAATTTCATCTGTTTATTTTCATTCTAAGTTGTTTTGGTCCTAGTTTAATAAATTGTTGATGATTTGAAGTTCATATAAAACATTTTTAATTATCTTTTATAATGAGTTGATCTTAGCAATTATTAAATGATTTTTATTTCTTAAGTTCCTTTTTTTCTATTATAAGTATGAATTCTTTTAAGGCGTATATTATATCTACGTTTAGTTTACACGGTTTCACTTTACGAAGGTATGATTGTTAACACACTACAGTTTATTATAATTTTCATTATAAAACTTCAAATAACCAATTTTAATATTTTTCCCATTTTATTTAGTGAAGCTTTGCGGTTTATTCAAGAACGCTTAGAGCAACTTGATGATTCTCGAAAGAAAGAAGAAATAAAAAATATCATTAATCAGTTAAATTCACAAGATCTTACTAGTTCTTTAATTGAAAAATCTAACATAGAAAAAGCCTTTAACTCTTTAGATTGTACTACAAGTTCTGAAGGAGACTTATTTAAAGTTTTTGATGCATTTTCTCTAATTCGGTTTACATACAAGTAAGGGCTTTGTTTATATTAATTGTTTGAAAGTCATTTGTAATTTAAAATTTGTTTATTTTTATATTGTGTTATTCTAAGAGCTAGATTTTAATATTGTGATTGGTAAAATGTTCTTACTTGAATATGAATGTAATAAAACATCAGCATATGTTTCTAAGGAAAAACAAAAACTCCAAGTCAAAAAGTTTTCAAAACATCCAATTATTAAAAAGATGTATTTTTGGCTTTTTTTAAAAAAATTTCTTTTGATGATTGGAAAATTTTATGACAAATATTATTATCAACTTATGATTGTCTGTGTTCATTTTGTTTATATAGCATTTAAAAAAGAATTTCTATAAAATAGGAATACTTTTTTTGTCTTCTTTCTCTCATTCTTTTCTTTTCCTGTCTTCTTTTTTTTGTTGGAATACTATTGACCTGCGTGTGACTTATATATAAGAAACATATATTTAAACCATACTCATTCCAAACTAAATAATAATAATCTTTGATTTCACTCTATTAATTTAATGCTTTTGCACATTTGATACAAACTTTATCTATTTTAAACTTGATGATTAAATATTTTGGAATAATTATGTAGATCCTAAAATTTCTCTAACCTGAATTTGAATCAGTATTTTTTCCTTTGCAATTATATCCTCTTTATAGTCAGGACAAATCTGCAGTTGTCTTGTGAATAAGTATTTAAGTCTCAAAAATTTTGTTTTTCACAATGTTTTATTTTGAAAAATATATTGTGCATAAATTAATGAAAAAAGGTATTTCATTATTTAAAAGTATATATTATATTTTATATTGCATGAAAAATAATCTCAAAAATACTAATTAATAACTATGCATCAGTATTTTTTATCAGATTTTTGAAAAATAATCATTTGTGATTGAGAAAATTTTTTCTTTTGATTTCTGCACTGCCATTATTTATATTGAATTACAGTGTAAATGTATATATGTATTCAAACAATTTAAATGTATATTACTATTTTTATGAATATTTTTATAGAAAATGTGAATGCAAATAAGTTTTATCATTTTATATATGTTGTGTGATAGATCATATTTTAATTACTTATTATTTAATTTTAAATAATTTAATTATTTCTTGAAAAAATATGTAGAAAAAAATTATAATTTTGTTCCAAGAATTGGCTTTTTTTTTATCTGATTTTTTATTTTTTATTTTTGAATAGTATTGATTTAAAAATATCAGAAATTGTAATTGAACTAAACTTTCTGTAAATATTGTGTATGAATATAAAGTTCCTCCATAAGCCTTTCTGTTTCCAAAACAGTGTGCTCTGTAGTGAAATGCTCTAAATCTCATTAGAGCATTAATAAAACAACTGTGCTAAAGTTTCTTATCATTTTAGTAGATTTCAACTGTTAAAACTCTCCATAATTAGAAATTGCAGGAGTAAGATCAAGTGAGCAAGAAACCAAACCGTTATAAGATAGTTATTGATTGTTTTGAGTAAATAAAAATTTGGCACAATAATTATGAAAAAGTGCATTGTTTTTATTAAAAGTTTTTCATTTAAAATGATGATTTTTTACAGCTTAAACATAAAATTTTTTGTACATTCTGTTACTTTTCCAAAGATGAGATAAATTTAAATTCCTTTGGAGTCATTTATGCATAAAATTGTGTAATTTGCTGGATGTAAAGGCATTTTGTGTATTTTTCTTGGATTATTATTTGCTCAAAAGTAGCTGTTATCCATATTTACTTGTAGTTTAAGATAATAATGATCTTTATTCACCTAAACTGTCTTAGCTTGATATATTGCAAAAGCTCATTATTGTGATATAAAATACTCTATTTATAGAACTTTCTTTATCTATGAAAATCAGTGTTGTGGAAGATGGGTTTTGCCACACTTTTACCGCACATGTCTATCTGTTGTTGGACTTGTTATTAGTATTTATATGAAGAACAAAAACTTTTTAAAAGTTATTTCATTAATATTGCACACCATCCCTTATAGTGATTTTTTCTGTTTTTTTTTTTCTTTTGAATCACAGTAGTATTATCTAATTTGCTTTTTGTTTGAATTTCATGTTATATAAGACCCATATAATTGAATTCGATAAGTGTAATTAACATAACTATAAGTATTAAATATATACTTGTATTATATTCAAAATATGTAAAATATATACTTCTATAATATAATATTACTTATTATAAACTTTAGTGCATAAACTATATTGCCTATAGTTTATGCACTAAAGTTTATAATAAGTAATTTTCAAATAAATTTTGTTTTTAGATTTGTGAAAATTTTTTTATATGAATTTTAGTTGTCTGTTTTGAATCTAAAATAAAATATGTGTCATTTTTTTAAAGTGCTGATTCTAAGAAGTTTCTTAAGTGGAATGCTTTTCATAATAAAATGGTTGCTCTTCATGGGAATCCAGATTCTAAAGCAGAAATGCTAATTGAAAGGTATAAAACTGTACACCAAAGAACATCTCGCCATCGATTGTTTTCAGCTCCAGCAATTACTACAGAATCTAATCAAACTCAGAATTATTCACTTAAAGCTGTGGAGCATCTTCTTGGTATATCTGCAAATGAAAATAATGTTATTGTTTTGGGGATGTTAACTCAACTAAAAGAAGTAAGTAGGAAAAATTTTATTTACTTTTTCATGAAAAGAAGTTGAAATATGTTATTTTTCTCTTTTAAAAATTTTACTCCATATGTAATTCAGAGGTAAATTTTATATTTTTTAATTCATTTTAAATTCATTAAGGCATTTGTTATTTTTATGGGTATTTTTAAAAGTATGCCATTTATTTGTGTCATCATATTAGTGCAATTATTTTGTTGGTGCAATTTAAATTTTTTTAATATATTTTAATTACAAAAATGAAATAAATACAAATAGTTGTGTTAAAAATATAGATTTTTTATGTTTTCAATGCATAATATTATATAAACACATGCAGAAAAAAATTTTGTTGCAATTTTAAAAAAAGAAAAGATTATATCAATTTTTTAAAAATGTAACAAGGGGTATGAAATTAAGAATATCATTCAATACAGTTAAAACACCTTTTTCATTTCATACATTCAGTGTTATAAGATTGTATTAGATAAGATTCTGAATACTTTAAGGTAGTGCCTTTTCAGTCTTTTTTTTTTTCACCATTTTGCACACCCCATATTTGTTCATAAATTGCTTATAATACTTAATGTCTGGACCACCAAAATTATATGATTTTGAAAATTTTGCATCTTTCGGCTTCATATTCTGAGGATTTATGTAACACCAGCTGCCAGAAAATATAATTGTTCTGTTTATATGACACTTTCTGCTATTGTGACCATTTAAGTTTCAGTGATACAATTTGGTAAAGCTACAAGGAAATAGTCTCTATTTTCGTGACATCATCCTTCAAAATTCCATTGTGGGGACTGAACAATATCTATATTACTTTTTCTTTTCTTGCATGTAGTATAGCTTTTGCAGGATGTAAATCCTGTAAAATTTGAACTGGCTTTCATTGAATTGTAGAGTTTTATTGCATTCACTGATTTTAAAGTTAGGATGATATAACAAGGAATTGGCACAAATCTTTCATGTGTAATAATTCCATTCAACCATTGTATTATGATTTGTTTCAAGCTATAGTTCACAATACTCAATAGATGTTAATTCTTAACACCACATTAAATAAAATGCACAACCCAGCAAATCAAGTTTGAGTTCATATTCTTTTAAATTCTTGGCTTGAGCAATGATTAATTCATTTTGGATTAATTTTGCATTTAAATTTCATAATGTAATTATTTGATCAATTACATCGTAAGATTCGTCATTCAATTTCATCAAAAAGTAAATAATGCCTCTTCTGCTTAAATGAAGTCACAGCCTTTTAAATCTTGTTAAATTCAAAATTTTAAAATCCATTATTGAAAAAAAAAAATTTAAAATTACAAAATTAAGATTAAAAAAATTTATTGTCCGAATAGGGTTTATAAACTAAACTTGGGAAACCTGTTATTGATGAAATAAACTAAATGAAAAACTCAATTGGCATATCTATAATGGAAAAATAGCTTTATTTTATGAAATTCAATCATGTTTATTACCATTTTCATTTGAATTCTCAAATTCAATTTATTGAGATTATTTTTAGTGCGTATTATAAAGGGGAAATATCCTTCATATTTTACTTTTGATTATAACACTTTGGCCTGTGGTTCAACAATTCATGAGTTTAATTTCAACTACAACTAAATTGTTTTTACAGGTTCAGAGATTATTTTAAAATGTCAGTCATGGTTTGATTTTTATATATTTGAGATTTTGAAAAATATATTTATGAGGCATAAAGGTGATATATTAATGACAAAATTGAAATTGTTTAAAAATTGATTAGAACTATTTCAGAAGTTTACTTTGTTATTATTTTTATTGATTTTAATGTAATGCAACAAAATACTGTTAAATGAAAATATGTATTAATGCTTATAAAGTTTGTCTGCTCCTTTTGTGCAATTTCTTTTCAGTATTTTAAACATTAAATTTGTTAAAACATAAATTTGAATTTGAATATTTGTAGATTAATTTATTGAAAACATGATTATTCTCACTTATAATAAATGAAGTACTTATTATCTGAATTTTGATATAAAAGAAAAAATGATTGCTATTTTTAACAGGGTCTGGAAAATTTTGTTTTATTAAAATAGCTTGAAATCATATAGTATTAAAATTCAGTCAGCACCAATCATTATCAGCATCAAAACTCATTGAAATATAATGAGTACTCCATAAGTCTTTATTATTTAATATATTTGTTAAATATTTGATTTCGTTGAATATATATTCAGGTAGCTATCATGTGAATCAATTTAAAATAGAATTCAAATTTTTATTTATTAATGTTTATTCTAAGATAAATGTTTTTTGTATACCTTAATGTGTTAATTATTTGAGAATATATATATATATATATATATATATATATATATATATATATATATATATATATATATATATATATATATATGTTTGTTTTAAGGAAATGTATGTATAAGGACATTATAAATTTCACATTTTTAAACTTTTCCAAGTTCATAAATAATATAAAACATAATATAATCTTAACCTTTTTTTTCAAGAAATATTTTTTTTCTGAAAATAAAAAAAAAAAAAAAAGCATTTAAAGTAACAAGTCTTATGCAATTTTATTGGAATATGCTTTTTACTCAATTTATTAATATATTATGCACAAAGTACACACTAAGCATAAACTAAAAACAAAATTAATAATTAAAATAATTTTGTTTTTATCAAAGTTTGTATCTTTTTAAATTTAAATGTTTTTCTAAATGTATTAATATTTAATGTAGTATTGTAAAATTCATTGATACTGGTTTTTCTGTATTTATTGGGTGAAAAATATAAATAGCATGAAATTGTGAAACAAACATAAAAATGCTTCTGAATTTTCTGGGAGGAACTTGCTTTTTTTATTTTTTTAAATATTTCCAATTTTCATAAAATGAAAATGCTTTTTATACCTTGTTTCATCTGAATATACATTACCAAAGTTGAAAATTTAAGATAATGTTTCAAAATTATTTTCTTCCATTTAAATGGAATATTTTAAAAAACAATTTTTCAAGATGTTTCTATACCAGATCAGATAAATTTCCTACTGAATGTTTCCATTTCTTTATTTGTTTTATAAAAGGATTTTTACTTGCTAGATTGAGAAAATAGTAAAGTACTTGGTTTTCTATGAAATGTTATCAGCATTTTTGATAACTCACATTTCATGCTCATAATTGTTTATTAGTTAATTTAGTTTCATACAAAAGCTTTTATTTGTCAATCAAATACCCAGTTTAAGAAAAATAAACTTTGTTATTAGGTTTAGTATTTGCAAAATCATTATATCTTTGAAAATTATTAGATTCATGAACTATTTATCAAAGATTATTGTAAGTTAAAACTTTACAGTAAGAAGGAAAATTAACATATCTACGACATTTAATGAGTTTTCAGACTACAAAAGATTAAAAGTCTAAATATTGAAATATTTAAATGAATTAGTTATGAGACTGGACTTAATTCATAGAATGTGAAGTTTTATTAATGAATTGGAAAAAATGAAATAAATCTTTGAAACCTTGTTGAGAGAGGGCAAAGGTTTGCTTGAAAATAAAATGTAAGATTTGAATTTGTTAAAGAAAGAAAGAGTAAATTAATTGTGTTGAAAAGAATATTTATGATGATTAGATATTTACAAATATTATTGGCATAATTTAAAAAAAATGTTTTAATTGATTATTTACATATTTCTTTGTATAAAGTTATATATATATATATATATACTTTACAGTAAGAAGGAAAATTATTGATACTGTACATATATATATATATATATATATATATATATATATATATATATATATATATATATATATATATATATATATATATAAGTAAATCAGTTTACCACAAAATATGTTAGCTGTTTTAAGTTCCTGCTGACATAAACTCTGAAAAATATTTTTGTTTTAAAAGTTGCTATTTAGTGATATTGAGTGGAAGTTCTAATATGCAATACTTTTATTTACTTTGGTTGATTTAAGAAAAATTATGTTTTTTATATTGACTGCTAGTAGTTTAATTTTAAGCTTTAAAAGCAATGTTACACCTTAAACAAATGACATAATTGCAAATGGCAATTTTTTTATGAATATGCAATATTGTAATTTCAAGGTAATGCTTAAAAAGATTTTTCTCATAAAACACAGTGTTAAGAAAATCATGTAAAGAAATGAATAAATTTCATGTTGATTTAACATAATTTTATTAATTGACAAATTTTTGAAAATTTTTTATTTAACTTTACATTTTCTGTTTTTATAACTATAACATTGTCTGTATTTTAATTTCTTAATTTCCTAAATTTATATAATATTGAGTTTATTTAACATTTTCTAATGCTTAGAAATTCTCACAATAAAATTGGTTGGACGTGATTGGTTGACATTAATCTATGTTTTGTTAAATTAATTTAACAATTTATTTCTAATATTTAAAATCTGCTTCCAAATTTACAATTCTAACAAACCTATTTGAAGAACAAAATCTGTTAAGTGTTTGGTATATGTGAAAATGTGTGTATTTTTATGTCTAACAAGTACAATTTATCTATGTCTCTCTGTTTATCTATATGCATTCTTTTCTTTATTCTTTGCTTAATATCAAACTTAGTTTTATAATTATAAAATTACACATTTTCATATAAATTTCGATAAACTTTTACCGGATATTTTTTCCTAAAACACGTACTAAAAAATTAAAATGCGAACTTTCGTTGTGTTAAAAAATTAAGTCTGGGAATATCTTTCTAATTTTAAATTGTAAATTTTTATCTGTATTAGTTTTATATGAAATTTTAGTTTATTTTAAAAGACTAATAGTACCTAATTTGGATGTTTTTAAAATTTGTAAAAGTATTTTAGTAAAATGATAAATCTCAAATATACTATAAATATCATTCATAAATATTTGGCATATAGAAGTGTTTTATAATAATCTGATGTTTTATGTTCATTTCAGGGAATGTTTTATTTAGAAGATCCAACTGGAGTTGTGCGTTTGAATTTGAGTAAAACAGTATCCTTTAAATATTTGTAATTTAATCATTCAATATCAATGCTTTTTTTAAATGTATATTGCAATGATATGTTGTTATTGTCCACATATTTTATTGTCCGTCAAATAGGATTATTTAATTTAGCTTTAAAGAAGTATTTTTTATGAATTTTTATGCATTTTAAATGTCTGAGATTGTTATTAATTTATAAATCTTTAAATTAGGTTTTTAAATCAATATATTATAAGTGTTTTCTTCACTTTTTAAAATTTTTTTCGTAATAAAGTTGTGGGGAAACATTATTGTTTGCAGATGACAGCACTTGCTTGCTGATTTGAAGTTTTTCCTGGCTGTTGTTTAGAACTATGTGATATTAATTATATTATTTGTTAAACTTACGCGCGTTTGCTAATTAGTTAATCATCTAAATAACTATTTAAATTAATTCTAATATTCAGTAACTATAGAGGTACATTTTATTATTTGTTTAATTGTTTACTATTCTATGGTTTTTTCTCTTACAGATTCATTTTTAGTTCATTTATTTCATCATTTCAAAATAATATTGATATAATTGGAATTTTAATATATTGCATAAAAATATAATTCTTGTGGAATAAAAATTTTACAGAAGGTTTTAGTTATTTTTCTGACATTATCATATAAATTGATGACTACAGTTTATAAAATTTCAAAATAATATCACTAGTGCATGATTTTAACAATCTGTATGGAATATACCAAAGTGATTGTAGTTTGAAATTTAATTTTATTTCATATTAAGCAAAGTAGTTGTATTTCTTTAAATTATATTAGGTATACAAAGGTGGATTATTCACTGAGAATAATATAGTTTTAGTTGAAGGATACTGTGAGGACAAAATATTTTATGTTACAGCAATGGGATTTCCTCCTCCTGAACCAGCAGAGTTAACTTTGTGAGTAATATTTTTTCTAAAATTCTTGCTTATTACTTTGAACTTATATAAAATCTATTTGTAAATTTATTAATGTTATTTGTAATGTATATTGTGTTTATATAACATTTGATGTATTCCTTCTCAAAGGGAAAATTTCATTAGATTTGCAAAATATTCATCATTTTTGTTAATATTATTTGTTGTAAATAATATGATTTCCAATTTTGATTTTTTAAGTGTTTTTGTTGTTTTTTTAGGTGTAATCTTTTTTTAATCTGAACTAAGATCACTTTTTTTACAAATTGTCTAAATTAATTCATAAAAACAGCAGTTATAAACTTTTTCTTATAAAATTTATAATTGCAATTTTATGGAAATATTTTCAAGAATGATGCTTTTAGCATTTATTTTCTTATATCGGAAATAAATGTTTGATTATTTAATATAAATATTTCACCGCCTTCATTTTAATGAAATATTCTAAAATGTGCGCTTGACTTAAGTAAACTTTTTGTGGGATAATTCCAAAATTATGCTTAAACCATATTAATGTAAAAAAAAAAATTTTTTTTTCTGAAAAATATCTGAATATAGCTTATTTCATTTTTTTTATTCAAAATTGGTTTCAAATGATATTAAGTTTTATTTTCTTTATTTATATTAAGTTTATATCCTTATTTATTAAATAGTGTTAATTTTCTATGAGATTTTGCATGCTTCTTTCAGAATTCCTACAATGCTATATTTTGAAATTTGTTTAAAAAACCCTTAAATATAACTTAAGGAATTTAGGTTATACTATATTTTTGTTGGAACATATGCATTTTGTTTTGATAGCAAAAGTAGTTATTACTGTATTAGTTACATTCTGCAATGGTTTATTTTAAATAAACATGGTTGTCACAATTTTGGATATCCTTATGATCTGTCCTTCTCTTTCTTTTTTCCTCCTCCCTTCTTTTTCTTACTTTGCAAGTGATATAAAATAGTATTTTGCATACCAAGCCACATAGGTCTTAATGGAAATGAGAGAGCAGCTGCAGGTGCTAAGGCTGCATTGGGACAAATTTTACCATCTGTTCTGTTCTCTGATGTGAGAAATAGTGTAAAAAATTTTATTTACTCATTTTGGCTGGAGTCATGGATTATACAGGTCTCAAACAAATTACACACTATATTTCCATTGCTTACCTCATTGTCAGTTTTATCGTTATGAAGTGCTGATGTCTGATTAACACACCTTCGTATCAGACCCACACTTTTCACACACAGACAATTGTTTTTAAATGAATTAAACCTATAGTGTGAGGCATGTGATAAACCATATACTATTCATCATATTTTAGAATCATGTCATGCTTTTAATCAAGAACATTGACACTTTTTTAAAACCAACTTTTTCTTTCTTTTTTAAAACTCTTTTTGATTTAATAGGGAATGTAGCCCATAGAAATCTTTTTACTTTTTTGAAGGCAATAGGCTTTTTAGATTTTATTTAATTTGTGTTATAAATTTTAAATTTATAGATATTTTGATTTTTCTCTTTTGTATTTTAAAAGTATATATACACTATTTTTTGTTTTTAAAGTTTTAATGTTTGAGTTTAAAAAAACAATTCATAAATAAAAATAAATAAGAATTTTTTCAAAAATCTTACTTTAGTGCAGCATATCCAATTTTTGACCTTGCGCATTAAAACCCAACTAATCAATCATTTTCTTTCTTTTCTCCTTTATTTAAGTTACATTAAAAATGTTAAGAGCTATACCTGTGTAATTATCTCCTTTCTGTCGCAAGTAGCTTCTCCTGACTACTGGAAGAGGAAATTTTGGAAATAATAATGCATCAATCTATGAAACTGCACTTTTCCATTCTTGGTTTTATAAATAAAAGGATGAAGTTAACACATTCGCTGCCACCAAAATTTATATAGTAATCCTGAGAAGCCAAATTAAAAAAAAGTGTTTTAATGATTAAGAACGTTCCTTATATTTTATTAGTAAAACCAGAAAAAAGGAAAAGCCTTTTATTTTCGTGTTTAGTGTAAAAAAAAATTTGGATGCTCTAGAGTGTTAGTAGCAGTTTTTTATTTACTTTCCTTTTCTTAGGCTGTGAAGGTCCTAAAATACTTGTACTGTTCGCCATTTTTAAAAATGCATGTAAAGAGTTTAAACCCAAAATTTATAAACCAAGCATTGAAAATATAAAAATAATACTTCACTAACTTGCCTTGAAAACCTCATTGTTCAACTACCTAATCCAAACTAAAAATAAAGCAGTTTACTTATCATACTTGGTCGTCATCCCAGAGCTTCGCCCGCATAGGAGGGGTTTTAAGCATCTACCTTGACTTAAACAATCATCTAATCTCTAGATAATCAAACTATTATGGTCTCTTTTAGATCATTCACTATGGGATTGATATCCCTCCCCTATATCTATCTACCTTAATGCATCCTTAAGATGCATCTATCTTGGCTCGTACAATCATCTGACCTCTACGTAATTGAACTATTATTTTCTTTTTAAGAGCATTCAGTGGGAAATTGATATCCTTTACCTGCATCTTTTCCAAAACTTTTATAATATCTCTATGAAGAATATTATAATATTCCTCTAAACATTATTCAATGCTTATATGAATCAATTCCTATGAGAATCCAAGATGTATGCCAAAGGGGTTCCTACTCTATTCTAATGAAGAATTCCTTATAAATTTAAGGTGTTTCCACTATTTTAATAATCATCTTATATCCTTTA
The DNA here is from genome assembly GCA_030067965.1 of Latrodectus elegans. Classification (NCBI taxonomy): domain Eukaryota; kingdom Metazoa; phylum Arthropoda; class Arachnida; order Araneae; family Theridiidae; genus Latrodectus; species Latrodectus elegans. The sequence continues at coordinate 80,116,162 of CM057810.1, forward strand.
AACACTGATGTCTAAACAGTGACCATACAAATAAATATAACATCGCTTATCATGGTTTGCATCACTTACCTACCACAACATGATAATATCTACCAAGCTCTTAAGATTAAGACAAACGGTTTCTTGCCTCTTCTTTATTGCTTTGTGATTTTAATGGTAGCATTAACTTGTAGGGAAGTGTTAAGACATATATTCAGGATTATCAAAAAATAATTTTTTTCTAAAAATTGTCTGTGTGTTAAATTCTAATAAAAAATAACCATTTATTCTGCCATCATCGAGTTTAGATGTAATTGGATACTGTATCATCAGGCTCTTTAAATTTGCTCAGGTGCCTTCTGAACTTCACTTGTTTAAAGCTTGTATGTGCTTTGTCAGCAGTTATCACTTCAATGATGATGTAAACAGTTATTGTTTAATTATTGTTTTAAAATCATATGGATTTCCCATCCATTAAAATGTACTGAACTTGGTCCTGGCTTGAAGAGACTGTTGCACTATACTTTTCACTTTATAGTCAGAGTAAAATCTTTTATCTCAGAGACTTCTTTTAAAGATATATCCTGTAGTTTTTTATTTATTAAGATTTCATTATTGAAATATTTCTAACATTGTTGTATGAAACTCATTTGCTAGTTATATTTAACTTAATACTTCTCCAACCATTTACCTCCTGTTTGCTTTAATACTTTTATCTATAGATGGCTCTAAGAGACATAATAGATATATAAGAGAGAAAATCTGTTGTGTTTTGAATATTACTTATATCTATTATCTCCACTCTTGTTTATTTGCACTGTTATTTTACATGGTCTTCAACTTGTGACATCTAGCTTGTACTATAACTGTTACATATTTATTGGAAGTATGAGTGTTTTACAACAGTTGAGTAATTTTGACAGTAATTGTCATCAAATTATAACTATCATATTCACACACAGCTGTTTGTATGCACTATTCAGCAATAGCTTCAATATTTTTTACTGGATTCCCAGTCACACATGAGAATTATTGAAAATGAAGTGGTGGATATTGCAACAAAATACATTCCTATTATTTTTTAATGTGAAAGTTTTCTTTGCTGTTAAAAACTATCCATTTCACTGTGGCAAAAATCTTAGAATTTTAAGAAACTAATAAATTACACTCTGTCTCATTCTTATTACACTCTGTATCTATCATTTATTACACCGTTTTCCATTTTAACTGTTCATAGAATGGAGGTCAAATTGACTTCTTCAAATCAGTCATACAATTCATCTATTATAAATATTTACTTTTGAAGGAATATCTAAACCTGTTGTATTAACATGAATGTCACATACTCCATTTATCATATTTTAATCGATTGTCCTGATTTTAAAGATTATCATTCTTTATTTTTTAATTACATACCTTTAAGTTCGGATATTTTTATTGGTGTAAATCCACATTTCCTAATCTATTTGCACTTTTGTGTATTATAGATTTTTTAATCAATTTAACTTTTACCTTATGATAATTTATATTGATAAAATTCTACCATTTTATTTTACATTTGTCAATAATTTTATAGTTCAGTTGGAAGTTATAATACTTCTAATTGGATTCTGTAAAATCTACTAGATTAATTAGACTATAATAATCAAATGTTTGCTGAGTTTGTCTGTAATTTTACCTTGCACCATTGAACTTTACAAATCAAATCACTGTATTTAATAATTTATACTTTTTTGAGATAAATATTGTTTAAGAATAACATGATATTTTTAATATCTGTATTTTTATCTTTTTACTATGTGAGCAGATATTAATCTTTTTGGTACATTGTAGGTCTTATTTTCCAAATTATTGTGTCACTCCATGTTCTACAATGAATTCACATCGTTTGTCTGAAAAACTAAAAATTACTGAGCAAGCAAATGGAGAGGTCATGTTTGTGTTTTTATCTGATGTTTGGTTGGATCAATTAAAGGTATGTTTCTAAGATTTAATTTAAATCAGAAAAGCCAACACTTTTTGCTTATAATACTATTATAATTCATTATTCAAGGAAAAAATTATGCCATTTTTATCTTTTCCAATATGTTAGAAATTATTTAAAAAAATATTTATAAGTTGATTATGTTATTTTTATGCAAATAGCACATCGTTTTAGGCAAATCTAGGTAGTGGAGGTAAAGAGTAAAACATTAGATACTTGTTTTTACAAACTTGTAGGGATAAGTAAAATAGTTTGTAAAACAGAAAAATAATGTATTAGATAATTTAAATCAGAGATTTTTTTTTTGCAAAACTAATTTTTCTATATAAATAAAATATTATATTAGAAAAAATATGTAGATTGCATTGTAAGAAACACATCCAAAATACAATTCATACTTAAAAACAATACTTATTTTCATTTTATTGAAGAAAAATCAGGGAATGCAATCATTTAACATTTTTTTTTTGAAAACTAAACTTTTAATAATACATTTTCCCATTCATTTCAATATATAAAAACATTTGATTGTCCCCCCCTCTTGAAAATACCTTAGTATTGATAGCAATTCAACTGCTTGTTTTGCAGATGGTTTGTGCATTACATCTTGTTTGATATATGAAATCTCTTTTCCATTCTCTTTTATATTCTCATTAATTTCCTCATCCAATATTTCTTCTGTGTATATCACATATGAGTCTTCAAAAGATCTTTGAAAAAAATTTTGGGCAGCAAAGAAATTTTTTGTTGGTGTTCATGCACAAATGACTTATTTTGCTCAAGTCATCAGTTAAATTATCTCAGCTTTCTTTAGTTATTATGATTTTTTAAAAATAAGGCTTGCATATTGAAATGCTTTTGATATTGTCTTTCTATCAACATCATTCCAAGCATTGCTTTGAACTGACAAATACATTGCTCCTAGAAAGTCAATTTCATAAAGCTACTCCAACTCCAACCCATAATCACTCTTTGCAAAAGTACCCTATAATATTTCCACTCGAAGCTGTTGATTATGCCCTGATTCATGGCTGTAAATCAGAAGTTACATTAGGCTGGGCAAACTCCATATAAATTGATTCATGATCCGGTATTTCAATGTGAGCAGATTTCAATGTTTACAATTCTCTGATAAAAAATGTCATTTTTAATCTTAATCTATTTTCATAAATGTTCCCAGTTATTCAAGCTTTAATGTTAACATGATATGTTGCTGGTAGTTTTGTACAGTTTTGAATGATTTACTCTTTAAATATTTTCTTAAGGAAAGTAGAAGCAGTTTTTTTGGTTACATTCATGTTAGTTGCAAGTGACAATTCTTTTCACTTTTTTATCACCATTTTATTCATCACCTTTAAACAAGGTGTTCTTTTGGGTAAGATTTTAAAAAACAAAGTTATCTCGTCTGCCTCGAAAAACCCTTTTGGTTGTACTTAGATAGTAGTGATTTCAGTGCTGTTTCTTCCCATTCAATTTTATAAATCTTAAACCAGTGTTTGATTTTTAAATTTCTGGATCCTGATAATTTGAAATATGTTAAGTTCAGCTTCATAGCAAAGCAGTTGAATTTCTCTTTGAGGACATTACCATCAACAAGAGTGTTCACGCCTCATTCTTCTCTGCCAAGATGACATAACTTTTACCAGTTAAGAGGAGGTCTTGCTTCTCTACAATATTTTTGAAAGTGAGCATGAGCTGGTAGCCAAAATGGGTTAGTGCTGTTGTCTTCAGTTCAACAGTTTGTGAGTTCAAATCCCATTGTGCTTATATGCTTATAGAAGATCATGAATTCACTTTAAACCTTAAGTCCTAGTCCAATTAGTCCTGTGTGCAAGAAAGGAACTTTAAGTGACAAACTAATAAACTAATCAGGAGTGAGCAAAAAAACCATGTAATTTTTGCTATTCCTGTTTCCTTGCTTAAAGATTTTTTCTGAATACAGTATAGGAATCATTATCTGGCTATTCAAAAACCAGCATTTTTCAGATTGTAATTTTTTTCCTTTTTTAAAAAAAAAAAAAAATTTTTTGACATAAAACTTTGTTTTTTCTTTTTTTCCTTCTGTCCGTCCTAATATAAGAAACGTTAATACTATATAATACTCTCTTTCTTTATATATATATATATATATGTATATAAATATTCAGATTCCTTAAATGCTGACATGAACGCCCCGACTGTACTTCAGTTAACTGATGACGAGATTTCTGTGAAGTGCTCAATAAGAAAGACACTGATTCTTCAAGTTCTGAGAATACTGATGTAGAGGAAATCGAAAATACTGATAGCATTTCCATTGACTGTTGTCTTGAACTAATGAAAGAACTTATCCACAGAATGGAACAAAAATTATTTTTTGTTGAACACGATATTATGTCTGTATATAAAATACAAGAAACTTTATTGCCAGAAAAACCAAAGCATTAAAAAGAAAAAAAAATATTGTTTGCATCAATAAGCAAAAAATAATCTTACTTTGCAAATTTTAGGTTATTTTATTATATATGAGTGTGTGTGTATTTTTCATTAAAAATATTAACAATATAGTTATCATTTTTCCTCCCAAAAATGATTTCATGGATGGAAAAGGAGTGTCACGATTTTTTGCAAATGGTTATTGAAAATTTCAGCAGCGATCTGAAAACCAGAAAATTCCAGTAACTGGAATATGCTCGATCCTGAGGTTGCCAGATAAGGGATCCTATACTGTATTTAAAATTACCAAAAGTGTGTTTTTTGGAACTTTTATCTCATTTAATATTTTTTATCTACTTCTTTTAGAATTGTCTTTCTTACTTCAAGTGATAAACACTTTCATTTCTTCAATATTATTCAACTGCAACAAATTCTTAATGAAACCAGCTCAATCACCCTCTCAAAAAGAAAACTTTATAAATTGAGTTTTTCAAATGAAATGACACCAACTACAAAACAATAGTTGAATTTGACACCACATTTTTTCCCATCAAATGTCTCACAATGCCTAGAATGCCTTTATATGTTGATTCATTCTTTAACAACAAAACAAGTTCTTCAGTGTTATATGGAAAAAAAGTCAGATAAAAAGATTAAAAAATATCAATTAATAATAATAATAATAATAAAAATCTAAAAAGGAAAAACTTTATTAGAAACAAAAATTTTCAGAAAAGAGTTTCTTTTTTAAAATTTTAGTTATTGAATGGAAATTTAAATTATCCTTATATCAAATGTGTCTGTGTAAGGAGTAGCCACTTGTTTGTAAAAATGTGAGTGTTTATAAATTAGAAGTTGTATAAAAAATATTCACTATATAGTAAATAAAATAAAATAAAAAACCGAAGTTTTCCATTTTTAAATGTATGATCTGCAAAATATTTACTGTTGAAATTATACAATGTATTTGTTTGAAATGTTGGCTCAAGTAAAACATTGTTGGTATTACTTATTTCGCAAGTTTTTCATATCAAACAAATATGTTTGGATGCATTTTGATATATAAACAAAAATAATTCCCAAATAAATTTTAAGTCTTGAATTTTAATATCACCTTCATATTTTCATTCAATTTAAATGATTTTACTCATGGACATAGGGGAAATAAAATTTTTACAATGAAACTTAAAGCTGAAATTTTAAAACACACTTTAAAAACGTTTAATATTTTGCTTGGAGTTTAAAATCAACTGTGTCATATAGCCATTATATTTTACATTAGTCTGATAATAGACTACCATACCAAGACATGACAATTCACTATTCTCACCCATGACCATGTTATTTTCCTGCATTGTTGTATTGATGTCAACCAGTGCTGGTTTCTCGCATTGTTTATTCAATAGTGTGTGGGTAGTGTTTTTATGGGTTTTAGCAAAACTCTTAATGTGAAATTTATTCTATACATCTTTGCACACCATTATTGAAACTGTCATGCTACACGGATTGTTAGTTGGCTATCTATGGTTTAAAAAATTAAGATTATATATAATGTTATAACTTTATAACTTTCCAATTTTTGTCTGACTTGACAAAGGTATTTTTTATTTTTTTAAATAAATCCCCAACTATATCTATATCTATCTATCTATATATATATTATCCATGAAAAATTGAATCATTTTTAAGTCTTCAATTTCATAAAGTTTTTCTTATTTGCTGCAATTTTAATATTTTTAAGTTAAAAAGATATGTTATTTATTTTTTAGGTAATGCAGAAATTGCAAGTTTTATTTGCTGGTTATTCACTTGTGCCTCCTACATGCTTTATATTGATTGGAAATTTTTTATCTTTGCCTATAGTTGGATCACAAAGTAAAGTTTTTGAAGGTATTTTTTTATTTTATCATTCCTGTTTTTGAATTGCATTTACATTATACAAATTATAATATATATATATATATTGCTTATTATGGTGCTAATTTAAAGTATAAATTATGGCTGATATATATAATAATTTTCTTATCTGTTTATAATTTAATTTGTTTCCATTTTATAGATTGTTTCTCGCAATTAGGGACTTTAATAAGTGAATTTCCCTCTTTGGTTGAGAATTCTCAATTTGTATTTGTACCTGGTCCCAATGATCCTGGTCTTCCATACATTTTACCAAGGTAAATGAAATTTTTTTTTTATTTTTTAACTGGAAGATATTACACTATCATAGACTAATTGATAGTTTTAAATTTATTATATGAAGGATGCTAAGTGTATTTTCTGTTTAACAGTAAATAAGTAGTTAAAATATTAATAATATGCACCTTGAAGTTTTACTCCATCATTTACAAAATATAAAAAGGCTGCAAAATGTTTTTGGTTATTATGATTTTAAAATTTTGTAAATTTTATTTGACTCTATTTCATGATTTTTATAAGTTTCTTAATGATCAAGGAAATAAATGACTTTCTAAAACAATAATCAAGTTGCAGCTTTGCATTTCTTATTTTCATCTTCTTTGTTGATGTTACAATTGGGAAAATTATATCAAATTATTTAATAAATTTTTTATATTTCAGTACTTGCTCTTAATAACTATGCATATAATGATACTTAAAAAATTTCTAAAAATTGTAATTCTTTTTTAAGTTAAAAATTCCATTAATCTTAATTTAGATTAAATTATTTATTTGAATTGTACAAAATTCATGCAAATTTACTGTGCAACAAATTATAATAAGTTTAATGCATATTTTAGGCCTCCTATCCCACAAACTTTTCTTGGTGATTTTATGAAAAAAGTACCTAAGGCAGTATTTACCTCCAACCCTTGTCGTATTCAATATTGTACTCAAGATATTGTTATTTTTCGAGAAGATATAATTTCAAAGTTGTGTCGCAATAGTATCTACACTCCTTGGGAACATGAAGAAAAAGTGGATATTCCAAATTTGGTATGGATGATTTTTATCATTTTCAAAATTCTATTTCTTTTATTAAATTTTATGATGTTAGAACCCAGTGGTAGGACTTCGTGCTTTCAAGACACAAGTCTGAGGTTCAATTCTCAGACTGTGAAAGGTCGATTCAGTCTTTCATCCTTTCACTGGGTTCATTAAGCAGAGTGACAAACATACTTGGGAATTCAATATGGGAGTTTGATGTTAGGCTCTCCTCCTAACTACTAGATATGCTTTGCGTCACAGATCTCTCAGTCAGCTAAACATATATGAGCATTGTAGGCTTTGACTCCACTTGGGCTGTTGTACCACTGAGTTCTATTTTCATGATGTTATGTCAAACACATTTAATATATTTTTTAAATTTTAATTTTAAAACAAATTTTTTGTTGAAGCTTACGCTGTGATTTTTTCCTATTTAGTTTGTAAAGACAGTTATTGCTAATGCTCATCTTATGCCCTTGCCTCTTAATGTTGCTCCTATTTACTGGGAATATGACCATTCCCTTTGGTTATATCCTCTACCTGATATTGTTGTTTGTGCTGATAAATATGATCCTTATACAGTTACGAGTACAAATAGTATATTTTTTAATCCTGTAAGTATGAATTATTTTTTCTATTTATTGTATTAGCATTATTTATATTGGCTTTATATTGTACATAATAAAGTAATCGTTTTAAATTTATATATGCAGATTTATCACTTCTTTTGTTGCAGACATTTTTGAATAGAATTAGAAACATGTAGTTTGCTTTATAGTAATTAGTCTTCTATTTTTAGAATGTAAAGTGTTTTTAAATATACTCTCTCAATTTATTATTTTCTATTCAATACATTTCAATGAATATCTTAAAGTAGTTGGTAACATTAAAAGCAATGCTTTTTTTGGAGACTAGAACATAAAATTTTCTAGAAGTAGTTATATATATAATGTTGCTTTCTATAACTACCTTTTAAAATAGTATTATTTTAATTGAAGTAAGTCTTTTAACATAACGTTTAATGGCCTCTTCCTTTCCTTAATTATATTTTTAGATTTCTCTTTTGTTACATACTTTTTATGATAATTTCATTATAATTATTTTTATGTATTTGTTTTGTCTTTTTAAATTCCATTACTGTAGAAAAAGCTAATTAGTTTTTAGCGATTTTTTTTTCCTACAGTGAAATAAATAATGAAATGAAGATGATTAGGATAGATTTAATACCAAATTATTATAATAATAATCTATTGCAAAGGTGCTAATATTCTAAACTAATTATTTTTTTAAACCAATTATTGTTTTGGTACATCTAGAAAAATAATTATAATGTTAGAAGGACATCAAAATTAAAAGGGTTCCCCTATTTTAACAAATAAGAAAAGGATTTGTCTCGACAAATCCTTTTCTTTTTCTTATTTGTTGAAAAAGGAAAGGATTTGTCTATTGACAAAAATAATCAAGAAGATATAAATTTACTAAATTTTCCAGTTAGTGCAAGCACATTTTCATATTCAAGCCTAGAATTTATTTTTTAACTAATTTTTTTATTCCAAATTAAAAGCCAACTAAAAGCTGAGGTTATAAATAGTTATTTTCAAGTAGAAATTGTGGATTCAGTTGTTTTTTTGTATTATATATTTTTATTGAGAAAAAATTCTATGTATTTTATTATGATTTTGGGTAATGGTGGCATCAAAAATGTATTGTTCCTATGTGGCAGTTACACTCATTTTACAAGTGGTAGGTTAGAAGCATAACTCATTGATAACAAGACTATCCATGTAATTTCGAGTAATAATATTGACATAAAAAGGTATGCATATAACAATGTTAAAACAGGATTTTGTTTATTGACTGTTAAATTTTATTGTTTTAACGCTAGTGTTTTATAACTTCTAATTAAGTTCACTTTGAAATTTGAGGATTAATAATTAAGCATTTATTATTTTTTAAGTGTTATATATTTTCATATATGTGTTTTGTCATTTAATAAAAAAAAGTATAAATTGGCAAATTAATTCTGTTTCATAAGTCTGTAATGACATTTTAAATTTAATTATATGTTTAGAATTTTAATATTTTAATTAATTAAAAACCTTATTCTCATTAAGAGGCATGATATTTTAAAAATTAATTAAAAGAATAAAATATTTATTTCATTTTAAACATTTATTTCACAGTGCCATATTTTATAATTCTAAGTTATCTAATGAAATTCACAAGATGAATAAATTTTAATAAATTTTTTAGGGTTCTTTGCCACGTTCCAATTTTTCTTTTAAAGTGTATTTTCCTGCTACAAGAGAAGTAGAAGACAGTGAAATTTCTGATGAAATTTAAGTTGGACTTGTCTTGAAAATATGTTGTAAATTTTTGTAAATTTGTTCTTTTAAAAGGCAAAATATATTATATTTTTTAAAACTTTGTTTAATTGTTTATTTGATTTCTCAATTGCTTATAAGAATGCATATATTCAAAATTATATTGAAAAAATTTCAATTTTAAGTTGGATAAAACTTCTTTTAGAGCAATGACATATGAAGAAGATGATTTGAATGTATATATTTAAGATTGCAAGTTGACTTTTGGATATTATAGGTACAGAAATGCTAAAAATCAATTCAATGTCATTTGAATATCATTTGCTTGATTTTCATATATCAGTTGAACATTAGTTGCTTGCTTGATTTGATTTTGAATATATTTTAACTTTTTTCACACATTTGTCAACTACTTAAATTAATGAATCATTCAAACATTTGAATGAAGAGAAAATGCGGAATTATTCTCTTTTTTTATTGATTCATTTATCTAATGTAGAATAATTTTTACCAACTCGTGTTACCTCAATTGTAGTTTTTTTATTTTCTTAAACTTTTCCATTATAGAAAACGACAGTAAAGTATTTACGATAACAAATTTAATGTTTTACTTAGATCAGTGATTCTCAACCAATGTACTGCTTCACTTTTGAGTTTTGTCAAATTCTTAAAGTGTGCTACCAAATTTTAGAAATGAATGTAAGAAAAATTATTGTGCTTCTTTTATTGCGAGTAAAGTAATAAACGTAATGTGTTATATTTGTTGTACATATTATATTATTTTATTTTACATTCAAAATTGTTATCATAACCTATTTTATACAGTGTACTATAGATAAATAAGCAACTTTTAAACTTAACTTTTCCTATGTTTGCCACCATAATTTTAAATCGTTAAAAGTGTACTATGGCAAAAAGTAGGCTGAGAATTACTGGCTTAGATCATTGTGTAAAAAGCATTTATATTTGTAAAAACTTTTTGTTTTTAAAGTCAAATTCAATTTTACTGCATGATGTCATTAGTGTATTTTATTGTAGTTTAGAGTTACACAACAATGAGTGTTGTTTAATTTCCAATTACAATAAAGCACATTAATTACATCAATGTTCTCTTTTGATGTCATTTTAATTTATCATGTAGAACTTATGGGTGTGACTGGAAATAGTGTGTGTGGAAAATAGCAAATACAGCAGGCGCATGTTTTTATGAACTTGTAAGGATCGGTAAAATTACTGTATAAAAGATGCAATCAAAATAAAATTCATGATGAGCAAAAATTCGTATTCTAATTTTATTGTTGAAAAACTAGGGCAAAGTAATTATTTTTTTTCTGCTACCATATTTACAAACACCTTTTTCCATTGTACGAGGCATTTCACTGTTATTTTATGCAGATAAAAATTACCTCAATCTTGATATTTATTCATCCGCTTGTTTTACAGATGGTCGCATAACTACATAATTTTTTGTTGTTTGATATAAGTTTTTTTTTCATTCTCAGTCATTCAATAATCCAACAATTTTTATTTACAAATTAAATTTGATTCTGTATCGAAAATATACTGAAATGAAATTTTCAGCCTCAGTGGGCTTCTTTGTCAAAGTTCATGAATGAGTAATTCTTCTTCATTGTAGTCATAAGTGGTAAGTTTTCTCAGCTTTTTTCTGTTACTGTGTTAATAAAACATACCTGTCAAATTGATTGGGGTATATTGAAACATCATTTTAAGCATAAATTGACAAATGCACCATTCTTGAAACATCAATTTTATAATGTGATTCCAAGTCATAATCACTTCTTACAAAAGTATCTTATGATATTTGTTCTTGATGCTAATGATTCTACTCTGATGTATAGGCTATTTAGATAGAAGTTAAATTTGAAAGGAGAAATTACTCTCAGATTGTTATAAAATATTTGGATTTCAACATTAGAACTGTTAGCTATCTATAATTTGAACAGCTTACCATTCTCCAATGGAAATATTGATACAAATCTCTCGAGTTTTTTTTTATTTATCTATTTATTTATTAAAAAAACAGTCATGAAAATGAGTTTTTAAGAGGAAGAAATGTGGCATTTATCTTGTTGTTCTCTAGTTGTATCCAGTTTGGAATCTTTCATTACAATCAAATTTTGATGGTCTGCTTGGTCTCTACTTTAAAAATGCTTGCTTACAAAGACTCAAAAGCAGCTTCCATCAAACTGGTTGAGTCCGACTCTAATTTATTCACAAGGAAGTATGTTGGTGCTCGCTCACAGAAGGCCCGATTTACCACTGTGATAACTTTTTTTTAAAAGTGAAATTTAGCAAACTGTGATTGAAATCATTCTATTTGTAAAAAACTGTTACATATCTATATGGGCATAATATACTGTATCTGATGAAAAATATTGAAACATTTAGTGTTATGGTATTACTGCACTATTATGAAAATGGCATCTAGTATTTAGCAAATTTTACTTGAAAATATTTAATCTAGTAGTTTTCTGTAAAAGATACAAAATTTTGTCTAAAGATGAATTAAAGTATAAACTAACTTAAGAATAGTAAACACCCATGTTACAATTATAATTGTAGTCTAGTCTAGTGACAAACGCTTTGGTTTTTAAAACAAGGTACACAGGGAATATTCTACCTAGTGTATATTTTTTAATTACTAATTATATATTGTGATTAAAAAAATGTGGTTTTCCTGCTTTGAAACTGCTATTGTATGCCTTATAAGCAGTGCTTCGTGAAGAAAATCTGTTTTTGATTTTATTTGTCCTCTTTAAAATCTATAATTATAACAGCTAAAATCTATACATTCAAAATAGTGCTTGAATTTTTTGCGTGATATTTTTCAGAATCTGTAACATATCTAATGTCAACTGTGTCTTAAAACAAAATATTTTCGATAATTCTCTCACCATTTTGTATTTAACTTTTCTTAAAAATGCCTTAACGCTTATTTCGTTCTTATTAATTTAAAAAAAAAAACTTATTTTTTTCTGTGCTTTATCTTAATTCTTTTTGTTACAATTGAGATATTGTATATATATTATATGTATAACTTATAAATATTTATAAACCTCTATGTTCTATATTTGTCTTTTCCGTATGAGAAATATCTTCCATTTGAATTTATTTTTTACTTGGCTTATAAATGAATTTGCAATAAAAAAAATAACATGACTTGTATATTTCCAAGCTTTTCATTCTCATTTTATATATTATTTTTAATTTTGGATAGACTGTAAGTTTATTTTATTAGGTTGAAGTGAGTTAAATAACAAACTACAATTAAAACAATAGATTAGCTGTTTGAGATATAAAGAGTTAAAATGAACAATCTTGCAAATAAGTTGAAGATGATATTACATATCCTCTTAAATTCAAATCTGCAGGTATTTTGGAATATTTTTTCTGGTTGAAAATATTTTTATATTCAGGTTAAATAATAAAACTTAAGTGAACTTGGAGAAAAAAAAAAAAAAATTCAATGAGTTCTCAAAAATAGTGTCTCAAAAAATCTATTGTGCATTATTTGTCTTACGTTTTAACTGACAGTCAATTCTCTTTTATGATAGTAAAAGCAAATATAAAATAAAAATGGATAAATAGAAACAAATCAAAATTTAAATATATTGTAAATATCTTGATAAGATTTCAATATTGTGAACGCGAACATGGAGTAGAATAGATAATAGAAATGAAATGCAAAGACTCAATGACTTTAAAATCTTAAATTCTAACATGGTGGCTCCATCTGATGGATTTATTGGGAAATGTTTATGATTCTGCATTTTTAATAAAAATAATCACTTCCACATTGTGATTATTTTTATTAAAAAGATGAATAATAACAGGAAATGAAATATTTTTATTCTTTATGTACATATACATATTTATAAAAGAATTAATACCATTCTTATTGCAGAAATATTTTACATTTATTAACTTTGTTTTTAGGATTTCAAATGAAATTGGAAATGAAAAATGTTTTATTAGAAAATAGGGAAAAGAATGATGTTAACTCGTTTTCCTTATACTGATTTATTTAGGTAATTTTTCCTAAAATACAGTAAACTTATTTTTATACACACCTGAATTCAAGCTACTTTTTTTAGGTTGTGTTGATTTTTATGGACACATTTTCAAGAGAAGAATTTTGTTTTCTTTTTTATGACAATCTATATGGGTTATCATTTTTTGAATTCTCAGTTTTACAATGAACTTATCGCCTACCAGTAAAGGAAATGAATTAATTATTATTAATTTATTTTCGCAGGGGAGATAGATGATAAAAATTGTAGAAATTCATTTAATCAAAATTGTTCTAATGAATGTTGTAATAAAACACAGATCTTTAATAATGATGATTAATTTTTTTATGTATAGAGAATTATGATTCAATGATTACGGAAGTATTTTTATGATTAGTTGTAAATATATTTTGAGCAAAATAAATAAACACATTTTAATTATTTATAATTATTTTTAACATTTGTGTTGACATCGTTAATTTATATATTTCATTTTATAAATTATATTTGCATAAAATGTTTTGTCTTTAAAAAATGTCGATAACATGAAAGTACCTGTGTTCTATGATACGACTTTTACAACGTATCTGCAGTAAAACTCGTAACGTAGTATTTTTGTGAAAACCAAATGAGATAATTGAATGAAATCTGTTATAAAGAGTCGTACAGCAGCAGTAATTCAATACTAAGCAACAGCTTGCCTGCAGAAAACAAAGAAATGAGGCGAACAGCATACAGTTATTTGTATGTTAATTTCAAAACAATTACCATTATGAAATTCGCAAGAAAGAACAATTTGTTGTCACTGATTATATTTACACACAATCTTACTCAATCTATTTTTCTTGAATTTCAATTGGAATTCTGAAGGGAATCATCGAAAAATTTCGTTTCCGATGTTTTGTTTATCATTATTTTTTTTTACTATCGTAATTATTAACGTTTCAAAATAAATGGAGTGAGGTAGGATTGACTTTATTTTGCAACTAGTATGTGTGCGCGTTAACTCCGAAATAACAATAATCATTGGCAATCGAGACATCGAAGGCCTTACCCCAACCTTCATCATGGAATGGCAAACTGTCGCTTTCAAAGGTGCCCTCAAGTAAGTTGTGGATTTTCTTACTTTCATGCATATGAAACATTTATAAAGATTATTAGATCTAGTGTGCAGCCCATCCTGTCTAGTGGTCAGCGTACCTAACTGCTAAGAAGGAGGTCCTGGCTTCGAATCCCAGTTCGGACAGGGATGTACTTTCCCTCTCTGTCTATCCTGTCTTTGACCTTTCCTTGTATATGAATAGGTTGTGAATGGCTGCCTACCCTATGGCATGTGTGTACTGAGGAAGTCGGACTCCACACCAAAATATGGTTCAGTTGGAAAAGTGGAGCATCGCACCCCATAATGCCAGTTTAGTTGGCACAAGACAGCAACAAAACTTAGTTACTGTCACTTACTACTCGATTAATATTACTTAGTCATGGAGTGATGTTAACCAAACTTAATTAAAAAAGTAATTTATGTAAGTATTTCTGATAAAGTAAATTCGTTCATACTCTATAACATTTAAGTTTAAGCTGTGAGTTTATATTTGCAATAAGCAAGATGGTATCTATGCTCATATTTGGTTATTTACATTCTAAAAAGACGAAAAACACACACACTCTCTGTGTGTAGGTTTGATTGGAGCAATTCTTATTATGAAAGAAAAGATTGAAATGATTTACAATACTTGTATTCTTTTCAAAGGAATCGGCTTTTGAATTTCAAATGCTGTTATTTCTAGTAGCTTTTATATTGCTTTCTCGATGTCAGATTATATTTATTGTATATAAATACTCCTAATACCGATCATGAAATAATAATTTTCATTACCATATTTTAAAAACATTTACCTCTTACGTGAGTTTTAAAGAGGAAATATTTTTCAATATTAAATATCAGAGAGACACAGAAATTTAAGATTTTTCATATTTATAGATAGATTGCATTTTACTTCATTTTTTAAAAATTTTAACTGAAGATGAATTGGATTCAAGTTTTTTACATTGGTCGAAACATTGAAAATAAGTTCTTATGAAAATCTGTTATAATTCAGTTAGTTATTGAAATGTTTTCTTGCTTATATCCTTAAGCTAGTGTGTATCTGTGACAAATCTATGTAAAGTTCTTAAATTATTCATAATAAAAGAAAAATTTAGTAAACAAATAATCGATTCAATCTTTTCCTAGTTTTTAATTATTGACTACTTCCCAAATTATTAAGACTGAATATAAGTAACATTCACAGTACATAAAGGCATTTATTTAAAATAAATGCTATGTACAAAACAACTTGCATCCTTTTAAAAAAATAAATTGAAAGTTATGATAGCAAAATGTTTGCAGCGCATTCCCATATGAATCGTAAATTTCTGTTATGGTTTTCATAGTCTGGTATTTTTCTTAAAATGAGTATATATATATATATATATATATATATATTAATACTATTATTTACTTTTTATTTTAATGCTTCTATTTTTTAAACAAAATGTGATCTTTTATAAAAAAGAATATTTTTATTTTAAAAGAAATAATTTCACTTTCTCTGCGAATTTTAGTTAATTGCTAAGCCAAGTGGAACTGCGTGCATGTTTGAATGAATTTCAATTTGCTATTCTTTTTATCAGAGTAAATTATTTTATTCATAAGACACATTCTTAAATTTGTCAAATGAGTAAGAGCTGAAAAAAGTTTTGAAGTATATACTTAATTCTAGGTATATGTATTACGATGGGTTATATTTGTTTAATTTGCAACTTCGTTGTAATTTTCTATACCCGAAACCTAACCCAACCTGATCTATTAATTTAAATCATACGTTGAGTATTATAAACACATTCATTTCTAGTTAGAATTTAAACTCGTGAATTGTGGAAATGAAGGGCACAAGATTAACTATTCGGTTGTCACCACGGCTACACATGGGTTAATCGTTATATTCTAATAAAAACGGAATCCTTAAACATTTATACTTTTTTTACTGATTGTTATTTATTCTAATTTTTTGTAATGAATAATAACACTGTTGTCCAAGGGAGTTTCATTATTAAAGACATCCTTAAAGAGATTTCTTTTATGTGAATTAGCTAAGAAACGTTATCTGACCGAGTGTCGATAATGAATACACTCAACTACAATGGGAGGAATGTTGCTAGTTAAGTTTGTTTTTTTATAGTTTTAAGAGCATTTCTTCGCACATGAGGATTTAAATGGATGCTGTAGATGGTTAGGAGTCAAAGCTGCAAACTATTGAAATAGTGCTGATCATTCAGGTACTAGTTCATCGTATTTTGAATGAATTGACATAATGTTTATATTGGCTAGTATATTCTTTTTAGTTACTAAAAGGAGAAAAGATGACGGTATAGAAAAAATTTTTTGCTTCAATATGCCAGTGCTTTTTAATAGTGAAGTGTAGCGTCGAAATTTCTCACAAATATCTTGCAAAATTATGTTTTCTTTTTATATTTATAGTAATTTTCGAAATCAACTTACTGGTCGAATAAAGTTTCATGTGTGCAAAGTAAGTGAAGGGCGATATACATACAAACATTTCTTGATAAAATAAATACATGGCTTCTCTGAATTTTTAGATGAGGAAAAATGTGACATTTGATAAATGAATAAAAATTTATTCATATTCAAAACGAAATTATATTTCCTCCATGTGTATAAAACTGAGGAGTACCTTGTAAGATCTTGAAGTTTAATATTTTTCTCGGAATAAACATGTATATTATATTAAAAGAAACATTATTTTTTTAGGAACAATTTTATCAGCAAGAATGGAAATGTCTATTTATAAAATATCGTTAAATGTTAATGTAGATTCTAAAGTTATAGATTTTTACATGAGAATATATAGTAAAATGAAGAAGTTTCTGAAAATATGGAATTAAATATCGATGGGAATTCTTTGGAATAATATTGAATTCGAGTTTAATAAATTAAGATAACATATCTTATTTAACAAACGAATAATACTATTTAGAAATGGGTTTTAAAATCTTTCTGACTTCTTAAAAATGACTTGAAAAATCAAACGTAAGAGATATCCTCTTTAATTTTTAGTATCCTCTTCTTTTTTTCTAGAGATTTATATCTATAGTATCCTCTTAAAATCCATTAAATGTTTTAATTCAAATTTTAAGAAACATAACTTGATAGTCATTCAAAGTTATTGCTGTCATAAACGCAGGGTCTTAATAATTTAAATTGATCATTAATGAAAATCAACGCTACGAAACATCAAACTTTATAACAGTTCTCCAGTGCACTTAGCATTTAATTCCTGCGAAAAAGCTAATAAAATAACCTTTAGAAGTGTGAATGTCACTGTGTGGATTATTGTTAAGCGAAATAAAAGTTAAAGAAATGTGTTCAGTCATTTTCAAATTATGTTGTAAAGCTTGTTTAATGTTAATTATGTTCTAAAAGCATTATGATGAACTCAACAATAACTCTCACACGCAAGTTTTCCAGATTTTATCCTTTGCGATGTGTGGATATGTGTGTGTGTGTGGTTCATATCTATGAAAAGTCTGTATACTACTAAAACGATGTGTGATGAATGCTCAGATGCCTTTTAACAATCTTTAACTATCAAGCTTTCTAGCGTTTAATTTTATATTAGCTTTGCTATAGTTATAACTAAACTAATTATAAACTATACTTTTTTTCTAGTAGGACCGGATTCTTTGAAGTGTCCCAAGTTAAGTACTAAGCACTGATGAACAATGGAAGAAGAATATTGCAATTTTCATTTTTACATGCAACCTTGACTGTTAAGAACTTAATTATTTCGAAGCTTATCCCCTAACAGTTAAGAGCTGTTTTAAATTATTTAGACATCCGCCCTATGCTGATTAATATGGGTACTTTTTTTCATTTATAACCGGTTGTATTCACGTATCACAAGAGAAAAAAAAGTATTGGGTTGTTCGAAAAGTAATTTCGTATTTTACGAAAATAAAACAAAAAAAAAAAAAATGTATTGAACGAATAAATATTTAATTGAATTGTATATTGTCAATTCTAGTCCAATATCTTTTGCCATATTTTTGGTTGTAGCACTCATAAAATGGTTGGTTTTTACTTTCAAAAAACTGATTCATATAGGAAAAACAAAATTACTTTCTAAATAACTCAATACAATAGCATCATCGATCTTTCTCCAGCATTAAGTTCAAATATGGGACCTTCCATTTTAAAAAGCGCTGTTCTACCACTAAGCCATAATGAGCCTCGGCATGGGATATGGGTCAAGAATACCCGAGCGAAATTGGTGTTATCATTTCAATGTGGAAGTTTTCTTGATTTCTTCCCTAGTAATATGTGAATGTGCTTATGAAAAATTCTTGTTTATGAAAATGTCTAAATTTTATGGATGTTGACTGTTTTTCAAAAACTTTGATTCGTTAGCTTATTCATTATATAGTGTCAAACTTGGTTAAAAAAAGTCAAAGAGCACGTTAAAAATGGAAAGCCATTGTTATGTCTATTTAATCTTCTTACTGAGTATTACTAGAGTACTTTGCAACACCAGGGTCAGATTATGTAGGCATTAATGTTAGGATTAGACGTAAGGTTTCAATGAGAATCAACCATCCGTTGATTCTTGATGTTCAGGTCGTTTGCAAATTATTGCGAGATCTTCCAGAAGGTAAGCAAATATGTTATATCGATTTAGTTTTTCTAGACGCATTATCTAGTAATGAAGTTGACCTGAAAACCGCTGATATGAAAGAAATCTTGCATTTTTAACTAGAACAAACGTGTTATTGTGCGTGTGGTAGCTTCGGTCATTGCTAGTGTTTTCAAATTGCTAATTCTTCATTTAAATTTGTATGTTGAGTTAAAAAAAATTCTCAGATAAAGGTCAAAAGCAAAATGCAATGTAATAAAAAATCATATGTTGAAGTGTATTTTTTGTCAGAAAAAAGACCAATCTCTCACGAAGAAAGAGGGATAAACTAGTATCGCAGGATACTATTAAGAAGATAACTGCAAAAAAATATATCTTTTGTACATATTTCCAATATTTGAAACAAAGGCATTTCAACAAAATTTTGTTCCATTGATGATATTTTAATGATAAAAAGTTACCCTGCAGTTAAGTAATAAATATCATTTGTATTTATTAAATAAAATTGAATTAGATAAATAGTGTTTATACTTAAAAAAATAATTGTTAAGTACAACTAAGAAAAACTTCAGTTTTTACAGATTCAATTTTACTGATTAAAAAACCCAGCTAATTTAAGTACCAATTTTCTTTCTCCTAATTTTTCGATTCTTAATTTTAAAACCTCTTCAATTTGGAAATTTTTTAGTCAGTTCTGTCACATAATGTGATCACCACATACTTTCGAAGTCGACGTTAAATAATCATCACAGAAGACAGTTTGCAGCACAATGTATGTAAAGGGTGTATGATGGCTTCGGAAAACATTGCAATCATTGACTTAATATAGAAACGGAGCGATTTATCCAACGTCACGAAAATCATGATCTATAACTTTCGGGCCAAAGATGAAAGCTAAGTTCGAAGCTAGGTTTGTGAATTATTCGTGTGCCATTGTGGTAAATGTATAACGTGGCATAGAAAAATGGGACAGTCTAAAATTAGAAACGGCAAATGTGGTACACCACGGGTTTTAGATGACAAGGGAACATCGACTGCGAAGATGGGTCCGATCGACTTGACTTGTGCTACCGTTGAACAAATGACTGCTCAGATGAAACAAGCGGCTACCAACAGTGTCTCACTAATTACTTTTCAATGAACATTGCTGAATCCAGGCCTCCAAAACAGATGTCTTGTTCATGTACCTGTGCTTACTGCTATTCATTTGCGATGAAGGCTGAAATTTGCACGCGAGTACCGTAACTGGACGTCCACTGAGTGATGACAGGTAGCATTTTCTGATGAACTACAATTTATGCTCCATTGGGCAGATGGACATGGGCTTATACGATGTGAAACCCCTGAAAGCAAACATCCTGCAGCCATTCTGGAAGGGTCCAGGTGGGAGCGTTATGGGCTGAGGAATGTTTTCCTGGAATTCTCTGGATTCACTCATCATTATAGAAGTCATGGTGGATCTATACAAATACCCATCTGTACTTGCAACTCAGGATTATCACATCTAACATCGGGACAATGCGAGGTGTCATACAGCTGGCAGTCTATGTGCATGGTTCGAAGAGCACCAGGATGAGTTTTTTGTTCTCCCTTGGCCACGCACTTGACTTAAACCCTATCGAGAATCTGCGGGACCATTTCGACCGGGTTGTTCGCGGCATAGATATTCACCCGTATATTTCTGCGCAGCTGACCACAGCACTGGAGTCGGCATGCCTCTACATCCCAGTAATCACCTTCAGGAACATATTCGACTCTTTTTCTGTACGTCTTCGCCGAAATCTGCTCTGCGAAAGGTGGTTATTCTGAATGTTGACCACATTAATATGATTAAATTTTGTAATTGAAAAGTAGGAAATATGTGTTAGATTAATTGATACTGAGTATCGGCATTCACGCTGATATGAAATTGAGTGTACTAGAAAGAGTGTATGATGAAAGCCTTCAGATATTTTAGATTTTCAACAAGAACAAGCATATGTATATTGGTAGCTTTGGTCATTGTTAGGTTTTTTGAATCACATATTCCTAATTTGCAATTGCGTATTGAGTATAAAAATGCTCTCGGATAAAGGTCAAAAGCTAAAATTGTATGTAACAAAAATCATCATGCTTTGAAGTGTGGAAAATAAATAAGACATCACTTCTGAGACAAAGAAATAGAGGTGATAAATGAGGATTGCAGGATCTAATATCTATATTAAGAGGATAGCTGCAAAAAATGTAATCCGTGGCAGAGAATAGCTGCCTTGTCAAAGAAATTTCTTTCAGATGCCAATAAGAAATAGAGCCTCTCCAATATTTGAGCTTGAAGCAAAACCTTATTTTAAAGATAATTGAGTGACTTTATTTATTATTTTTATTATTCGTTTTTTTACTTTTATGGCCACGCTGGTCATTGAAATGAGAAGATTAAAGAATGTTACTACATTTTAGATCTTGTACGATGAGGCTTCGAGCGTACACCATGACCAAAAAACGCTTATTTCAAAGTGAAGAATGATATATATCGCTTTCTTTTAATGGTCCTTTGTGGAGACGGATTCAGTGGGAGGTCATAATGTGTTTTCTGCTTGTTCTGTAATCACTATTAAAGAAGAGCAATGGGAGAAATTAATGTGCTTTCTTGTATTTTTCACAAACATAAATGTGGATAGTTAAATTTTCTTGTGAAATTCAAAATAAAATCATTAAAGTTTAAGATTTGAATTTCACTTTATAATTATGTCGTGGGTACCATTTCCATTTCATAGTTGTTGAAATCCACTTTAAAATCTACAACTTTATCGATCTGTAAAAATTCGTTGAGCAACATACACCAAATCTCGTATATTTTCCGAAGTTTATGTATGTATGTAAATAAATGTACTATTTTGTGTTTTCATACTGCAATGAATATAAATTTATGGACTCATAAAAATACAAATTAAAAAAATTGCTGCTTTTTCCACTTCTGAGAAATAGTTCACTTAATTTTTTATTGACTATGTTCAACTATCGGCACGTTTCTAATAAAATATTCCCTATAAAATCTTTTGTTTTTAGACACTTTTTTTTTTTTGCATCCTTCATATAATTCTGGATATTTAAACCCAGTAAATTGTAATTTCTAGAATTGTTAGAATCCATGATCTGAGAAAAAAATAGGCATTTTCGTATTTTTCTCAGTTCGTGGATATGAGAAAAATATGAAAATGCAAATATACGAAAAGAACGTTACACAAATAGTTTTGAATTTCAGAATAAAAATATGTATTTCACTAAAAAAAAAAAAAAAAAAAAAAAAAAAAAAAAAATTTAAAATCTTTATCAAAAGTTTTTATATTGATAATATTTTTACTGATTGAAACAGTTATTAGGTGTAATTACTTTTTATAAAATCGCTTAACATTATTTTAGACAATTGCTATACATTTCCATCTGCATACTTTTGCCAACCGAAGCCGATGAATACAGCGAAGTGTCACATAATTTTGAACCATGGTAAATAATACGGTCGACGCCTAAAGTTTTCGTATGAAGCCGTACCAAGAGAATGATAGTGGACAACTTTTACTACTCAAAAATAATTTTTAACTTTTAGAAGTTCTCTCGGAAGGATAGACTTTAACTGGGCCAAATACCAAACATAATGGCTTCCGAATATAAAAACGATGATTTTCTAATTTAGGCTAGTATGGCTGTGTATTATTTTGTATTTCATTTTTGAAGTATTTTTACAGATTGAAAATAATTCTTTAAGGGTTAATGTACATACATATATATGTATGTATATTCGTTATTGTAAAAATAATGATTTATCATATTATTTCCTTTTACCTTGATTGTAGATATGTATATTCAATGGAATATTTTTACATGGATAAAAATCTATGTCATTTTATAAAAAATTAAGGAATTTGAATTTTGATATATTTATATCGTTTCTTAAATTACATTAAAATTTTTTAAGAGATATTAGTTAAGAGAGTTTATGCCCTGGACAATTGGAATTGATCTTTATACACTGCTTGCCATACATCAAAACCACACATGTAAAAGAGATGTTATAATATACCTTGCAACATTGATTATAGAACTTCAACTCATTTGTACGGCAGAGGAGGGAAAAACGCGATATATGAGCTCTGCCTAAAGGAAAAGTTGCCTATCTAAAGCACTTTCTTCACCCACTGAAATTGTCTGGAATATTTTTCCTACTTCAGTTTTTATCTTCTTTTAGCTTGAAATCCAGATTTTGTATTCTTATGCCTCCACTAAAAAGATCTTTCTGTTGGATGACTATTTTAAACAATTTAGTTAAAATTTAGTTTATGTTTTTTGTTTCCTGATAACTTTATTGTAACATTTTGCAAAAGCAGGCTCGTTTGATTAGAAATTATTCATTAAAAGAGATACCGAATCATTACAAAATCGAAAACAATCCACAAATTGCTGAAGGCAGAGCGTTAAGTATTCAGCAATCAGCTCTGTATATTTCAAGTTAAAAAATAAAGATTGTTCATGAATGAAAGATAAAATTCTCTTTCCTTGAAATTTCCAAATACATGCTCATGACTAATTCTGTTATCAACAAAAAAAAAAGAAAAAAAAAAGGATCTCTTTTAAATTAATTTTTTTATATTTATGGTTACAGTTACTTTAATTGTATGTAAGTAAAATGTACACCTAAAGTTTATACGTATATATTTTATTTTATATATTCATAAATATCTGACTACGGATCGGAAGGTCCTGAGTTCGAATCCCGGTTCAGGAATGGATGTACTTTTTCTCTCTCTATCCTGTCTTTGTCTTTTCTATGTGAGTGTGAATGAAGTATGAATGATGCCTACCCTATAAACGGGTCCCTATGGCATGTGTGAGGGTGCGATGGTGGCCCACCCCCTGTGGTGTACCCGGGACAACGCCTCGGCGGCTAAGAGGTCACTGTTTCTGGCCGGTTCCTTGGGTATCAGGGAACAATAGATTAATAGCTTATGTTGCAGCTGTTACTGTCTACAATCTGCTATTGGAAAAAAATATTCATAAATCTCAATTTTTCAAAGATTTTTTTCAGCATGTCTTTCTGTTTAACGCGTTATTTAATTTTCAGAAAAATTTATCCTAAACTTTAAGCTAAATAAATCGGACAATTTTTGTATTCCCTTTTGTAAACTTTTTGTTCATATTTGTTGGAATTATTATGAATTTTTTTAAGGAATCTATTAAAAGAACCTATTAAAAATTAGCTTTCATACATTTTGCAGAATTAAATTTTTAAATTTTAAGAGTTCCATATAATAATATTTATGCTCTAATATATACAATACTTTCCAGTTAAAAATTTGATCAAGGATTATAATATTTTCAAAAATTACATGTATACCTATTTATATATATACACTTACACACACACGCGGTTGTGTGAATTTGTCACCCTTGAAATGCTGACAAAATCGGAGAAGGGGTAATAATCATCAAGAATGAGAAAAAATGACATTATTAGCATATCTAATTAAGACATAAATTAGGATTAGTTATCTAAATACTATTTCACAATATTTTTGCTGGTGAAAATGCAAATTACATATAAACGAATAAATAGAAACAAGCATTCTACTCATAGTTGTAGTATACATGGTTATTTCATTGTTCGTTTCTACTTATAGAATTACATATAATAGAAATAGAAACAACTGAACCAAAAGCTTAAGAAACATTTTTTTAAAATGCATTTTCCTTTTGAGCAATCAAATAAAAAGAGAGCAAATCAATTTTCCATGCATTGAAATACTTAGTATATTAACATAAATATACACTGATGCTAAAAACATACTATTCTAGGATTTTTACAATTACTTTTCGAATTGTGTAAAATTTACTGTTACAATTTTAGGCGCTTTTGTTTAGTTACAAGAAGCACCAAACAGTTTCTAACTCGATTTTTTTATGAATAAAACAAATGGGAGAAACTCGAATACTGAATATTTTTGTAAGTTTGTTTTCGTTTCATTCTCAAATCTTTTATACAAGTTCTAACTTGCATTAACTATTTTATTGAATGTTAAAAATCCCATCGAATTTATAAATGGAATCCGATGAGATACAATTATAAGAATGCAGTTTTATAAATTAGTAAATGTGTATTGGAAAGATACTAAAAAAATTTGATCAAAAATTAAATATAATCACCTAAGCTGTTTCTTTTTCTTTCTTTCTTTTTTTTTTTTGAAAAACAATTTCTTTAGATGAAACGTGACGCTGATATATTCTTTTTATTTCTTAAACTGTCCACACTATGTTGCAGAATATTTGGTAAGATAGTATTTAAAATTTTTTAAAATATCTAATTTAAAAATTTTTTAATTATATTTTTTAAAATATCCAAAAAAATTCAACCGAAATTGATACATTTAAAATTTTTTTTTGATGCAAACGCTTTAGCAAACTGACTATTATGCGACATTGATAAGAAATCATATAAAGTATATATATATATATATATATATATATATATATATATATATATATATATATATATATATATATATATATATATATATATATATATATATATATATATGATTTTTAAAAATTTAAATACTAAAAATATTTTTCTATATTTTAAATAAATTTTTTTTATAAAATTAAATACTTTATTTGAAAGTACTTAAAACCTATCAAAATATTTAAATAGCCAATAAAATCCTTGTGGTTAAAATTTTGGGATAAAAAGTTAAGCCAAAAATCATTAAAACTCGAATCAAAGAAATGCATTTTAATAAGAGATTAGCAAAACATACCAGCTGTGAATCAACTGTTTTTTTTTTCTAAGTGAAATATTCATTCAATAAAAAAATATTTTATTAATTATTTTCGTTTGATTTATATTAGTAATCATTTGAATTGGACGACTTTGTAATGCAATTTATCTGAACATTGAATTTTGTATTCATATGTATGAAACAAAATATCTATTAATAATTTATTTCTCAACATAAATTTTCGCAAAGAAAACATTTCTATTGAAAGTATTTAAAAATATATAGAATATATTTATATTCACTATATATTTTAAATTGAATTTAAAATATATTTAAATTGAATATATTTTAAATTAAGTTTTAAAATTCATTTCTCAATTAAAGGAAATGTTAAAAATATCTCTTTTAATATACTCATAATAAAATTACATTTTTATGCTAGTATTCAGTATTTTCAGAATCAGTCGCTTGGGGTTCTGAGTTGGGGTGTTTGCCCATAAATAAACCTCAATTGAAATATGGTCTTCGAAGATGCCCGAAGGACAGCAATATAACTTTCTAGCGCATTTAGTCTTGCTCCAGAAGAAGAAAATCTCAAATAAAACCCATTCGCTCAAGCTTATTGGGAAAAAGCACACAAACGCAAAATCTATGCATGAAAGTAGGAAGAAAATAAAGTCTTGTAATGTAATAAAAATAAAACGTTTCGTTTTTTCCCGCCATTGGCAGAAATGCGTAAAATCGTTTGTCATAATTGAATCCCTCTTCTTCCCAAATAAAGAACCATGCTGTGATTTGGAGCTCTGAGCAAACACTTTGTTCCCACGCCGAATCGCAAACAATTCGAACGGGTCCTCGCGCAATTCGAACAGGATTTGTTCGAAGAAGCAAAAGAGTGTTCTGTCACCTTCTTTTTCTTTCATTTCTTCCGTCCATTCCACTTATCTTTTTGACTGACTGAAGCGTGTTCTTTTTTTTTATTTTTATTTTTTTTTTATAAATATCTTTCCTATTCAAACTTTTCCCTAGTACATCCTTTTTTTATTGTGAAAAAAAAATACTTTCGTTCCTCTATAATGAGCACCTATGGGATAGATGTGGAGATATTTCAGCTAGAAAGCAAGTTTTCGACAAGCTAAATAAAGCCCAAGTACAAACAAACGTGGAAAAAAATAAAAGCCATCTTGTAAGTTAATATAAAGCTGAATTCGCGCATCGTGAAGTGTCCGAAAACGAATGAAGTCCTGATTCTCACATTATGTTTTGCCTATATTGCGAAACTTGTTTAACATCCTCAATTAAAATTGTATTACTTTAATAGTAATTTTTTGTGGTAAAATGTGTGCATCACTCATATTATCACTAAATATTCTTTGTGGTATTTTTATTTAAATTTTTTAAAAACTTTAGTATGTATTATTATAACTATTAAAATTTAAATGTTAAAATCTTTTTTTATCAATACTTGAAAAATTTTAAGAATTACTAAAATTTTTTGTTATATGTAATATTTAAAATATTTATCAAAATATATTATTTTATTATAAATACTAATCTTATAGTTACTTATAAACAACTGTCAAAAATAAATGCGCCATAAGCACTTATCAAAATTTATACAGCCTAAATTTAATAATTACTAATTCAATGTGTATATCAAATATTATATACAAATTATAAAAAAAATTGTAAATTGTTGTTTAAAATTTTAAATAAATATATATTCAAATGAAAATTTTAATTTTTTTTAAATATGTTTGATTTGATTAGATTTGAAGCTTCAAATTATCAAAACATTTGAAGAAATTGCTCAAAAATTTTCTTAAAACATACTTTAACTTATTTATTAAAATACTTCAAATTATCTGACTAAAAATTTTAAATCATATTGATTTTTTTAAATAATTTTTTTTAAATTTTCATAAATAATTTAAAGTTTTTTTTTAAAAATTATTTCAGCTTTTGCGAATGATCAAATTGAAATAAAATTGAATAAAATTAAATTAAAATATGATTTTGATCTTTTTAATTATCTCCAAGTGGATTCATCGCAAGTTATTTCACTAAAAATGGTAAAAGTTTCTTATAAAATCATCATTTTTCGTTACCAGAGTAATGATTTGCAGAATTAATCTCATCATGGACATTAAAATCATAAATAATTGCATTTATATATATGCATGAAATTTTCTTCTAAATACTGACTTGATAAAAATGACTGATTTCATAAAAATTTTAAATGTAGAAAATTTAGCAAATTTTTACCTGAGTAACATTTCACGAAATTAATTTCTCTCTAAGTTTTATTAGAGATATAATAATTGTAAATGTTTTGGTGATTGCTTTTATATTTGCCTTCAAATTTTCAAAAATATCAAGAATTTTAAATAATGAAAATTTTATAAAATCTGTTTAAGAAAATTACACTGAATTACTTCTGAGATTATAGTTATAAAGCTAACGTATGTGATTTTCAAATGTAATATCAAATTTTAAAAGAAAAAAAAAAACTTAAGATGCCATTTATTAAAATTTTTTAAATGATTTTAATGCTATCGCACGCAATCAATTCTTATTTTTTTCTTTGAGAATTATTAATATTACAAATGTAATAAAATTAATAGTTAAATATAATCCCTAAATTGTAGTTAAATTATTAATTAGCTTGTGGTCTGACCTTCAATTCGAAAGCATTCTTTGGCATTCATAGTGTTGCAGAATTCACTTCCAATCGAGTAAGCTTATATAAAATTATTTATTATTTAAGAGAAATTCTCCAAATGCATAATTTTCCAAATTATTCACACGGCAAATTTAAACTATGTCTTTATTTAAATAATTACTTTTTTTTGTGTTTCAACTGTGCAGAAAGAAATAATTCCATAGTTTATCTGGCCCGGGTGTCGTATAATCCAGGATGTCAAATTTTGAGATGTGACGATTTTTTGGCAGATTTTCTTATATATCTGGCAACCTCGTTTTTATTATGTCATGCATATGGAACCTATAAAAATTACGCTGAAAATTTTATTTTGGTAATCCATAGTATTTACGTCATCGCGCACATCACGATACGTCATCTTGGCAACATTTCTTCATCGCCAAAAAAATTCAGAATTTGGGAACATGGATTATACGGCACCTGCGCCGTTTATCTGATAAATAATCACTAACAAATTAATTTTATAAATGTTTGTAATAAATTGAGTTTTAAGTTTACAAAAGATAAGACAACCACTGAATTCTACTTGAAGGACACTTATTATATTAAAAACTATTTATTGTCTAGAAATTTTGTTACAATTAAATTTCCTTAATTAAAGTACTATTTTTAAACTAATTAAAAAAACATCAAAAGCATATTAAATATTTCAGCTTGAAAAAATATCATGAGTAAAATATTATCAAATTATATATCCCTTAAAAATATTATATTATATCGCTTAAAAATATAATATATATTAAATATATTGTTTTTATACTTGTTCTTGTTGGCGAGGTGATTATAGAGGTTTTATAAAAATTTAAATAGGATTACTCTAAGTTTATTTATTATATTTTTAATAAATGTATTACTGAAAAAATAGAATGTAAAATTAATTTATTGAAACGGTTAAAAATTATTTTTAATTTTTTTCTTGTTTATAGTTGCTCTCACATGAACTTGAACTAGAATACGGAATCTACTACTAAAAGTGGTAAGTTTTTACTTTGTACTTATGTTAAACATATAACATAGAAAAACTTAGAAAATTATTACTTTGTATTGCTACAGGTGAAATTGTTTGAATTTAAAATAGATAACTAAATCTATTGTTAAAAATGCTATACTTTAATTTAGTATATATTACACTCGTATTACCTGAAGCTACTTTATAAAAATATTTATGAAACTAATTTTAATGTTTTTTCTTATTTGCAACCCTCCCGTACAAATTTAAAATGAGTTATTAAATCTCGAAAAACGCCAAGCTTTCATTTAGTGAAAATTATAAACATAGAACTATTTTACTATTACTTACTCAAATATCATATATTTCTATATTTCAAAATATTTGCAAAACAAATGCATTTCATTCTTTTCCTGTTTCATTTAAAGTGATACTCTCAGGGATGAAATATAGTCTATTTCTTTTGCTGTAATATCATATACATTTTTTTCTAATTATATTAAATTGTATATTTTTGCTAATTATATTAAATTAAATATTTTTCAGACTTTAGACATTTCAAATTTTATATATAAATGTATATAACCTTAAACAAAAAATTCTAACGGATTGATGTTCAAAGTCATAAACGACAATCTAATATTTGGTGAAAAGTTAATCAAATATGACTGCACCAACTTTGCACAAAATTAGGAGTATGTGACGGAGTTCAGACTTTTTAAGATTATCAATAATACTTCCTAGGAGTATTTCGCATAAGAAGAAGTTGGAAAGGTTTTTCCTTATTTTCTTATTTTTTACATTTTTTAAAACTCCGTTCTCAATAAAAGCAAACTTTACTGTTTTTGTAAGAGCAACCCCCTGAGCATTATTGATGATGCATTTTGAAATTTAATCACAACAACTTAGCTCTGAGGTAAATCTCAAATTAACATCGACTACAATTGATCGCTTTGATCATTTTAGAAGCTAGGATCTGCTCTAACTCAGAAATCTTTTCTTAAAAGGAGAAGAAAAATTTATCGAATGAAATTAGCTCATTCTTTATATTTTTTGTTGTGAAAAATGAAAAAAAATATTAATTTATTTTCTTTAAAGTTTTATTACTTAAGATTATATTTCAATAAATTGGATAATAATAGCTTTTATGTTTATTACTTGCAAAAAAAAATTTTAAGATTCTTCTATTCGACATTTCTTTCATAAATTTAGGGCGCAGAATAAATAAAATAAAACTTGTTAGAACAAGTATCACATCATAAAGATTCGAATACAAGTATTAATTTAGTTACTGAGCAACTGCAACTTATCAAGTATATTCCCAAATTAACAATTTATTGTTAATTTGTGATGGCAATAAAAAATTGTTATTTAAATACAGAGCTGAACTTCTCATATAAGAAATTAACCCTCAATTCATTTCATTATTTAAAATTTCCCAAGCAGTCAAAATGACTACTTTAGGGCACACAATATGGGTATATATATATATATATATATGAAATGAAGGAGGGGAGTGATAACTACAATTATTAGTAAACTTATTTATATGTCGTGCAAAAAGTCCCAGAGAATTCTAAGAAATTGCATTTTTATATATATAATTGTTTTCATAATTGAAATTAAAAATCAGTCAAAATGACTTCCTTGTGAAATCTAGAGTTAAAATATTCAATTCAAACTTTTCCGTGACTAAATTAAAACTGAATTTTTTTGTACCGAAATAGCACTTTAGTATTCTTTTGAACAGTTTCTGAGTTTGATTCATACTTATACTTTGCATATTTGCAATAGTTTGAAATGTGTTTAAAAGGGTAGGTCTTGTTTGAATTAATCATAGAGTGCAAAAAATTACCGTTGAGCGATCAATCAATCATTCTCTAAGAATAAATTCTGGAACAGCTTTAGGTTTGCCGATATCACAAATGTGCGAGATATCTAACTCTTCTCATTTTATACATATTTTCTTTTGAGAATTTTCCTATTCATGGACAGAAGGTAAAAAAATTATTCGTTTAGTTCTAAAATATTTTAGATTTTAATTTTTCTTAGTTTGTCTCGTTTAGAATAATTTTTTTCATATTCAACTACACACAAAAATTCATATTAACTACATCAAAATATTAAAACAATATTTTTGGAAAAGAAACATCTATATTTGAAGAAATTATTCAAAAGTAATAATGAAATCTTAAAATTAATGCATTTTTCAGCAATAATTTTTTTAAAAATTTTTTACAGTACATGCAGACAACTGACTTTGTTGCAACGATCGCCTGAAATGCATTTCTCTACGCTGCTTTTGATTTTATTTCAATAATTATTGCTCTTGCTACTTACTAAAACATCATACTTAAATAGTAAAAATGTTACAAAACTTTGCCTATGTGTTCTCTTCTTTCCTTCTCATCATTAGTTGCTATTTGATGAATAGTTGAAACACAATTCTCTTTGCTTGTCGATCAATAAGGTGTCCGGTTACTAAACTAATTCAATAATCACTTTTCCCAACCTCCTTCTTTTCTTTTCCTCAAGGAAAAAGACTTTAAAATATCGTTTTTGGAGAAGTGCTCTCATTACCATTTAAACCCCTCTTCACTCAATAAAAGCCATTCGGCAACTACAAATCGATTTCTAGAAATTACTGTGTTGTTAGTATAACGCCATGTCTGATTCCAAATTATACTTCATCATCATTGTATAATATTTTTTTTTCTCTTCCTCCAAAGCGAAGTATTCTCGTTTTAGGAGTAAAACATCAGCTAATCAATATTTCATTATTTTTTTTGTTTTATGATTTTTTTTTCTCTTTCCTCTCTTCTATTTTTCCTTCCCATCCCTCCCCACCGACTCTTACTTTTCCCGAATCCTTAATGTGTTTTCCTGCAAAATCGGAATCATTCGAGTCATGATAAATTATCGTTCGCATTTGAATAGGTACCGGCATTTCATTGTTTTCCCGATGGTGAAGGAAGAACGAGGGTTGATGGGAGCTGGGGGTCTACGCCATCGATTCCCACCCCCTTCATTATTCCACTTACCCCCTATTTCGATCAATGAGAGGATAGGGACCTGAAAAAAAAAAAAGGGTCTTCGGATGTAAATTGTTTTATAACCTCAGATGAATGGGGGTTGTCTTAAGCTCTCGTCTGCTAACATCCATCAAAAACTTGTGAAATACCTAGGCGCAACTCCCAAGTGTTACAATCTTCTCCCACAGAGGTAGTACTTTTGGTTATATATATCAGGTGCCATAGAGTAAAAAATGGGATTAATTTGCTCACTAAAGAATTATACTTCGAGCCAAATTATTTTTTAATTTTTATGTGTCATTTTCTGATTACAAAATAATAGCAAGAGTTTTTCTATTAATTTGTAAAGTTATGTAATTAATTTTCGGGAGAGAAATGAGTATTAGTGGGGTAAAAAAAATTGCACATACGTGAATATTTATTGAAAATTTCAAGATATCTTTATAATAGAAAATTTAAGTGATTTTATATAACAAAATTAATTTTTAATATAAAAAGAAGTTTCGCTCTCCTCTTAAAGGAATATTTTAAATTTAAAATTTCAACGTGGAAAAAATATAGATAAAAATATGTGAATAAACCGTTTGAATTTTTTAATATTCATTGTTACAAGGAAAGATGTTTCCGATACGCTTTTCGAAGTATTATGCTCTATTAGACCCTTAATATTATCTCAAATTGTTGAACCTTTAAAATCAATGGTTTATTTGTGAAAATGTGTGCTTGGAATAGTTTATTTAAAATGGCTTATTAAAAGGGTATATTTGAAAATGTCCCAAAATTTTGTATTTTGATTATAAGATTCTACATAAAGTAAAGTATGACATGAAATTCAATTCTTTTGCTTGAGTTTTTGTTCCACACATAATTATTTCCGGTGCAGTTCTCTCAACGGCTCATTCCATCTTGCGTAGTAAGTTTTCTTTTACAAAAATTAATAGGATAATTCGCTGTTTACGTATTATCTTATCAGTCATTTTCCCCAAAGCATATGCCATCAAATATTGCACATTTTAATAATCTTTTTTTTCAAGTATGTTGAAAGAAACAAAGCTCTTAGCACATATCTTTAAGTATCTAAAAATTTTATTCTGAATTCATATTCCAATTTTTTAATAATAAATTTAAAACTTGCATGCACTAAAAATTAAAAATGTATGGAAGAATACTAAACTGCAACATTTAGTAAAGTATTTTTTTCGCGGAAATGGTCAAAGGGATGTTACGTGAGAAATATTATTTTCACATGGTTACTGCACTTCTACCGTCTATAAACCACTCAATAGTTAATTTACTGACCAAACTCATCAAGAAGTCTCTTTATTTTAAACCTGTCCCAAGTGACAGGATGGTCACTTGAGATACCATTTTCTCAATACATTAGATCCTACAGGACTTGTAAGGTGCGTAGGTCTTCTCAGCATGATATAGTACGTTTTTAGTTAGGCTAGGTGTAAAATTTTATATTTTTAGGTCATGAAAATGCAGGCTATCCTTATTTATTTTTCTTGAAAAATTTCTTAACTCCATCGATTTTCCATTTTATTTCTGCATTTGTTAATTCATCTTGTGACCACACAACTCTTTCGCCTGGAAACGCAATAATTTTTCTAACTGACTGATAACCAAGTACAAGATTGGACCATAACCTTCTAGATAAGAAAACCAGATTTCTGGAAATTAGTTTCATTATGATTCCCACAAAGTGCTAAATTAAATAATTAAATAATAATAATCATAAAAAAAAAAAGAATGACAAATGTACAATACTGATGTCATAGCAAAATTATCTTTCGA
Organism: Latrodectus elegans; assembly: GCA_030067965.1. Taxonomy (NCBI): domain Eukaryota; kingdom Metazoa; phylum Arthropoda; class Arachnida; order Araneae; family Theridiidae; genus Latrodectus; species Latrodectus elegans. The sequence goes on from CM057810.1 coordinate 80,150,774, forward strand.
AAGTATTGCAAACCCTGCGTGTTCATGTTCACCAAATACGGTCTTAAATAAGTATTGGTCGCAATGACCTCCAAGTGAAATGATATTTTAGAAGCAGGTAACTTCTAAAATATCATTTCAAATATCATCACAAATATCATTCAAAAATATCATTTACCTGAGGGTGACAGTGAAATATTATAGGGGTTACCTGCTTCTAAAATATTAAAGTTCCCTCGCAATTGCTTCTACCTAACTGGCAGGTCCAAAATCTGTGCTAGGTAAATGGAATCATGCTTGTGAAATAGTTGTATTCTATATGTTGCAATAATAATATTTATTATTTCAAATTCATCTATTTTAGATATTTAAATTATATTTAATATTTCAAGGAATTTGTTCTTTGTTCAGGTATGAATTTAAATGTATATGGTGTTTATTTCATTGCAGGCATGAAAAATAATTTCAAAAATACATATAAATAATATCTGGTTAACTAATACATGAAGTATAATGTCAGAAAAAATTATAATCGATAAGAGAAAATATTATTTATTTTTATATATTTTTTTAATTCCAGTAGTTCTGTCACCAGTTGAGAAGTTCATACAATAATGCCCCCCCCCCCAAAAAAAATCCACCTACATTATTTTAATCTAATGATTTTTTAACTGGATATGTTTGCTGTTGCCTCATTGCGTTTTATGAAATAAATGTGGCAAAAATTTAGCTTTTAAATTATTACTTATTATTTACAACTATTAATTAGTATCTGCTATACCATTTATCCGAATAAACCCTTTTTCATCATCCAGAATTAACCGGGAAACAGGTTTTAAGCTGTGTTTGCTGTTTTGTTCAAAGAAAAATTATTGCAAACTTAACACCTCGCGTTTAGAAGATATAAAATGCAGTTTAAATGTTGCCAATCTTACATCATTTACAATTGGGATCAATTATGAGTGTTGACTGCAAAATACCATTTATCATCTGTATTGTTGTATTTGTTGTATTTTCATATTTGTTCAAGAGATTTTAAACGCTAGTGATATCTTAATTCGAAACACCAAAACGAATCAGCAAATTTGCTTACAAATCAAAATATATAATTATATATGTTTCTATGTAATATTTGCTTCCAATAATCTGATCAGAAATATCTTGCAATAAAATTATGATACATCAAAAAAATCAACCACTGAAATGAAAATATTGGATGAGTTAAGCTCTAAAATGAAAGTGTTAAATGATTTAAATACTAAAAACATAACAGAATTAGATGATTTAGGCTGTAAAACAATAGTATTGTGTGGATGACTAAGTACTAAAATTACAGTATTTGATATCTAAACACTAAAATGAGAAAACGAATGAATTAAACACTAAAATGACAATATTGGATGAGTTAAGAATTAAAATTATAGATGATGATAGCTACAAGGATAATGTTTTGTAAAGGTATTTATCACCCAAGATTTCATTTAACATTTTGCAATAACATCAAGTAACTTTTAAAGTAAAAAATGTATTTCTCTCAGTAGATTGTTCATAATTGCAACTCGCATAAACTGAGAGAATAAAAAATTCTATCCATTTAAAAATAATTATACAAAATTATATACAGTTTATATATCTATATATATATATTAAAATTATTCTTTACAAATATATTGTGTAATCTTTCTCTGCAAAACAAAAACTTAATTCAATAATTCTGATATTACGTAACTTATAAATTATCAATTTTATACATTTGAGTAGTTGAAGCCTAATGTTATGGAATTTCAACACTTTTTGCAGTTTTGCCATATTTTTCATAGCTTATCTATATTAAGTCCTTATTTTGTTTGTTCAATGAATTTTTTTTTCGTTGTTAAATTGAGAACAGCTGAACGGAATATAGTGAAATCTGTATTAGGATATTAGTGTCTGATTAACTTTAGCTTTTGTAACTAATTTAAATCGTTCTAAAAACTGGTTTTAGATTTTTGTAAATTTAATTAGGTTATAGTGTAATTAATTTAAACACTGAACAAGTTCAGCAACTCTGCTTGCTTCTAAAACAAAATCGTGTAGTTGCTTACAATCTTTTAAAATTGTCATTTGTGCATAACCGCTGGAAGTAGAGAAAAAATGTATCCAGCATCCGATTTTTTTTCATCACTTTCACTGTGTAATTCTCTTTTAAAAATAGTTTTATTTATTATTATATTTCCAATTTTTTGATAAAAGAATATTTTATAAAAGTTTGAAGCCGAAATGCCGATACTTTTTCCAATATGACAACAATTATAAATGCATTTGAATCCGGATGAAAAGAATATTCCAACTTCATTATTTAATAATTTAATAATTCGTTGAGCAATTTTCAAACTTTCTACATTTCTTTCGATTTATTTTTAATTAAATTATATGTGAGCTCTTATTTCGTGGCGCAAAACATTATTTCGAACAAAACTATGTAAATAGTAAGTATTATTGAAATGAGTATAAATATCGTTATTTTTTCAATCTTAGTTCTTACTCGAATTTTTACTCATTTTCCCTAGGTAACCATGGCTTGCTAATGAGCCATATTCACTTCTCACCAACTTGTAAATGCGAAAAATTCTCAAGTTCCTATCCTCGCAAATAAGCATACGGGAAACAGAAACATAAAATTCATATCTACATTTATCAACAGAAGCTATAGCTTAACTTACATTATGAGCGATTATGATTTTCTAATTTGAAGAAAGCCATCCTACTACTACGTAACGAGGTACCATCTCATTTAACAGGAAGAGCCTTTTTTTATCTATAGTATGTGTTTATAAATTTCTTTATTTATTAAGTTAAAAAATAGTAAACATTTAATACAGTATATTGGATAATTATAAAACCACAGATTATCAGCCTTTTTATTAGTAAATTGCATGGAATGAATAATTTTAAAAGATTGAAGCAAAGTAAATTAAAATATATTTTTTCAAATAAATCATTAAATGAAAAAAATTTGAGTTAGCTTCGAGAAACAAACAATTTATTGAAATCTTGGTGTTAAAAAAATAAAATATCGCATCCCTCTCCTTACATAAAGTAAGTCCATCTACTGCTCAGCAGATGACATTGGGAGCCAAGGCTCTGTAAATATTGGTAACTGATGTCACACCTGTCTAAAGGTAATATTTGTTTTATGTTAGTTTGTGTTTTTAGTAGTTTTAAATAAAAATTTTTATACCTTGAACCGTTTTGAGTTTTTTAATTCTTAAAACATATAGTTAAGCCCCTCATATGCACCCCACTTATAATTATACATTTATTTTATTCAAAACACTCGAGTTTTTAAAAGATTTTAATTATTTTCTTTTAAAATAATACATAAATTGTAAATTTGTGTCATAAAAAATGATATTATTACAAAGAAAATAAGAATTTGTTTTTGTAAAAAAATTTTCCGATGCCTCGTGTAAGAGAATTATCTGAACGAGAAGCTCAAAAAATATTTTACAGGTTCGAGGAAACTGGAATGTGAAATGTGTAAGTTTCTTCTAAATTTTGAAACTAATATTCAACATATTTTAAGTATAAAATAAGCTTTATTTAAAATATAAGAAATCTGGGAGGCAGCGCAAATTATCAGTATGAGATAATAAACCAATTTTTAAGTTTGCAAACAGAAGAGAGCTTGTTTAATCGTAAAATAACACAATAAATAAATTAAACTGTGTCACTTTGGATGCAATTTATCACTTTGGATGAAAAAATTGGATTTTCATATGTTGTTTTTTCGGAATGAGAAAGGAAACCAAGACTGAAATGGCACCACTAACAAGAGATTTTAAAGTAGTAAAGATGGTCACACAATCTGGAATTTTACTTCAAAAATTATTTTTCGAATAGAGAAAAAATAAGCTTGGATGGCCTGAACAATAATGTTTATTATTAACATAATTTATATGATCGTAATATAGGGATTTATTCAATAGACAAATATGTCATGGCTCTGTGATAATGTGGGAAATTTTTGCATATGATAGGGAATTCTGGAAAGAGTTTTTGGAATAATTGACCCTAGTGTCTATCAACAAATGCTTTATAAATACTTATTCCAATATGACAACAATTTTTGGTCCACTTTTTATAAATTTCAGCAAGATAATGTCCCTTACTAAGTGCTTAAATAAATTAAAAATTGGTTTCCAAAAGACAATCAAGAATCAGTTTTAAAAGACAAAATTAAATAAAATATTTTGTGGCTTGTCATGCTCCGCTATAATTCATAGTCATACAGTGTCTGAATATCATGGTGAGAAAAATCATTCGACATGACTTCTATGTGATCCAAAAATCTGACCACACCTTCTTTCTGAAACTCGAAGAGAGAGAGAATGCATTGTTAGAATGTATTCTCAAATATGCTCAGTGGATGACAATCCATAACTCGAGTAAAATGTGTGATAAGCGAAAGATATAGTGAACTGAAGATATAGAAAGAACTAAAATGTAATGAAAATCTAGTGTCGAAGAGTATAAAGTACGCTAACAGTGTAGATTCAGCATTTTTTAAAAAGCTGTAGTATGGGGGTACATCAGTTCAAATAATGTACGGCTGTTGCTTTAATGGGTTGTATTCAACAGATTCACAGATTTATTTTAAAAAATGATATTTTTAGAGAAATCATGCATGTCGAGCAAGGTTACCAGGACCATGTAATCATTCACGATCTCTTTGCACAATATTTTCATGCAGTTTAATAATGGTAAAAAAGTTATAATACAGTTTTTCGTAGAAATCTCTGAAATCTGATGACATCAAATTTATAATATCGTCACAGATGCCGATATGATCCAGCATGCCAAATTCTGAATTTTTTGGCGATGAAGAAATGTTGCGCTGATGAGGTATTGTGAAATATACGATGACGTAAATGCTAGGATTGCCAAAGCAGAATTTTCAGCATAATATTTACATGCCTCCATCTCTATGGCGTCATAAAAACCAGGTCGACATATACATAAGAATATCCACAAAAAATCACCAAGCTCAGAATTTGGTAAGCTGTATTATACGGCATCTTTACCTATTTTTATGAATAAAATCTTTTTTTATATCAATGCAACTTTGACCTTACGTATTGGACAGCCGTTGTAAGGCATTTTAGCATTCACTGCGTTTACTACATTTCGAGAGGACGTTTCATAGATAGTGAGCCGTATTCACACGTCGTAAGGAAGAAAACCGGTAAAACTTCCATTCATCAACCCCGATGTATGTGCATGCAGAAGAGCAACATCCATCCTCAGTTGTTCAACAGTGACTCTGACTGAACCCAGGACCTTATATTCATAAGAACGCTGTTCTACCAATAGGGTGTGGTGAGCCCTAACAGTGCAACTTAAAACTTTATTGCTATTCACGCAAAATAAGTAATAAATATATTATTTTATATAGTTTTAATGGTCAAAACTATTATATTCACCAGTTATCCAAGTACTGTCAGAAAATATTTACACTCTGTAAATGATTCACCAGTTATCCAAGTACTGTCAGAAAATATTTACACTCTGTAAATGATTTAAAATTTCCACCTAATTAAAATCCAGCGTACACTTACAGTCACAAATCAGAGCGTTTCTGAAAATTAATATTTTTCCATTCATCCCCTGGTCTTGCTAGGACGATTCTGCTCTCCTGAGCACCTAAGTAATGAATCAAGGGTTGAAAGTTCAAGCTCCCACAGGTAAAGAGAAAAGCCAGGGCGTATTCGAAAGCGCCCCTAATGATCTGTGGTGTTGGTCAGTGCTCCTCCACCCCCCGACGATATGCATCTGACAACCTTGATTTAGGGAATGGCCACAAATAAATCGATAGCCGACGGTCAAGTGCAGAGTTTTAGATGAATTGCATTCAAGGAGGGTTGATTGTCGTTTTGCGGTGTTCCGCTCCCAATCGATTGACCCCTCCTTTCGACTGCCCTCTCCCCTGCTGCACAATATCATTGAGGAAACACACACAATATTAATCTCGAAGATGTCACCGATATTTTGCTCCGTCCAGCAGACCGTAAAGTTCCGGGAGTCCGATATTGGCCGGATCCGCAGTTGACCGCGAAATCAATCGAGGAAACAGCAGCTGCAACTTCGCCCAGCTCGACAGCTCTGTCAACAAACTAATTCACGAAGGGATGGGGTGTCTCTGGAATTTTGTAAAGCCCCGATTTTTATCTTCTTCGCCTCATCTTTGAATTAATGCTTCTCTTTGAGCTGGAACAAACGCTCCCTTAAGTGGATTATACGAGGTTCGCTGGAACAGAAGAATCTGAAGACCCCTTTTACAAAAGGAGGGGTCTTACTAGTGGAAATGTGCTGAAGTAGAATGTGAATAGAATGCATACTTGAATTAGCTTTGATTCAACGTCAATACGATCTTATTTTGGGAATTAAAGACGAAAATTTAACCCCATCTGATTTGTACCCGAATAATTGGCCTTATCGTTAATATTTTGAAGAGGAGAGAAATAATTTAAAAACTTTTGCTTTCTGAATAGAACAAGATTTTTTAATAATAAGCAATCAATAATGCAATCATCTATGTGCTGGTTGATACATAAATTAATTATGCAAAATGATTTAATTGATTATTTGATAAGTAAAGTAAAACTTGTAGAAGCAATAATAATTCCAATTAAGTTCGTAACAAAATTTCTTAAATAAAACAGGTATTACAAAAAAGTAGTTAGAATAAAAAAATGTATTTATACCCCTCGTTATAACATTCATGTAATCATTAAATGATACTGGCGTGTATCATTGATGATTAAATAAAACATGCAAGATACCAATTTTAGAAATTAAAATGATTAAATTATATTAAATGAGTGATGAAGACGTTATTGTATTAAATCGATTGATATTTATACTCTTTTTTCTTTTTTACAAAATCTAAAAATTAATTATGTATTCTCATTTATATTCACGAACCACTTTTCAACGCTGTATGGTTAGATACATGTAGGCATGCGAAATAAATCTGTTTGTGCTGCTGTCCAGCTGTTCGTAATCTAGGGTTTAAATCACCAAACATTTTCCCAATTGAACATATATAAAACATGCTAGGCTGCGGCATTATATTGCTTTGTCCAGAGCAATATCCGAGAAACGTTTGAAAGAAAACAGTGGGCGATAATGTTAAAAATCTTAATTTGAAATTACATGGCAGCATAGAGTATGCCTTCAGGAGTATTACAACAATTACTAACGTGAATGGTCATGATCCAATTGGTATTCATTAATTAATCTGTATAATTTTTCCTGAATTGTGTTATATATACCATAGTTATAACTATAATTTCAATGGAAAAAATGTCCCTTTTTTCAGTAGGATTAATTTTATATTAAAAAAAAATTCTTATGAGTTCATTTTGATTTCGGTTTTATTATTGTAAATGTATTAAAAAATTTCGACAAACTTTAATTTGAAATAATTTGAGGTGTATAATACAATTAAATTTTGTAGTAAGTTGGTAATTTTCGATTGTTTTCCGGAATTAACAGAAATTATTCCCTTATTTATTTTAAGGTTTTTTTTTTAAAATTTAGGTTATATTTTATTTTTATTAGGTTATATTTAGCATTTTATTTATTATTAACTTTTTTTTAATCTAAATTGCAATAGCATCTTTTTGAAAAAAATTATTTTACCAATATACTTCATATTAAGCTCACTTACCTCCTATTAAATGAAATCAAATATTAATAACAATGTGCGCAGTATTTTCGACAAAATCAAAGACCAAAGACACAATTTTTTAATATTTTATAAATTAAAACTAATGTAGATTGATCATGAACTAAAATCAAATATTGTTCTGAATTAATAAATTAATGCAGAAGACACCAATTTTTCTCAATTTCGATATCTTGATCATTTAAAGTAATCAAATGTTACGTACGTTTGTATTTCTTATAATTCAGTGATCAGGATTGTCTTTTTAATGAAGAAGATAAGAAATTCGATCATACGTTGTTGGAAAACGATGATAAAATTGTTGAAGCAACTGATTGAACTAATCATTTTCTCAGCTGAGTTGTTGATCGGGCTTATGATTTTTTTTTAACAGTCTCAATCTTACTACAAAGCTTTTCAAATTATGTTGTTTCAAAGTCTGAAAATAACATGGTCACAAATATTAAGTTATGTCTGAATTACTGAAAATAACGTATGTCATATGAAAATAATGTAAATAAATAAGAACCAATGTTTGAATTATTAAATTGTTCATTGTATGTGTTAAAGTTGTACACATGGTGATAAATTATGTTCGAACGTTTACGTTTGCGAAAATCGCCAAAATATTAAAACGTCAATTTTTAAAGTGAAAGACTAAGCTACTGGAACTGTTAAAAAGAGATAGATAGTTAATATACTTCAGAATTTGGAAGTCATTTATATCTGAGAAAATATTTGGCGGTGTACCAAGTGCCCGAGTACTTTGCGACACTTGAATGGTGACTAGTATCTATGGAAAACTCTCCCAGAAGACAGATTCAGTGAAAGTTGCAAAAATCATTGAAAGTTTTATGCTGGTAATTCATAGTATAACGTTTCTAAGACACACATAAACAGAAATTTCATGAGTAAATTTTTTGTCATATTTCTTTTTTTGATTTAATAAACTATTTTATACATTTTTTTACAAGTTAAGAATTCTTCCATCTATTGCTTCATAAATATTAATTTTAGAAGTTCATTAAATTAAGATATGAAATTCTGTGTTTTTGGGTAGCAAAATTTTCGACTGAATGACATCTAATACTTCAGTCCGATTACTCAGCACCACAATTTTTATTAAAGCAAAAAAAAAAAAAAAAAAAAAAAAAAAAAAAAAAAATTTTGAATTTTCATACATTGCATATTTAAATTAAATTTTTATCAAGCTGCAATTAATTTGAATCCGTATTCCTTTATTCCAAGCCTTTGGTTAAATTAAGTGTTGGAAATTCCAAAGAAGATTTAGTTTAATGTCTATGATAATTACAAAGCATATGTTGATGCAAACTAATTAAGCCTTAGAGCAAAAACAAGTAAATTAAAAGTAATTATGTTAATCCATGTAAGGCAAACTTATGTATTTGCAGAATTTTAGTTCGGTATTGAATTAAGAATGCCTACATGGAATGGAATAAAACTTAATACATTGGCCACTGGCTAAATTAAAATATTGGTTATGTTTGATTTTGTAACTGATTATAGTATTTGTAAATAATGTAAATTGTAATTGACATTGATATGAATGAACGGTGAAATTGCTTATACAGGGATAGTTAAGGAACTCTGTTCGCTTCAAGAATGAAAGTGCGGTTGTAATTCTTTCCTCCCTTTTAAAATTGTAATCCATGCGGTACGGTAAAAAATAAATACTACATCAGACTTCTCTTTTTTTATATATATTCTCAAAGCATAATTTTCTTAAAAAGATTATCAGTACTTACTAGTTTTCTTCAATTTTTGAAAAAAAAAGTTTTTTTCCAGTACAACGTACGTGTCATCGATTTTTGTAATACGTCACTGATTGGAAGTGCAAATCTGATGAAATTAATCTCGTCTTAAATATTTAATAGCTTCGTAACTAAAGGAACTTTTTAGGCGTTTCATATCTTCTTCGATTTATTTTCAGCTCTGGTCTGTAAGTGAAATTTTATTATGTCATGCAAAACAACGTTTTGAATATCGTTCAGTAAATATCGTTATTTTTCCGAAATGGAATTTCCTCTCAAAAGTAGGGAACACGTTTTATACTGGAAGCAACGACTCTTTAATTATAATGAAAAATTGACTTTTATTTGTAAATCTAATTTAAATACACTTTAGTTACATATTGAAACTAATTTGAATCAAATTTTAAAAACAAAATATTTATTTCTGATTTGGAAACTTCAGGTAAATTTTTGAATGAACTAATCATGTAATATGCACGTTCGATTTACATTGAAACTTATTTTACAAGTTATATAAAATTTATTTTATGTAAATATTTCCTGAGTGATATACATTACTACATTTGTATAAAAGATTGCTTTTTCAAATATATTTCTTAACTTCTTAACATTTTAATTTCACTTTGTAAAATTTTTTTCATGAAAAGATTCTTCTTTTTTTAAATAGCTATTTTGAAATATAATATAATATTTATCATTACAGTATATATATATATATATATATATGTGTGTGTGTGTGTGTATATATATATATATATATATATATATATATATATATATATATATATATATATATATATATATATATATATATATATATATATATATATATATATATATATATATATATATATATATATATATATATATATATATATATATATATATATATATATATATATATATATATATATATATATATATATTATACTATGAGAAACTAAATTTAATTTCCAATTTAAGTAATAGTATACTCAGTAATTTCAAGGCTTAATGCTTTTAATACATTTTATATAACATTTACGTCAAAAGTAATGTCTCTCAAGCACGCAATGGATCACTATTTTAACTACCAAATAAACAAGGCAAAATTAGTTTGAAATATATTAGACCTTCGAACCAAATAAGCGAATTATTCCAATTTGTACAAACCAAAATGGATACGAAGTTACGCCATCTTTTATTCAACCTTCTCCGGTGAGTTTTATCCGAAACTGCGTCTTGAAAAACAAATTTTAATGGGATCAAAAAGCACACTCCTAACTCAGTAACGTCGAGAAAAAAAGAAAAAAAAAAAAACAATAACGTAGAAACAAGTCCCATTTACCCTTAAAATTCAAGCAAATAGTTCGGGTATTTAACAATGTCGAAAGAGCTGGCCGAATCATTGGTTTGCACGCAATGTCCAGCTCTGCGACGTGCACCCTCGGACAAGGCATCGAGCGACTTGATTAAAGTGCAATGAATGGGAAGCTGTGACCAAACGCGGGAGCAAACACTTCCTAATTGAGGTGTAAAGAAAACGCTCCGTGGCTCATGAAATGGGTGACTCCCCCGCTCCCCACTTAAATTAACTCGGCGCTGTATTCGCTCGTGCACCACCTATTTGAAGAGCTGGTCTGCTGCCGGAGAATTACAGGGAGAATCGTACATAATGATAAACTAATAATTGCATCGAATAAAATTGGATAATAAGATACATTTGAACGCAAAAATTTTATTTAAAAGTTTTGTAAATCTTGAAACCGAGAATCTTGATTCCAAGCTGAATCACAAAAGACGAGATAGATTAAGATAAAAGCTCTTTTAATAGAAGTAAGAATTTTAAAAATTTGAAAAAAGTATATATATATATATATATATATATATATATATATATATATATATATATATATATATATATATATATATATATATATATATATATATATATATATATATATATATATATATATATATATATCTTTACTGTGTTTATATAAATTCTGTTTGAAGTATAAAATTCTTATAAAGATAGAAAGATTATATAATGTATACACATATATAAATCTCACAAATGAATGTTTATGAATTAAAATAAGATTTTAAGTTTGTTGAAATAATGTTTCATTTTTCAATACATAATTATTTGAGAAATAGTAAAGCAATTTTTAAAATAATTGATTTATTTATAAAATTTAGATAAAATAACTTCCTTTAAGATTTAATATTTTGGATATAAATATTTTCCGGAATTTAAGAAAATTTTTATGGATCTTCCAAAGATTTTTACAAATCATCTTGGATTCTGGATCTATAGGATAGATATTTTAATATAATCGATATATATTACATAGATATAATTATTTAGGAAAAAATATTTCTTTATAAACATAAGGCACTTTTTTATTTGCAAGGTATTTGTTTAATTTTACCGCTTTATTGTTCCATATCTATATATTTAATAAGTAAATTTTTATCATGAGTTCAAGATGATAAATAGTAAACAAAGTTAATTCTTGATGAGGGGAAACTGATATTATTTCCGTAGAAAATACATTTTAAAATAGAATAATATAGAAACGAATTTTTTAATCTATGTAAGGTAAATTAAATATTATGGCACATTAAAAAATTGTAATCTTAAATGCATTAAAAATTAAAAAGAAGAAATTACGTTACTTTTTTAATTTTAATATTTGCTGTATATGGAATAGTAAGATATATTTTAATATATACCATCGTAAGCTCTACTTATAATAATAATTAAAAAAAATATATCCTTAAATTCTTCGAGAATAATTTTTTCAGATAAGACTATTTATTATTCTTTGTACAAAATTGCATTTAAACAGTTCTAAAATTTTCTAATTCTCTGTATTACATATTTCATTATTATTTTATTGTCTTTTTTATTGATTCCAAATTGAATTGTGTAAAATAAAATATTAGTTTTTCTTTTGTAACTATGATTTAACTTCCTCTCTAATGTTTTTATGTTCTATCAACCCTAAAAATTTTAGAAGAAATCGACACTTTCAAAGCTAACTTATTACATGCCATTTTTTACTAAAAATTATCGTCAAAAATGAATAAAAAAATCTTCTTTGTTTAACAGTTCCTTATTTTAAAGAGTAAAAATAAAATTGAGATTAACTTACAAAAGTTCATTAGTTCTAATATTATCTATAACAATATCATTATTTATATAATATTAGAATTATTGAATTTTTAGTAATATATTATTCTTATTATTTCTAATATGGATTTTATTAAAATTTTATTAATTTAAATATTATTAAAATTTTGTCTTCAATATTCATTTCACAAAATACTACATAAATTTAGTATTTCGAATTATTTAATTTAAATTTGAGACAAAAAAGGTTGAAGTTAGTTTTTAGATGTGAAATCCTTGCTAAAAGTTGAACGCTATATTAGACATCATTCGCTGAAGAATGCTGTATTACTTATCAATTTAATATTTTGTTTTGATCGGATTAGTTCTTAGGGATTGTGTTACTATAAACATGCAGTTGTTCAGAAAGTGCAATATTATTCTCAACGTTTTTGGGGAAAAAAAAAATTAGTGGTAAAACAGAATTCTACAAAGCGGAAGATATTAGGTTCGGTTTTTCAGCCACTGCCGAACAGGAGAAGATGGAGGAGCCCTCTTTTTCCATTTCATCAAGCGACTTCCATACTTATAACCAAATATAATTATCTAGATGCAAATTCAAAATTTTAATTTAATAAAATCAAAACTTATTTATTTTTGTAATTTTTTTGAGTGAAATTTCGGAGAATTCCATTTAGAAAAGGTTCATTTTTTAGGTTAGCACTTTTTAAAAATAATCGTATAATTACCTCTCATTGTATTTTTATTATTAGAATTTTATAAAAACGTTCTTGTTACTGTTAATGTCACAACAATCAACAACAGTTGAAGAAAGGAATAGTTAGAGCAGAATTATATAGCAGTATTGTTGACGGTATTTTAAAAGTTTAGTTATTACAATAAAATATTCATAGCATTGTTTTTGTACTTTTTGGATTTTAATAATTATAATTTTTTTCGTAATTTCCTTACATCTTTATAATTTTTTAACATTAAATCCCAACTTTATATCTAAATTATCGTATGCTTCAATTCTTTGACAGCGACTCTCTTCTTTTTTTTCTTTTTATTCTTTATGCTTCGACATAAGCTATGTTATTATGCTGTTTCAACACCTCTTAATTAGTTAAATTTCAATTTTAAGGTATTTAAAATTCTTTCTAAACTGCTTTTAAAATTTTTATACTTACTTCATGCCTTCATTTTTTTATCTATTAGTTACCCCTGTTTCTTTTAAGTATTTTATTTCTTGTTTTAAAATTTTTCACTGCCCGAACAGTTAACAATATTTTGTAAATTTGTTTGCATTTTTTTTAAGAAACCAAATTTTTACTTATTTTTCTCAATGCTTTTTATAAAGTTTTCTTCTTTTAATCTCCATTTTTTTCCCCTTATTACTTTATTCTTCTTCTGGAATTTTGCATTTTGAGTGATTTACAGTAATTTTATTCAAAAAATTTTTTTCTAATTTTAAGGAAATATCTCTGGTTTGTGTTTTCTAGTTTGTTCATAATTTCATTCATTTTGATATAAGTAAGCTTATAAAGGAATTCAGTGATTATTTAATTTATAATTTTGCTTTTTACAAATTAATTGAAATTAATATCTGTATATAATTCTTATTAATAAAGTATTTCTCATTAACCAAACTTCACATTAATGTTTTAAATGTGTATTTTATTTATTTTATGTTTAATTAAACTTACAAATATTTATTTAAATTAAGATAAAGGAAAATAAAACCAATTTTGAAGCTAAAATATTTTAAAAGCAAATAACTGCTACTAATAATAACTGTTCTTTTTAACCTATTAAATTTATAAAGAAATCTTAATTCAACTAATTTTGTAAAAAGGGCTATATATTTATAAATGTATTTCTCTTTCTTGTTTTTCTACCATAGCTCCTCTGAGTCTTACTTACGAGTTGAATTATGATTTCCTTTCTTACCTACAGATGGCGTTGGTAAGTACTCCGTCATCCGTTTCGTTCGATGGGGAAAAAAGTTTCCCGCGGAATAAAAAGACTGATGGAAATGGAGCCATTAATCAGTGGTATAACATTGTTCGGAGATATAATAAAAGGGAAAAAATAGAGTACGCAAAGAATTGTCATAAATACAAGAGATATTGATATATGCCATTTCGGAAAAGATATTTTATTTTTTTTATCTTATTATCTTTTGAATCAATGTTTCTTTTTTTCCGATTGTATTTAGAGTAAAGGAAATGCATAAGAGATGTATAATGGTATGATTTGACTTCGTAGGTGACCTCGTTACTCAATGGGGAAGGAATTTTTGATATACAGCGGCAAATAAGAGATGATTTTGTAGTTTAACATACATAAATATATAATATTCTTTTATTTTTAAATCCTAATTCAAATATTGTTTTAAATTTGAATGGCAGGTTTTCTGATTTTTACTTTTTAAATTTACTCAGAATCATTCAAATAAAAAAAAAATTATTGTGTGTTTTAAAAGTTAAAAATGAATGATACTTTGCGTGTAATCATATAATAATGCAATTTTACATATTTGTTGAAACATATTTGATTAAAATATTTATCAATTTTATTGATATAAAAAATTATTTGTATTATTTGCATAAAGTTAAGATTTATTGAATATATATGTATCTTGTAAAATCTTCTTCAATAAAGTCTGATAATTTTTCTTGCATAATTTTATAGACTGTATTCTAACTATAAAATTTGAGTAATATCTATATCGACATATTAGTTAGAATAAAGTTTAAATTTCTCATTTAATTAATTTATTATTAAATTTTATAAACATTGTTTTTATAATGAAACGTTTGTAAATGCGTTTTTTAAGAAATTAATCTGTCAATATAAAGAATAATAATCCATTTTTTGTTATTTTCCTTTGCTAAACAGTATTCTCAGTTTACTTATTCTTCTATTTTGAATTAGCATTTGTTATTAGTTTGTCGCTTTTCGATAACTTTCTCCATACGAGAGCTTATTAGGCGATAAACTATAGTTTAAATTTAATTTCGTATTTCTATAAAAAGAGCTCCGCCTTAGATAAGGGTCTAAGCCAAGAACTTGAAGGCCAATTAACCATTTAGGCAGCTGTGAATTAGAGGCAGTTTTCTTTGAACAGAGGAGCAGTTTTAGCATAAAGAGCCCTGCATGCATTAATTTTTTTAAGTTTCCTGAAAAAGCAATTTTTAATAGTTCCTGAATTCGATTCAGTTAAATTAGATGAAGACCATTCCCATAGATGCAAGATTATTAGACTACTATGATATTAATTTTAATATACAATATAAGTTTTATGAAAAAAAAACTATATTCTTATGTAGAAAAGAATCTCTTAAGTAAAAGAATTTGATAAAATCTAATGAGATTTTTCAAAACACACTCACATAAATACTACAAGGATTTCGTCTAAACTTGTTAAAAAAATTTATTTATTTCTTTAGTACTTAGTAGTTTTGCTGTTATAACTTGAAATTAGATCTATCTTTATACTTTCAACTTTTCAGCATGGTTAATGATTGCTCCGTCTTCCGAATGATTTTTCATTTGCTCAATTACGAACCCCCTTGAAATTAAGATTAGAAAAAATAATTGATGATTCAAATTTTGTTTTTGACTTAATGACTGGTTATTGACTAGAATCATGACTTTGACAAAGAGTTTATGGTGTCTATTCTGCTTCAGTATGACAGATAATCCTGTTAATATATTTTCTCTTTTAACTAGTTGGAGATCTCATCTAATCAAACAGAAAAAAAAAAGAAGGAGCGTGCCAGCTTAATGTTAATCTATTCATTACAATTTATTTTTTCAACGCCGCGTAGCAAATGGCTTAACAAAACTGAATGTTGTAAATCATTTTAGCAACATAATACTTTTTGGAAAAAACGTTTCATAGATATTAGAATATATTAACGTATCACTTAGGAAGAAACCAAAATATATATATATATATATATATATATATATATATATATATATATATATATATATATATATATATATATATATATATATATATATATATATATATATATATATATATATATATATATATATATATATATATATATATATATATATATATATATATATATATATATATATATATATATATATATATATATATATATATATATATATATATATATATAAATAGATATACAGAAATTACTCATTTCCCGTTATGCAACAAAGGCTGGGATCAAACCAGATACTTCCCATTTCAGAAAGCGCTTTCCAATCACTAAATCCCAGGAAACCTATTTTAATGGCAGTTTCTTTTTACACTGCATGACTATTATGAAGCCAATGTCATTCGGTAAGATGCATTCATGTTTTGCGATGTAGGAGACATGGAAAAATTACATGCCTCTAATCTATGGGCTTACTGTAGCTTACTGCCAGGACATTGATCTGTCAGAGAGAAAGATCCCAATTAAGATCCCAATCAATATTGAGCAATAGGAGATAGATGTTGAGCTTTTGTCTTCTGCAGACACGTTTTTAGAATCCTTTCTGGAAGGCAATTACGTAGAGTGTGTTAAAATAGTTTATAATAGCCTTTGTCAATAGTAATCCATATCATGATATGAAAAAGATTTATCCAGACAGATCTGCATGTAAAAAGAAAAGCAAAATCTCTTTTCTAATGTTCAACATTGGCAGGAATGGAACCTGAGACTTTACGCTTTGCTATCCTACTATTAGGATTCGATGAGTCTATGAATGAAAATTTTGCCACTGAGTCATTGAAAATCTATTGGCCTAAGATTATTCTAAGGAATTTTATATTATCCACTACATAAGTTACCTTCCTGAAGTATTTTTCCCAGAGAATGGAGTGTATTTATGTTTTGCAAACAAGGAAAGCTGGAATACTCCCAAGCACTCAAATTGACTGAAAGGCATGGAGAGGGCTGAAGTGCAACACCAACCTATTTCCCACTATTGAAGAAAGGCTAGGATTGAACCTGGGATCTTTCGCTTTAAAGAAGACTATCCCAATAAATGAAAATTTTGGATACCACGCAATGCATAGCCTAATGATACAGGGCATTTAAAAGAGTTTTAATACCTAGCACGTTATTTCTTTCCAGAAATGTTTTTCATAGATAATGGTAACTGACGTGTGTCTAGAGATGGACTCCGGATGACCTCCAAGCACCAATCCATGAAGGCATATATGCAAAAACACAGCATTCATTTTCTGTTCAACAGGCGATTGGGATCGAACTTGGAATTTTAGTTGGAAAAGCATGCTCTACCTAAAAGTCATTCATTTCATCTTAGGGCATTGTATAAATCATACCAATCGAACTTCAAGTAGACATGGCTAATGGAAAAAAAGCTTTCACTCATCGCAAATATATCGAATAAAGGAAACTGACTTCAAATCTTCCAAAAATTTATAATCGAAAATGATTCAATTTTCGAGTTTAAAATTTCGCTTTAATTTGATTCATTTCTTCGCATTTTTATAATCAAATTGCTTTTTTTAAATTTATATGTATAAACTTAGATTCAGTAACTATTTATACTTTATAGTGACCATTCTTATTATTTTCGAACTAATTGCTCCGTCATTTGTGACTTTAAAGTATGGTAATTAATTTTTTCTTGTCAATTTTGTTGTTAAAATGTTAACTGAACATTTCTCTCTTTTGAAATTTATTTTTAAATATTTTTATTTCAAATCAGCGCCAAAAGTCCATTTCATAGATCTAATGCAACGTAGATATATACATTATTAAAATTAGCCCCATATATTTAAAACGTGATTAAAACTGTTTTTTTTATTTATTTTTATTTTTTTTTTTTACAATAAATTGTAATTGCTTAACTTAAATACAGTTTAATTCTTGAATCAGGTTATGGTACAAGCGCTTGAAACTAAATAGCTTAATTATCTTCTATTCTCAGTTTTAGAGTTATTTTGGATATCTAGTTTAATGTGGTTGTTTGTAGACTATGATAAAGGGCTCATATGAAATTATAGATTCCAATCGAATTAATTCTCGTGGGCCAAATAGTGGCGGCAGAATGACAAACCAACTTAGCAAAACGAAATTTCCCATTTTGATAATTTAAAATCGTATGTGTGCCTCAGTTTGTAATCATCAACTAAAAGTACATTTCTTATAGTAATCTTTATAACTTCTGTGCTGTATATTTCTGAAAATAATTATTCTCAAATGAGAATATTCAAACTCTCTAATAAAACTTTTTACTATTGAAATTTATATTACTTTTTGTGTAAATAGAAGCATATTTTTGTAAAATATGTTAAATTGATATATTTATTTGTGTTCATTGTCAAGAGAAAGTTTAAAAAAATCATTTATTTCAGTAAGTATTTCATTATTTAGATAATTTAGTTGAATAATTGAGTGCGCAGTATAAAACACGTGAATCAAAAATTACATTTAACAATCGAAATATTTTGGTAATTTGGTAAAGAATAAGAATTTTTAATATATTTTGTTTAGCATACAAAATGAGATTCTGTCATAAATTGAAATATACAAAGTAGATAACGATATTGATTTTCATTAATTGTAATCATTTACTTAAAGATACATTCGTTCTTCCATTCAAAAACAGAACATGATAGATAACAAATAATCGATATTTTTTTTATTTTTTCATTATTAAAAAAATAAATGAATCATTTTAAAAGGGATTTTGCTATATATATGCCATTATTTTTTGAAAATTATATCAATATGGATTTTTTTTTTTGAGATTTATGCTAAGTGAAATGTAAATATTTTTAAAAAAAGTTTTTCTAATTAATTAAAAAAAATTAGCAAATATATTAAAATAGTAAATGTATTGGATAAACAGCACATGAGGGGGGTAGATAAAAATTACAAAAAAGTCTCGTGTGTCATACTATCGACCCTGAATATGTCACGCTAATAAATAATTAAAACTCATCCCTGTTCGCTTTTAACGAAATAATCACGCACGTGGTGAGGCAAGATTAATCGGAAATTGCGCTAATTTGATATCGAAAATGGGATTTCCCGTGCGATAAATTATTCTTTTTTAATTGATTGGGAGGGGGGCGATAATTCGGCAAGTGTGGCAGACCCTGCCGCCTGCTTAGAAATGATCATTCAAGCCAAGTGAGTTGTCAGCGATGTTCGATTTCATTAACGTTTAGCGCCAAGAAGATCGAGGCACGCTAGATTTTAACTTTGTTCGCATTAATTACCATATTGTTAAGGATGGCAATAACTGTTATCCTTTTGCTGTAGGGCCCATCTTATTCTCTTAAGGGTGACTTCCACACAATAATTTATTCTGGATTGGTGAATGGGGGAAAGGCGCTGGGATTGATTTCGTAATTTTTGAGAAGGTGAGTTAGAAGGCGGATGGTTCTGCTGTTGGAATAATACTTCGGTGGCTTTATCTCAAGAAAATTTTCCGAAGTTTGAATAAAGTACTTTGAAAGAGAAAATAAGAGTGTCTACCTGTCAGACTATAAATTATGAAGCTTAGCTTTTGGATTAGGGAAAGGTTCTCGAGGGACTGAATTTATGATTGTTAGTGTGATTTCATTGGAATAATTTCAAATTCTAACTTGTATGGTTTCGCGCAGTTAAATTTCGCTGCGATTGAATAATTAAGTAGTTTATAATGAAGGTAGTTGTCTGAGTTCCAATAATTTTGTAGCAAAATTCTCTTTGTTGAAATAAGGAAAATGTTTGTTTTAAGGAAACAGATTTTCAAGCGGCATTTCAAAGAATCTTTTGTTAAAGGAAATTTTAAATCATTAAACGTCATTTTTAATTATGCTTAAAAACAGTTTAAAAATAAAAAAAATATATATCTGTTAAGTAATTTAATATAAACTTGGAAAATCAAAGCTGTTTTTCGAATATAATATAGTTACGTAATATTTGAGAACCAGTTTTGAGTTGGATATGACGATCCAGAAAGGGTAATTAACCCTTAGAGTATCAACTTCATGGACTATGCTGGATTCCTCACTCAATACCATTTGAAAGCAGTTTTCTGAAATCGATTGCAATACCTTCTGAAGGACTTCGTTGATGCTGTGAGATTAAAAATAAACGTAATAAATTCTTCTATGAGTGTAAGCCTATTTAAAAACTAAATCCACATGTTGAATAGCACCGAGGAAGCAAAAGGCGTGATACTATGTTGTCTAATTGACAATGTAGCACTGACTCTAATTCTGATCTCTTTTTACGAAAAATGATCTGCTTCATCATTTAGATTGATACGTATAACCTGATGGCTGGAGGTTATTGTAAAGAAATCGAACGTTCTATAAATATTACATTCCAGAAAATTTTTTCCCGGATGGTAAACTGTATCCATGCTTCAAAAAGGAAAATTGTTTAAGTACTTAATTTTTGTACACACAAGCTGAAGCATAACATGCATCAGTCATTCCTCAGTGGAGGTGATTCTCTTAGTTTTTATATTATTATTAGTATTTTTCCAAAAGAATATATGAATCAGTAATATAAAATGTTTATAAACCGCAATAGATTCATAATAAAAAAACAATAAAGACTTAATATGAAAATAATTGATAGATAGGGCTTAAATACACAATCTTTTAGTAAGTCTTGCGTATTCATAAGTACTATTAGATTAAAGGCTCCTTTTGAACTTTAAAATTAAATTTAAAAAATTGTTATTGTTAATAAAATATTTGCTTGAAAATGAAGTATTAAAGTTATTTCTCACTTTATAGAATTTCATGTGTCTTAAAACGATTTAGTACATCTCACAAACTATTATGGTAAAATTATTTTTAAATTATAATTACATATATTTTTGACTATTTCATATGCGCTTATTTATGTAACTATATTCTGATTCATATAATCCGTTTCTAACACAGTCTGAGTAAAAACTTTAAGGCCAACATAGAAAACAACATATAAAAAAAATTACAAATTCTTAGAAGGTTGTGTAGGCGCCATTTCTTCAAATTACTTCAAATATTCTTGTTTTCATGGATGAAACGAGTTTTTGACAAAGGGTGAGGTCGGTTTTATATCATTCATCTTCGATAGTAGATTTCAGCTCTGTTGTTGATGTAAAATGTTTCCCATTTGCATGAAATCTTCTTGCTAAGTCACTCCAAAAGTTCTTGATTGGGTTGAGGTCAGGCGATCTAGCTGGTCATTTCACAGTTTCAACATTATTGACTTGGAACAAACTTTTTGTGCTGTTACTCTAATGGATCAATGCATTGTCTTGCTGATATTTCCAATTTTCTTCTGCATGGCATTCAGCTTTTGGCAAAAGATGATCTGTTAGGACATTTTGGTATCCTTGTGAATTCATTCTACCTGAAACAAATGCAACTGAGCCCACACTATTATAAGCAAAATAGCCCCAAGTCATGACAGACCGTCCTCCTTATTGGCACTTGGAAAATATTTCTTCTTCATTTCTTATATCATGCCAATAGAAATTCCAGCCATTTGGTCCATTCAAACTCCTTTTTTCCGTTAGAAAAAATAATTGTTATCCATTGGTTGTCCCAGGCTATGACTTTCTGGCCAAAGTTCAAACGCTCTATTTTGTGTCTCTGCAGTCACTGAGGCTTAGTCAATTTTGCTGAAGTAAACCTTCCAGACCTTTTAATTGTTTTTGACAAACTTTTAAATTTGTCGTTGGAATCAGTTTCCTGGTTGAATACTTTCCAGTAGATGCAAGTTTGCAAACTCTTTTTTCATCACGCGAGTACAAAGCTTTAGGTCTTCTTCCAGTATTCTTTTTACCAAAATTGTCTTTCAATTTAAAAAATAATTGTTGACTACAGTATTTGATCTTTTTATCTTTAGCAATAGCGCGACTACTCATTACTGTTGAAAACAAAGTTTCTATCTGTCTTATTTCACGATCATTTAACTTCTTACCCTTCGCCACCTCGACAAAGATCACCAATACTTCGAAGAAGCGTATGACAAAAATGAAAATTGCAGTGTTCTCATAAGCTAGTAGTTGCAATGGTAATTACACGATTACATTATATTTATTTTTAAAAAAATAACTGATGTCCTTAAAGTTTTTACTCAGGCAGAAATACTAACTTGGTAAAAAACCACATGTTTCTCATTATTGTATGTATTTACAAATTATGTTTATAACATTTATTTCTTATCAATGAAATTTAATAATTAATATTATCTGAATCCCCTTTGTTTCATTTTACATTTTCTCAAAAATTTTTACTGGCCTTAAAGTTTTTACTCAGGTTGTAATAATGTGTTTTCTGTTTGTAATTCAAAACGCTTTTATATTGGATATCACAAGAATATTTATTGTTGAGCACCATTCGTTAATCTCGTCGAGCTGACAGCAAAATGATTAGAGCGTTGGTCTTCAAATCAGTAGTCTCTGAGTTTGATTCCTACCTTGGGTGTGAATGCTCTTAGTAGTTAGGAATCCACTTAAAATAGTAGGTCCCGGGCACATTAACTTTCGTGGTTAAAAGGGCTCTTTAAAATGGCAAGGGAAAAAAAGCAATTATTCAAGCATCCTGGGTTTGTTATAATTTATTACAAATGTGTAAAAATTTAATTGATATTATATAATACTTGACTTGCTACGGATATTATTGATTGTGGTTAAAATTAGCAGTCGTATTAGTGTTATATAATCATTAATCTTTACTTTACGAATGATCATTACCTAATCATTGGATAAAGGACACTTCATCAGGTATTAATTTTAAATATATTTGTGATAACATTTTTGAACTTTCTATATTTTTATGGTATCGTGGCTAACTCATTAATTTTATTTTAGTTGATTTTGAAACATGGATAGAATTTGGTATTGGTAAATTATGCATGAAATTACTTTTGTCATTCTATGAAAGTAATTTAAAAAACAAAGAATAAATTTTTTTTGTTAAAAAAAGAAAAGAATAACTAAATATATTTTGCTAAATTCATTTATTTATATGCTATAAATATCTTCATTTTGAGCAAATTGTTCAAATTATCGAATCAAATTTATAATTGTTTGAATATTTCTGGTGGAAGAACTAATGTTAGAAGCAAATAATAACTGAAAAGGGCAACATTTACACTTTATGGTTCATAACAGCCTTGTGCGAAAAGTCAAGTCGCTGTTATCCCAAAAGCAACAGGTTCAATACCTGATCCTGTTAAAGATGCTTGTAGTGAAAGAGGTAACCGGTATTATAAAGCTCCATAGAATCCATTCTTCTTCCACCGAGAAGAAGGTCTAATCTCAGGAGTCAAACTTATAGTTTAATTGCACCAAAATTATCTTTTTGGTAAGTTATAAGTTTTGCAGATTTTGTGGTTGTGCCTGATAGATTCAGTTTAAAATAGCAGAATGAACCCTTTGTCGTAATAACGTAATCGTTGATGGACGATTGATGTATGACGCTCATTTTGAGAATGAAGATAAGAATTACAGAACTTACAGATTAAAATATAAAATGTTTTGTTTCGTATCGAAATTTTGAAATAAGAAAGAAAATGATCTATAAAATCATAAATATTAACAGTATGTGTGAGTTCCTGCGTATTATACACAAAACTAGTTGATATTATAGAAAAATATAGCTTATCAGGTTTGCTGACTCAAACTGATTCTCAATTAAATCATCGAACTTATCACAAACTAAGAAAAAAGGAAACAAGAATAATAAAATCGTTGTCTTTTCCTCTTAGAGTCTTACCAAGAAACTCAAACAGATTTAAGAAATGAATTCTGAATCATTCTTTTCTCTTATGATAAATTAATTATCTAAATCAAATGAATATTAAAAGATGTTGAATCAAGTTATAGGAAGATTATAATTTATAAATGTTTAGCAATAAACTGATGAATTTACGAAACTAAATGAATATGCAAATTTGATATGAGAAATTTTATCATCGGAGAATGTTTTTTGATATTCTCATGGCTTAGTGTTAGGATCATGTACCTTAGTGTAAAAAGGTTCCAAGTTTGTGTGTCAGAAAATTGTGGAACAAAGGAGAGGAATGTGGTGTGGTTGTTTTTTTTCACAACATGGTTGCTTTCTATAACGTCTCTACGAAAAATTTTCAAATTTATTCTGATACGAAAAATTTTCAAATTTACAAAAAATTTTCAAATACGAAAAATTTTTAAATTTTCAAATTTATCTGAATTTCCCACATGTTGTGATTTTAAAATTATAATTTTTATTTGTTAGGCTCTTTATTTTAAATAGAGGAAGTTAATTCATTGGTTAAAAAAAGTTTACAAAAATATAAATTAAAAAAAATTGTCATTTAAATTAGACATTTTGGATATATATTTGCGCGGTTGATTAATGATTTAAAGTAGAGCATTAGCTGACAGTTTGTTGATCATCGATATATTTTTGTGCAGCAGGGCTAATATGAATAGCTGCTACGGTTTAAATTGGATATCTAGCTACTGTGAACATTGATACAGATATATTAAGTTACAAAAATCCAATATGGATCCAGATACATATTACTTCCATATCCATAATTCTTTCTTATTCAAAAATTCAGTTCTTAAAATGTTTCTTTGATAGTTTAAAATTTGGAAAATGATCTACTGAAAATTTGCATTTCCTTTAAAGTAAGTTGTTTCTTTTTATAAGCTATTCACATTTGCTTCAATTTTTGCACCCCAAAATTTTCTGGTTATTTGTAAGCAATGCATTGGCACAATTGATTCTGGAAATAAAAAGACATGGGGAAAATAAAGACAAAGAATACTTGAACTAAATTATATATTACTTAAAAATGACAAGAAAGATTTGCTTGCTTACTAGCTTACTATAAAGGACTTAAATTTGAAAAAAAAAAGAATAGATAATAATATATTTTACTGAGACAACTCATAAAAAAATTGGTTCCCGAAAAGAAAATTGTGAATTAAAATTACTTTATTGAAGGATCAAAATGATTATGAGACATTTTATGATTATTATTATATTCACTTTTTATATTAAAAGACATAACATTAACTTCAATAATTTTGAGAAGAAAAATGAGGTATTACATTTTTTTTGACTTTGAAATCACTTGGCTTTGATAAAAATTCCTTCATATTAAATATTTAAAATCCTTATCATGTACTTAAATTAATGGAAGTATAATATTACTTTAAAACTGTAAAGGATACAAATATAAATTTTGATATAACTAATATATCACATTTTATATTACAAAAAGACCATCTGAATTGCTAAATATAAATAAATCTATAGATACTTCGTTATTTTTTGCCGTCTACAAGTTATAAGAGTTGATCTATTCGTTAGTGAATTAAGTTAAGAACAAACCACGTGAGAGGAGTTACAAGTTAATTTTTCTAAGGAGCAAAAAATTAATGTTACCTTTTCAAACAGCTGCTTAGGAATCAAAATATTAGACGAGAGTATCTCACTTAAAGGTAAAACCTGTATTAATTGTATTTTTTACAAATTATATAGTATATAGTGATTTCACATAATATCGCTATTATAATGTTTTTTCTTATTATAATATTGTGATACTTATATTAATTTTAATAAAATATAAAAAAAATAAAAATATTTGATAATTAAATGATGCAACGTTTATTATGGGGTTTATTTACTTTATGAAATCTATTATATTTTCTATTACTTAAATTACTTTGAAAAGGCATTCGAAATTTTAAAGTTAATTAAGACGTAGAATAAAAGAAATCGATTCGCAATTAATGTAAAAACAAACAAATTCAAAGACATGTTCCATTGTCTGTGTCAACTATGTAAAAACTGATACACGCAATGCAAAGTATACGCAACATTTAATATTTCTTATTAAGAATTTGCTTTGGGATTTCAAACATTAGTGTACGCGGAAAATAATTTCCTTTTCGAAATTAGAAATGTATTCTTTTTTCATAAAGTTTTCCTTTTAAGAATAGTGTTAATAAAGTTTTCAGTAAATGAGACATTACAAGTATATCACAAATGAAACGAAAAGTTAGTACAAAGATTTTCTATTTTTATTACATGCATCGGGTACTGGAAATATCAGTTTACCAGATACATTAACAAAGTGAAATTCAATACATTTTTGAGGATATTTACATAATCTTTGAAAACTTACAACAATTCATAACTTAAATACAATTTATAACAAAGTATAATAATTTCTTTTTTTTTTTAACTCACATATTTCCATAATTTGTACATTTTATACATTATAACATAAACAACATAGCATTTAATTCTATGTATTAAAAATTAATATGATAAGTATTTTATTTATTTAAGGATATATTTAAAATTCTAAATAGAATTTGTGATGAATGTGTGTGACATTATATAAATTTTCTTATTTAAAATAAAAAGAATCTTCGTATTTGTTGTTGTTTTAAATAAAATCTTTTAATATTTATCTTTTCTAAAGGAAATGAAACATTTTCACAATGGATCATGAAAAATTAGAAATATCTCTTTGTAAATTATGGTTTTTCATATTATTTAATCAGAAACAGTCCTTCCTTAGTAACAGGCTTTAATAAAAGCCTGCGAATCAAAATTAGAAATATTAGAATATATATATATATATATATATATATATATATATATATATATATATATATATATATATATATATATATATATATATATATATATATACATATATATATACATATATATTTGGATAAAATAATTATATATATTAAAGTATGCCTTTTGAATTTATGAATTTAGTAAAATTGGGGAAGCTTGGTTATTGAAATGATTATTAAAAGGGTATGTGTGTGTGAATAAAATCAAAATCTTAAATTTATAAGAACAATTATATTATGATCAAATTATTTTATGATTCGCAGGTGTTTTGGGTTAGTGATTTTCTACATTTTAAAGGAATTCTACGTAATTTTAACACAAAAGATATATTATAAGAAAACTATATTTTATCATTTTTTATTCTTCATTTATAAGTAGAAACTAAGCCATTTTGAAAATTAATTCACGAAATTTATCTGCATTCAGAAAATTTTTTCAAAAAAGAAAAAAAAAAGTTTTTTTGACTCCCGACTATCTGAGTCTTTTCTTTCTGTTTGGCTTGTTAGTAAATAATCATCTCAACAAACTTAAACCGGAAAAAATATTAAAGTTGTTTTAATTATTTTAAACAAAATAAAAATTTTTTGGGTTTGATTTTGTATTCTTAAAGAATCAATTTAGCACTTTTTTCAATGAAAAATGAAACGCAAAATCTGCCACTGAGAAGATTGAATCTCAAGTGGCTGATTTTGTGTTTTTTTTCTTGAAAAAGTTCAATTATATAAGCCTATTTTTTTAAATATAAAATTATATAGTTTGTTTTAATTTTCCCTTTATTAATTTGCTTATACATATTTTTTTTCTATAATATTTTAATTCTTCAAATCTTTATCTTCAATATGAGTTCTTAAAATGTAATCAATAAACGTAAGAACAAATTTTTTTCATTGGTAAAAAAAAAAAAAAAAAAAAAAAAAAAACATGAATAATAGCAGGATTTTACTTTAAAAATGTATTTATACGGCACTCAGAGTATGATGTTTCATTTATCCGAAATGAGTCTTCCAACATTTTGTGTATCGAAAAAATGGGAATATAAGCAAACATTAGCTCATGACTGTGCAGCTCTCCATTAAGATATGAATACTTCTATATATTATGAATTCTTAAAATGTAATAAATGAATGTATATAAAGTACTGGTCAGAGGTAAAAAAATATGAAATGGAACAGGACTTTGTATAGGAAATGTGATTTTGACATATGATGTCATGTTTACCTGTCCCTTGAATATCGAAAATATGAAAACAAATCAAGTATACGGGAAAACATCACCTGCCTATCCAGAAATCTGTACATGGAGAGATTCAAATACATATAAATATAATGAATTCTTTATGCATTTCTAACTCTTGCATGGGTTTACACCGCTTGCTTCATGTGTATCAACGATGAGCTTGTGAACAAACATCTGCATACCTGTGAAACTCTCCATGAATAAAAACAGGATTCTGTTTCTAAAAGTGGGTATTTGCATGGTAGTCAGGATATTATTCTGATTTTGATAAAAATATAAACCTGCCCCGTGAGAGACGCAAACGAGATTGTGGGCAAACATCAACAGCATTATTGTAGAGATTTCGATTCAAATCAAAATTTTCGAATTCAGTTTTTGTTTCAAGATATTGGTAAGCAAAAATAGATTATCATTGGATATTTTACTTATGAATGTTATCAATGCACAGTTTTTCCTTTTTCATTTTTAAAGTTATTTCTTATTATTCTCATGCCATGGTAATTTAAATAAAAAAAATAATACTTATCCCACTTTATTGCGGCTTTTCTATTTTAGAAAAAGCGCAATAAATTGGGATAATTACATTTGATCAAATAGTCGGGAGTGCACAGTGTTTATATTGCAGGTTAAAACAACTATTAAGCATTTCTGGGATATTCACCAACTTTGAAGTCTGTCATACAAAAACTACGGCTTCGTACATTCGAATCAATTTTCTTTAATTGCCTGAAACCCTACATAAAGCATGCCCTTACAATATAATTATGTTTATCAAAGTCAATTAATTTGCAAATGCTTTTGAAGAGCTCATTTTGTATGAACAAATTTCAGCATAAATTTAATTACTTATAAGTGAAAGATTCGTTCATAAATAAGATTCCGCTTTGATTTGAAATTTGAATTACATATGTTCAAATTGAAAATTCATTAATAAATATAATAAACATTTTAAATAAGAATATCATGGTTTGGAAGTAGACATACATATAATGTCATAATTTAAAAAGAAACATTTTTTTAAGTTTAATTATAATTTTAATTGCTAAATTTTCTGTTATATTTCATTATTTTCATTAATAATTTATTTAATGAATCACTTATTATAAACAACAGCATATAGTATTTATATTGGAAAAATTTACAAATACAACAAAAATTTTAAATATTTAATGTAGAACATTTATTTGTTGTCAACTTGTAGAATACATTTAGATATATACTTCAGTAAATCTATATTTCTTGAGGTATGATTAATAATATTTTTTAGATTTAATATTTCTAAATATATTACCCTAAATGAATTCATATTGAAAAATCTCCCACTATTAAAAAAACTTATGTAAAGTTCATTTACAGTTACATTTGCACTTTATTCGAGAATACGCTGAAATATATTATTTTTTGTCAAGTACAAGAAAGCAGAAATCACATGATTACACATATATAGATATAATAAAGAAACATTAATGCATCTTCAAATTTTATCTTTTAAAACTAAAAATGCCTGATTTTCAGCAAGTTTAAAAACATATGATTTGGATATGAAAAACAGAAATAATAAAAAATTCATTTGTACTATTGTAAGAAGTACCACTGTAAATTGTACATTCAGAAAAATATCTACCATAAATACTTGCATTTTAAAGATTATTATTCAGAATAAATTGAATAATAAATTAAGCAGAAACGAGTTTAATCTGTACTTAAATTTGCATTCTCAAATGAAAATTCTGAATTTGAGATATAACATTTATCTTTTTCACCCAAAGTAAAATATTTTCATTACCGAAAATTTTAGATTTAGAAGAATTTACTACTATTATTTTACAGAAGCAAATATTTTTTTTCAGTTAGAAAATTTTCGTAATTTGAAAAACAGTAATAGCACAAATACCTAAGAGAAAATATATTTTTAATCAAATAAAAAGGATTTTCTTGTAGTCAACTATATAATTTGTTTTTGCAAGGAATTCTTATAGAAGCAGTTTTCATGAGTATTTAAATTTTTTTAGTGATGATAAAAATAAATATTTTTACTGGAGTTTTTAAAATAATATTGTGATTTTAGTTTTTAATTTGAATAAATGCAATTCTAAGACATTTTAAATTAGGAAAAGATTGCAAGAGCTGTCAGAAACAATACTTTTTCCAAATCAACACAGTTTTTAATGGTGACTACCAGATTTTAATTTACGACTATCGTATTAGATATGGCAATTACAATTAAAGAAAATTTAAATAAATGAATTTAAGGAGAAAAAAACCATAAAATTCTTCTAATTTGCGTGCATAGTTTGTTATAGTAATTAAGAGCGGTGTCATATTATAGGAATAATGATCAATTTCTTTTATTTAGTATTCGATGAAATACAATTGTTATAATTTTGTAAATTATAGCGCCATCTACATGAATACTTTTTTTCTTTATTTTAAGGGTAACTTATTTTCTTTGAAATGTATGATAACATTAATTCTAATTATGTGACTAATTATGTATGATTCCGAAACGTGGCTGGATAACAGTTTTTCTTCATTTGCATATTTCTTCTCTAAAGGGCTTGCATTTTGAAGGGCCTTTAATTTCTTTTTTCTTTTTCTTTCTCGGATGAAAGAAAGAAAAAGGTTCCGTAGACTATTAATAAAAGAATATCACCACATGGAAAATTAGCATTTAACCGTTCTTTGACCTTTAATGAAGGCAAATTTTTTGATCGATTTTCTTCTCTGTGATTAAGAAAGATGGATATATCGAAAAAGAAAGAGAAAACGATTTCTTTAACATAATGAACTGAAGTGATGCAAAGCCAAAAATTGCTTTGATAACTTTGGGAATCTAAACGAATATTTTTTTTGTCTGAAATATGACAAAGGAAATGTTAGAATTGGGAGGCGGTTGAATTAGTTTCAGATTAAAATTATTAAATCAAATTAATTGAAAGGCATTCAATCTTTAAAGATTCAATTATAATCTTTTTGATTTGAGAGAAAAATTTATTAGTATTTTCAATGTGAAAAGATAAGAATGAGTTCAATAACAGCAAGTATAAATGAGGTTGGTCATGCATTCTCAGGTTAAGTTAAAGTAAATGACATCGTAAAATAAACTAAATGTATAAAAAAACTTCAAAAAATTAAAAATTAAATGTTTTTTAATTTAATTTAAATTTAAATTGCCTGAGTTTCTTAAAAAATTGATACTATTCTTGTTCAATTTCTTAGTAATTTTTTGTAATATATAACTTATTGTCATGTATTTATTCACTGTATTTAAAATATAATATATTACTATGCACACCGTAGCATAGGCTTTAATCAAGTTATATTTGTGAGCATCAAAATAAAACAAGTTTAAATCAAACACTAACTATTGATAATTTATTAATTATTATAAAATTATTTAGTAAATATGTTAATAAATCAAATAATACTTACAACAAAAATTTGGCAAGGGGAGATTAGTTTTCTTAAGCCAATTTATATATTATTATTTAAAAAATCATCGATATAATCACTAACTTAAATAATGCAGGAATTAGAGATTTAAATTTATTATTTTAAAAAAATATTAGGATTTAATTGCTTAAATGATTTAATTTTATTGATGATAAAAATTTAAATTCAAATATATAAATGAGAGGAAAGAGTTTATCCTAGTCAATCATTTGATTAATTTCTGATAAAATAGAATCAATTGTTAATTTCTATTGGTAATAATTTTTAAATTTGATATTTAAAGGGCATTTTAGAGAATTGCTTTTAAGTTGTTGGATGTTTAAAAAGATTTTGAAGATTCAACAGTTGATAAGTAAATGTTGAAATAAAATAAGATAAAATGACATTTTAAATATTGTTAAATATTGAGAGATATAAAAAAAACTTTATTTTTTAATGATTTCTGTGATAAAATATATAATTTAAATTGTTTTTATATAATTCGATTATTAACTTTTCACTCACTAAGATTTGTTGTATCACGCATGTGAAAATTTGTTATATTTTTAGTATACATTGGAAATTATAGGAATTTGTCTTTTTTTAAGCTTCTCAATAGTTTTATCTTTTGACGGATACGAGAATAGATTTACTTATCAGTTAGCGATTTCTGTAACATAACGTCGAAATGGATGCTAAATAATTTTATTCCAGGTTATCGGGTTATGAATGTTTAACAAATGAAATAATTTTTATGGCGAAAGAGTAGCACGGAAGTTTATATTTTACTGACAGCAGCATAGTTTTTGTTGCCCAGTCAAACTAACAGGAACTGTGACACACTTATCCAGAGTTGATGAATAACAAATTCACAAAGGACAGCAAAAGTGTTCTTCTTATGAAAGAGGCTTTCTTTTTTTTTTTTTTTTTTACATTATACCACAGGATGTAGTTATGAGCTTGGGAAGTCTTTGATATGATTTCAAGATTCAACTCTTTTGTCTTTTACTTTTCTCTCTCGAAGAGCTATCCGTTCCATTTTTATGAAGGCCACTTGGAGCTCCTGTGCCACTTGCACAGATCTTCTTCTAGAGACCATTACTGTGTCCATCCTAATTGAGGTTTTTAAGTTCGTGAGTATCACCATACGGTGAAGTGGCACAGGAAAAGTAGCGTGAAACTGGCTGCCAGAAGACTCGTATCAGGAAGATGGGCACTGTCGTTCATGACTGGAAAATATAACAGACCAAAATTTTACAATCACATAAATTAGAATAATAGTAATTGCAACTGTGCAATTTATAAAAGAACCCACTGCCTTAAACTATAAAAATCTACCATTAAAATTTTAAACATTTTTATTGGAAACATCATTTTAAGAATAGATTGAGTTTACATGGATTAAATGTTGGAGAACGTATTATGTTAGCAGTTTTTGGTTTTCGAAAACCATAAAATTTGTTTATCAGTCTCATAGTTCTGGTATTTATGAAAAACTTGATAGAAAATATTTCATTCTCTTTTCATAACAGAAAATTTTGAGAATATATGGATTTTTTAAGAGGTATTAAAATAGTTTTTATTTACACATTGTTAATATTTTATATCTCTATAAAAATTAAAAAGCTTTTCTTTACTTTAAAAAATTTTATTCTAAATTTAAAAGTTTTAAAACTAGTTGAAATTTGTTTTAAGTATTGAATATAATTAACATAATTAATACTTAACCTAACTTTAAATATAAAACACATTTTAAAATAATCTCTAAAAAGATCAAATACAATGCGAGTATCTTTTAGAATTATAAAAACAATTCAGAGTCTTTTGAATTATCAAAATAAATTATTTGCTCATGAAAATATTTACATTTTAAACATTTTTAATTAAGCTAAATTTTATGTACAGAACATTTATATTTATTATAAAAAGCTTAATACATAATATCATGTTTAGTGAATTTTATGGTGATAAATATATTTTATAAATGTGGATATCATCATTTGCGTAGGTTTAATTAATTCAGAAAAGAATAATGTAACATAAATACAGCAATACACATCTGAATGCGACATGTTAGCATTTTTTCTGGTATTTATTTTTTTTATTTTGAATAACTGTGGTATAATTTATCAGCATAGCTCAACAAAATAAACAAGCATACCATAATTAATGCCATTATTATATGAACGTGCAATGTATTCAAAATATTCTGATATTCAACCGACAAATTTAGAAAAGTAAAAGAAGGCATAAAAAGGATGAAACCATACCACAGAACATGAGGTCACTAATCACACAGAAAGATTGAGAATCGTGAAAATGCATACAAGTACTGCACTTTGAGGGGACAAAAGTTGGATCTTAATTGATCTCTGAATCCACTGAATTGAATCCTGTCACTGCGGACTGTTGAAGTCTCTGTTCCAGACTCCATGGTAATTGCATATGCATTATAAATTAGCATATATTTATTATCAATAAGCAGCTGAGCCAATTGTGCTAAATTGTAGGAAATAATTGCACAAACATCTTCAAGCAATTTTGGGCAAAATCACTTTGATGTCCATGTAGATTAGGATATCAACCAATTTGGTAATAAATGATCAAATAAATTTGCTCTGCTAACATTGTACTTTAATCATTCAAACATGATGTCAATACATAAGTTTTTCGTGATTTTCCCATTGTCAACTTGATTTGTTCTATGGCAAAATTATTTTTTTGATACCTTCTATCGTGTCTCAGAACTTGCTGATCGAATTCTAAGATACTAGATACAATTGAAAATGTATTACACAAGTGTGCTTGATTTGGTAAAAAAATTCCAAAAATCAACCAAAGTTTATCAAAAAGCAAATTTTAATTTAGCTGCAAAATTATAATATAAGAAAATGAAAATATAAAAAGAATCCTTTTATTAGATAGGAAAATAATTACATTTCATTGTTTTAACTAATTATCAATTAAAGTGTTTAAAACATGCTTAAAATAATGAAAATAAAAATACTGAGTGTTGAGAACTTTAATTATCCATAGAAACAGTTTTAGAGAATACATTAAATTTTTATTTAAATTGTGAATATAGAATCATGAAAATTTCAAAAATATGCTAAACCATTTTTTAAGAACTATTTAGAAATGTGTTGTTTCATCATAAATTCGTAAACACAAAATTGAATAAAATTTGAAACTGAATTATAAATACAAACTGACTGTTTATTTTAAACAAATAACTATTTTTGATCACAAAAGTTATTTTATCTATTAATGCTATATCTTTAAATCAAACTGATTTCTTTGGAAGATGTTATTAATTAATTAATTTTTCAAAATCCCTAGAGTTGTGTTGCTCTATTCCTAAAAATAAGTCTGGAATAAATTATATTTCTTTCTGTTTGAAATTTTATATTTTATTTTTTAGTATTCCGTTGGAATTTAAAGAGACAGAGGAAAACACAAATCAAAAATATATAAAGCATATATTTTCTAATGAATTCAGTGAAATTTTTTTGGAGTTTTCTGATTTGTTATACAATTTTAAAATATAACTTAAAAAGAAAATGATGAATGTTTGGTAAGTAAATTGAAGTAAATGACAATTCTCATTTCTATAACGTAAATTCAATGGATAAAATAAAAATGAAGTGCGTATTAATTGAAGTTAAAAGGAATGTTGTTTGATTAAGGGGTTTAATAAACTAAAAACTAAACTAATATTTGTTTAACTGCCATTTAAACGTATTTTCGTAACTAACGAGAATCTAATTCAAAGTCTAAATTTAAATTTGTATTTATTAAACTGAATATTGAAGCATTATTGTTCATGATTTTATATGAAAAGAAAAATCGTTTACTTATAAAATTAGCTCACTACAATATTAATCAAAACAAAAATTTATTAATGGAATTTCTGACCTTTTAATTTTTATTTGTTGCAACGTGCGTGGACTTTTTATATAAATTAATTAATTTAAGACATAAATGAGTAAAACCAGCAATATCATGTGCATTGATGTGAAAACTAAAGGAATAAATGTTTACATTTTGTTGAAATATATATCACGTAAGAAAACAGATTATTCAATAAGTTCGTAAAATGATTAACGAAACATGTTTTAGGTAAAATTTGATTTTTGTCATCAACATATTTCCCTTCAATTATTCAAATACTTTTCCAACACTTTTATTTTTTTGTGAAAAAATTTATCTTTGACTGTAAAATAGATTTCAGTTTCGTCAAACATTTCTTCATTAGCAACACAGTTTTTTTTCATTGAAACATTTTTTTATAGCTGCAAACAGGTATAAACCTTGAGAATCAGGTGCACATAATGTGATAGCAATTCAATGCAACTATGCCATCCTTCCTTCAAGTACATGTTACCATTTAGTATTCAATATTGATGATCATTTATTTACAAGTTAATTCAGGAGCAAAATACTGTATCTCAGTTTGATTGGTTACTGGTCACTTCTCTGATTTGCATTTTTATAGCAGATTGGAATGGTGAATCCCCGTTTTATCCATTGCCACACACGGATAAATCATTTTATTACTTTGGAACAAATCAAAGCGTGAGTCGTCAATGAGTTGTTTTCAATCGGTTGTTGGCAGATGCGGTATCTTCAAGCAGTATACCATGAATAAATACTTATGGAAAATAGTGAATACACTGTCTGTTAATATCTTTAAGATTCAGTTTATCTTACTCATTTTCATTTTACAATCAACCTAAGCAATTTTGGGCCAATTTTTTTTTTTTTAAAACGATGTCTTCATTTGCTGATCAGAGTATTCAGCACCATCTCTATTTGTATGACCGCGTTTAAAATCAGCTAAGCATTTTTCTAATGTTTGTCTTAGTGATCTCCAGTGGTTTAGTAGCTTCAAGCTATTCCTAATAAGATCAGTAAACTGAAACACCAGTTTCTGCGGGGAGTGGATTGGGAGGGGTCACCACGCACTCTCTCTCACTACGTAGGATGCCCAGTATGCCCGTATCACTATCCAGCACTACGTTGCTGGAACTACGTAGGATACGACTCCACAAAAATCTGTGACGTCCAAAGCCTTTCCGCTGGTGTGGTGTTCGCATGGAGAAGAGAGTACCAGCTCAGATATGAACTCGTTACTCGATCATGGTTTAAATTATATGACGCTTTGTGATAAGCGAGTATTTCAAACCCATCCCATGTCACTAGAACGGTATTACTTAAAAATATTTAAGTTTAAAATATTGAGAAACATGTGTGGCCCAGCAATTGTTTTGTATAACTTTATAATTAGGTTATTTCTTATTTATATCTTAAATAATGCCGAAATAAAATCTTTTCCTTTTTAGAATCATGTAATAAAGTTTTTCTGAAGTTGTATTAGAAACACTGATGAAATTAATCCTAAATAAGCAAACTTATTAACAATTTCAAATCTAAAGTCATCAGTGAACGGAAAATTTCTAAATTCAATAAATTATTAGCAATAGTTCAGAATTTTAAATGCTATTTTATGTCTTTATGTAAAGGATAGTATGCACATGCTTTTTAAATGTCATTTTTTTGTCGTTTTAATAAGTGCCAGCCTACATCTACCCAAAATAACAATGTCATCAGCAAATGCACCGATATGAATCGAAAAAAACATTTCTTTTGTGAGTTGAATTAGTGCAAGTTTACAACTGCTAAAAATCAATCATCAGCAAATTTACAAATATAAATTGTATTTTTTGACAAATGAGCCTATTTGATTCAATTTTTAAATATTATATCCGAGAGTCAAGTTAAACGAAAAGTTAAAAATATAATTATTTATCTAAATATTTTTGAGATTTTTATTAAAAGGTTTCAAAATTTTCAAGAAGAAATATTTTTGAAGAGAAGAAGATAAAATTTTGAATTCAGATTTGTCTTGGAAAATCTTAGAACTAAGTTTATGTATTGAAATGAAGAATTTTTTAAACTTTAAAATCTAATTAACGACTATTATTTAAAAGTTTGATAAAACGCTCACAAGTTGTATTTTAAGTGTTGTGAGATATTTATTATAATTATCTGAAATATATTTGAGGGATATTAATCAGCAGTTAATTAAATTTATTTCATATAAATATTTTCATACAACTTTATTTAAAATTAAAATAAATTATAAAATCCATTCAGATGAAAATGTTAAGAAATATTTTGAAATTTATTTAATTTTTTAAAAGACAAAAGAAACTGTGTAAAGTCACATTAAAATACAGTTAAAATATTAAATAATAGTCATCTATTAAAAGATAAAATTAAACTGAAAAATATTATTGAAACATTTTTAATGTATAATATTAATAAAAACACTAATTTGCTACTAATTTTATTGCAGTGAGGACGAAATAAAAAATGAAATAAGAAAAAGTAAATGTTTATAAAAATAACGAATTAATTAAGATATCATTATTGCCGTTAGATTTATTCATTGCACATTATTATAACTAGAAGTAAAATCACATTTTTTATGCCATTAATATAAAAAACACATTTATAAGATATAAAATACATTTATGTGTTTTTATTCCATAACAAAGCAATGAAAAAGAATATTATTTAATAGATAATGATATGAGCGAATATGCACAGGTTATGGTGCAAACAAATGTAATAATGTAATATAAAAAAGTTGTAAACTTGATTAATATTAGCACTTAAACCTTAAAATAAATTACGTTTTTTTCTTTGCCTACATTTTTTTTTATCTTCAAATAAATTATCATTATTTATTTTTTTATCTTATCATAATAAAGAATATTATACACATTCCTATATTTAGAATATCCTTTTAAGATGCTAATAGATATGAAATTACTTTTTTAACTTTAAGTGGTACTGCAAGTGCCGAAAATAAAGATATAGATTGCAAAATAAAAAAATACTAAAAAAGGAAAAAATTTATTCTTTACAAATTTGATATTTCACTATTATTTTTTAAATTTAAGGATTTTAAACATCACATTAATGAGAAAATTATTTAGAGAAATATTTGGTTTCTTTCGCCTCTTTAGCAAATTAAATAAATTTTAAAATTTAATTTTCGAACATTGTAATAAGACAGTTATTTAACAAATTTTAAAAGAATATTTGGTTGAAGAAAAACATAACTTATCAAGAATAAAAGAGTCGTTCATTTTATTGAACTGTAGTGAAATGAAAATTCTTCATAGGGATACAATTCCATTTTAAAATATAAAATGTAAAATCTTATAAATTATTTTATCTTATTATCGCATTTTATTGTAAAGGGTTACATTCTTAATTTCATAAAAAAAATGCATATTTTGGGATTACGTGTCAAATTTTCAGCCCATATCAATTAGTAAGGATATATTTTTCTCAAGAAAAGGAAAGTGTTTTATTTGCTAGGAATGTTCTGTCATTACTAACGATGCATTCGAAAGAAACGATTGCACACAAAACAATATTCCATAAATCGTAAAACTTAACTTCAAACAGGTACAAATGGCGACTGGAATTATAATTAATGCACAGTTGGAACTTTGCCGTTTGATAGAAAACGACGCTTTAATTTGTAGGAACATTCAACATTATTAGGAAATAATTTTCTCTACTGTTTGCATAAACTCTACTTTGATCTGCTCAATCTCGCCAATCTGTCCTTGAATTCGACAAATCGATGGCATAATTGCTTCGTTGGAACAATTGATTCCATTATGGGACTAGAACAGACTCTAATCCTGCGGTAATAGAGGCATTGTGTCTCGAATAATACTATAGGTAATAATCTTCTTAACGATTTACGGCAGAGGGCAGCAGGAGATTACCTGTGACAGGGAGTGTCTCCGAATATGGTACTCCACGCATCAACGGAAGTAATTGAAAGGATGTGATTATTAATATTTATGAGACCTTTCTCTGAGGATGTTTGAAGTTTTAAAATATGCAGTGATCAGAGAGCGAAATACAAACACTGATCACACAGAAACGATTCGTCAAGTATAGGTATGGCCTCTGAATAAAATTCTCCAACTTCAACGTGCATATCTTTAAACTTAGTTTAATGTGAGCCGCTTTTCTCAGGTTAAAGTTATAAAAGGTGATTTTTTGATGAAGTTGTTAACTATGCAAAAATTTTCTAAAACTATTGCATGTTTAAGTATCTACGTAGCAGCAGGTCATGAAATTGTAATTTTATTTTACAAGACAGGCTAGAGAAGAATAATTTTTTAATTATTGTAATTTTGCTAATGATATTCATATTTGTCAGAAATGCAAAACTTAAATAACTGTACTTACATTACATATCGAAAATCTAAGACCGAAAATTTGTCATTTATAATCAACTTAATAGTAGAGAATAAAATTCTATATCTTACAAACAATTATTTTTTGATCTGGAATTTCTTTCAGCTTTCATCGGCATTTGTAAAAGAAAAGGTTTGGATAACTTATTTATAATATTTTCATATATAGGAATCTAACTTTTCTATGACTCCAAAAAATTTATTAATCGTACGTCTTAGTATTTGTGTTGAACAAATTTTTTTCTGTGGACATTTTAAAGTCAGATGCGATTTTCACCAATTCATAAGATCAGTTTTCCATAATTTAAAAATTCATATTCATTCACAAAATATTTGCTACTACAAAATTATCTAATATTATTACAGTGGAAAGAGAAAGTATCTCTGAAGACCAGGTGACTCCAGTAAATAAATATTTTCCTACTTTAAGAACAGATAATTAAATATACAACATATGAGAATATTAGCAGCCTAGCTGGAAGTAGACATTAGTTATAACATAACTCTGCAATCTAGCTTAATTTACAGCTGAGAATAAATTAAATGGCTTTGCAAAAGTTTAAAATAAGTAAAGGCTTCAGGATTTACCATGCTTACTTAGTAACAAAACTATGATCTTTGGAGGATTAGTTCCCAGACACTATATATATATATATATATATATATATATATATATATATATATATATATATATATATATATATATAATATATATATATATATATATATATAGTGTCTGAATTTAGTCTGATATATATAGTTTAGAGTTTTTCCAGGATGTTTCATAAATATATATATAATAGGACATTTTAATATGACCTATTATTTATAAAGATTCTTCTATTCTTCTAGAGGACATTCTGTGGCAGATGTAGGATCAAATGTCTTCAAATAGCCTTTAGCTGCTAGGCTAACATTTTGTTGGTTCAAAAAATGATTGCTTTAAAGATTAACTTATTTGCAATAATATGAGGATATTACTTCCATCTAGTTTCTTCAGTTATAACAATGAATTACAGGTACAATGATACTAATAAATTACTACGAGTACTGCTGAAATGAAAGGCAACCATTGATGTTGTGTCACTGCCAAACATTATTCGGAAGAGTGTATTTAGCTATCTTACTGGATACTTCCCTCATAAAAGCTATCTTGTAATAAAAAGCAGTTATTTAATGTTATTGAAACTTGCTATAATAAGATATGTAATGTTGAAGGGCCTTGGAAATTACGAAAAAATGATCTTTTTAAAGGAGGGGGGAGGGGAAATAATATGTCCAATCAAAAGTATGGAAATTTCGAAAGATTTGAAACTTGAATTTGTAGAATAGAAGACTAATTCAGAAGCATTTTGTACCATCAGATTTTACATTCTGTAACTTCTATTTCCATATCTTAAAAAAATGTGTGAAAAATATTTTGAGACTTCTTTAACAGTTCTTACATCAATATTTCATCAGGTTTCGTATCATTCATTTTTTTATTCTTATATATTGAAAAATTTGAAAGGAATACAGTTTGAGAATCACATAAAGTACCTTGTATCATTAAATCAATTTCGTAACATCCATTTCTTATTACCACTCCTTTAAAAAATTAAAAAGAGAAGTAATTTGAAAATTATTCAGAGTGTTAGATTTATAAGCACAAATTTCGGAAGTTTTCAGGAAGATTGTAGGAATTTCGGAAGCATTTCATTACCAACTAGGACAAAAAGTACTAGTCGTATATCTTTATGATTTTCTTTTTGATTCGGTAGAGAACTGATAAGGGCTTATTTGATTGGTTAAAATTTTTTTAAATCTATCAATGTTAGTATTTCTAAAATATTATAAATCTTTAACCACAAGGAGTGTGTAAATTTTACTCAACAACAAAAGTTGAGTTTTTGAAGATATTGTATTCTTTTAGCTAATAGCAGATGTTTAGATTTTAAACGAATTTGCTTTTAAAGAAGACGATCAGTTACATTAATAAACACACAGTAATAATATAACGTAATATAATAAATAATTAAATTAATTACAACAAAATATCATAGAAAGGTGATTATAAATATATAATTAGGAGGAATTTTTTTTATCATATAATAAACTTTTTTTAGAATTTTCTGCTTATTTTATGAGTTTTGATCTTATAAAACATTAAATAAATGAATTAAATTTAAATAGAGTATTTTTAACTCTGAAAAATGTTGTCGATTCAAATAAATTAAAAAATATATGCATCAAAGTTTAAAAATATGGAATTAAGTAGATTCAAGTGTTTAATATAGAATTGATTTTATAGCAATTTGATTAAAGATAGATTAAAACAGAAATATTGGAAAGTTTTATTTTAACTTATCAATATTTCTTATATATTATTTTCATAAATCATAAGATAAGGTCCATTCAAGCACTGTTTTCTATAAAATGCACAAACAATGCTTTTTTTTTAAATGTACGTGGAATTTCGTTTATGTCATCAACATCACTAATTGTCAAAATATTAATGAGAAGTTGTTATTGAGTACGAATAAGTCAATTATAATCTTAAGTGTTTAATTATATCATCCTGAAGGAATTCATTATATTGGATCAAAATAATTTATTTATTGTTTACATTGATTAAATAAAAAGAAAAAAAGAGAAAAACTAATTGAGAGAACAAGGCTCAATGTCTGGTAAAGTGAAAAAATCTTCATCGTCAAACTTAATCCAGAGTTCACACGAGATTAAGTAGTATATTAGGTAAAAAAAAAAAAAAGAATAAAAAATACCAAAAATATAAAAGATGAAATAGGACCCAACTTACCTAAAAAAAAAAAAAATCGAGGCGTCAAGAGAGGAAACAGAATTGGAAAAAATAGGATGTTGAGAAAGTACCTTTTTTCTTTCTTGACATAAAATACTTAATATCTTAGATACAAAAAATTGAGTTATTTGTAATATAAATTTTTTGAAGAGATAATTATGTGGAATATTTAACTAAGACTCAAAGTTATAGCATTATATATTTAATTTGATACGTAACTATATCAAAAGTGTATAAATGTGCTTCCAAGACATGTTTATTCAAAGTTTTTTTTTACGATATTTTATAATCTAAAATCTATAAATTTACTAGAATTTTATGATTTAGAGTTGTTTTATGGGATAAGAAAACCATAAGGTAGTTGTTGGGTATGATAAAACAAGTTGCGCTGTAAT
Organism: Latrodectus elegans; assembly: GCA_030067965.1. Classification (NCBI taxonomy): domain Eukaryota; kingdom Metazoa; phylum Arthropoda; class Arachnida; order Araneae; family Theridiidae; genus Latrodectus; species Latrodectus elegans. The sequence continues at coordinate 80,194,074 of CM057810.1, forward strand.
TTGTTTTTGAAGTTTGAAATACAAAGCCTTTTCTCTTTATATTTTTATTTTTGCTCCAACAATTTTAATCATTTATGTTATTTTTTAAATTTAAAATATTACAGTATATATGCATATATATTTTGTTTAGTAACATAAATTCAAATTGATAATGAATTTTGAAGGATATTTTAATAATAATAAATTATATATATATATATATATATATATATATATATATATATATATATATTATATATATATATATATTATATATATATATATATATATATATATATATATATATATATATATATATATATATATATATATATATATATATATATATATATATATATATATATATATATATATATATATATATATATATATATATATATATATATATATATATATATATATATATATATATATAATATAGGGCTCGTGGTTTGATAAAAAAACTAGACTCAAAATTTCACTTAAAAAGTTGTTTTTTAAGATATGCAAGATTATTTTATAAAGAAATCGTGAATATAAATAAAGGAAATTATTTTCATTTTTCGTAACGCCACTTTTTTACCTGTAACTGTGAGCACTTTCTCCGCTGACACTGTCTGAAAGGAGGGCGCGTCCGCAGAAATTTCACACTTGTAAGTTCCTGCCGTTGTCTCATCCACACCCTGTATGTAGACCGTTCCGTTACTCGAACGACCAAACTGTAAGAAGAGAATTAAATTCCAAAATTACTTATCGAACTCGAATGGACTAAATCGCGTGACCTGAAACTTTAGCTCCAGTCACGTGACTAGGTTACTGTGAGGCTCGTGGTAACTTCGCTCGGTTGCCCGACACTAATGCAGAAATATTCAATCCAAATTCATCAATCTCTAACTTTGATTTGGTTTCTCCGTTTACGAGAGCGAATGACAATACAAATGCATAATTGAAAACTAAGAATTATAGTTTAGTGATTCGTAAACTGTGTTATGACGTTGTAATTTCGATTATGATATTAATAATTAATCAAATTCCTTGATATTAGATCAATAATAGCTCACGTATATTTCTAGAGGACAACTAAATTACATTTGAAATCAGGTACTCTAGTTTGTATTTTTCTTCATGTTTTTATATGAAATTGTTAGAGAATAGTAATAAATATTCGATATTTATATCTTACATATTGCTTATGAAAATACTATGTTTAATGCAATTAAGAAATTACATTTAAATGAATTTTAAAGGGTAAATGGTAAATTTTTATTCAAACTATGCATGAATGAGAGACTTAAAAAATTTTAAAATATAATGCAATTATTTATGCAGATAATTAAAATTCATGATGCATTTAAAAAAAGAAGCAGATAAATTATTTAATTTACATAAAAATGTAATTCTTTGTTGAAAAATTTTAATGTTAAAAATATTGCCGCATATTGTTTTCTATATTGACAAATTATTTATAATTTAAAACAGTATTTTTAATATTTTTGGTATAAACACAAATAAATTAATAAATCAGTTTGTTCATCATTATAAAAATATGTTTTATAAATTTCATGCATTAATATTGAATGTTTGTTTTGTTTTACAAACACAAATTATTGATACATAATTTTTCAACTTAAGAATAATGTATTTTAAATTTAGAATGTCAACCACACCACACACACACACACACAATATTTTAAATTAACGTTGCTTTACCAGTTAAATATGAATTATACATTATATGCAGGCTTACTATTAATTGTAATTTTGCTTCTATAACTATCTGTAGCTTTTCTTATTTATTTTCACTTAATTTCCGAAATGTATAGAACAAAGCATAAATTTAGAAAGGAGAATTATTTGTTTTAACAGTAATTTTTTATTTAAAAATTTTTTCAATTGCAACCATTACGTACGGTAATAAAACCAATTTACTATTCGTAATACTTTGAAATACGTTTATTACAGATTATATGTTATCAAAATGGATTTTAAGCTTCACGTAAACATAGGACCAATGATTTTAAAATACTCACATCAATATCCAATCCCTGCAGTGGAAAGAACTGGTTGGGAGGCTTGTCACTGGGAACGTATCGGAAGAATTCCATGTCATCCCTGTACCATTTAATGGAATAAAGTGTGTCGTCTTCTAAGTCAAAGACGCACGTCAGCGTCGTCTCATCTCCTGACACCACCAGTTGTGGAACTTCTAGAGCCATGAGACGCAAGCCTGGAGAAGGAAGAACGTCGAAGTTAGTCATTAAATTCTCGTTCTTCGTTGTTTGATATGAGGAGTCATGAGCAGTATGCGATTAAAATGATATTCTAGCAACAATCGGATTCCCGTTATACTCAGACTAGATGTTAAGTTCATTATTGTGACGTACTTCTCATTTTGGGGCTTTACTTTCTAAAACAAGTTTATAAGCCTCGTCCATATTTTCAAAAACATAATACCTTTTCCGGTTGGTGTCCTTTTGTATTTATCATTCGTTTCGCAACTTAAAAATTTTATGTAAATGATTAAGTGATTTCAGAATTAACCATACAAAAAATTTTAATTTCATCAATTCATATAAAATTTTCATTTTCGATATCATTTAATCTTGAAAAATTAATTATTATTTAACTTAATTAATAGATCAGATATATATTATTAATTTTTGATGCATAGAGTAATTTCGAGTTTATCGTTTGATACGTCTATTTAAAATTTCATAAAATTAACGCACATCAGAATTATAATCTATAGAAACTTGTATTGTAAAATTTCAATCGATTGTGATTCTGAAAAATATTTATTAGCTGCAAATTTTATATTTTGATTTAAAATTTCTATTTTTAAATTTTATTTGAATTTACACTAGTAAATTAAGTCGCTATTAAAATAAATTAGTTGATTAAATCCATAATATTTTTTTCAATCTTAATTATTTTTGGTGTAGTTTTAATCTATGTAGGAAAAATAATTTTTGCCTAAATAAATCATTAGATGAAACACGTAATGATGTTTAAAATTTTGTGTTAATCGTTTAATAAATCAATCTAAATTTCCAAAAACAAATAATTTTACTTCGGAACTATAATTTATTATATACTCCCTAAATAGAATTATTTAAAATTTGTAGATACACCCATTTCAGTATGTAGCCCAGATTTTCATTTATTATTATAAACATTTTACTCTGAATTTAAATTTAGCTTATACGTAGTAAAAAATCAAAATATTATTTTCATTAGTGAAATCAAACACATTTCTTATACTTTATATGATTTTGCATTTATCATTTGTTTAATCAATTTAAATGTTCATATGAATAACTAAACTCATATCATAATTATAATAGATATAAATTATCATAAATAATGGATATTATATCTTATCATTATTCACTGATATGAAATTTTTATTTTCAATTTCATTACAATTTATAGTTGGAAGTTAAGTTATTGGAATTAATTTATGAATCAAACACATAATATTTGTTTTTATGGCTGATTAATTTAACTATGGTAAACTCTTTATTTTATTTCATAATTTAATTAATATAAACACTAAATAAATAATAACAATAATATTTAAATTTTATCTATTGACGTAAAATTTTATTTTTGATGTTATTTTTGTTTATTCCTAGAAATTTGTGAGTTACTTGAATTTTTTATGTATAAATAAATGCATTATTCAACATATATTTATTCCTTACCATTTATTATATTGATTTAAACTTTCAGGGAAACAAAATAATCAAACTTATTTTAGAATTATATTCGACTGAAATTTAACGATAAATAATATCATTTCTAACTAGAATTTATGTATTGATATGAACAATTTATTTTTATGGTATTAAAATTAATACGTGGAAATTAACTAAAGATTTGTTTAGATTTAATGATAAATCAAACATGTAATATTAATTTTTTATACTCAAAATATAATTTTGAGTTAATTTTTTATTATATCACACACAATTCAGATATTTAATTAAACTTGTTTTGTAATTGTAATCACTAGAAATTCTACTGTAAACAAAGACAATATAATACATCCAAATTTCATATATTGATACATAACTTTTCTTTATTACTTTATTAATATTTATGTAAGAAAATCAATATGCTATCTAACCTAATTAGTAAATCAAATAGATAACACTTAGTTTGTGTTTATAGTTTTTATACTCAGTTTAAATTGTAAGATAAGTTAAATAATTTCGAAATTATCATAAATAAAGATTCTTCTGTCAATAATATCAATTATAATTACATTTTATTTATCAACATGAATTTTTTAAAATTTAATTTATGAATGGAAATTAAAGGATTAATTAAATTAATTGTGTGGTAACACAAACACATAATATTTATTTTTCATGCTTATCTGATGTTACACGCTTATTATTGTTTAAATCTTCCCATTAATAATTAATCATATTTTAAGAGCATGTAAATGTTCAGATTAATAATTAATCATAATTATAACTGACAGAAACTCATTGTAAACAATGATAATTACATTTAAGTTTTATAAATTTTTATGGATAGTTTATCTTTGATTTTAATTTATGAGTAGAAATTAAAATATTATTTGAGTTACTAAATTGAAATAAACAATTTTCTAACTTGTTTAGCTGAATCGCAAGGTATGCTTTAAATGTTTAACTAATTTTAAATACATGAATAATATTTTATAACGTTCAGTCTATGTTACTTAAATAAATTTTCACAGGTATTTTCTTTCCATTTAGAAATATTCCTTTTTTAAACAATAAAGGAATATGAAAATTAAGGAATTTAAATGCAAAATAGTTGAAACGAGAGAAAATGATAGGAAATTTTAAACAGTTGTTCTTAACAAAGGAATATTCGATAAATTAGAATACTTTTATTCACGAAAGAGAAAGCTTTGTTTGGAATTTTATATTTTGTATGTAAAATTTCTGAATGCACTTCCTTTTTAGGAAAAAGAATATATCTGAAACATAATATATAAGTAGCCAAAAATTACATAATATTATTCAAATAAAAATCTATAAATGAACTCAAATTATTCAAATTTTAAAAATTAATTAATTGAATTATACTATATTCTTACAGTAGTATCTTTCTAATTTAATAAAAATAACGTTTGAAAAATTCTTAAGAGTTAGTTTGAAGCTAATATTTCGATAAATACTTTAAGAATTTATAAAATTTTAAGCAAATTCTTTAATAGAATTCAACACACGAGAGCACAGAAGTGTGTACGTTATTCATTGATATAAATAGGTATGTTAAAATACAAACCCTTGACATACTGTAGGTAGATAATTATATTATCTAAAAGGTATATTTTAATTTAAGAAACATAATATATTAATGATGAGATTTAAACTAAGTTCCGTTCTGTACATTTTGTTAGAAAATTATAAATAAATATTTTTTCCCTTTAACAAAATTTTATATTCTGAATTATTTTTCTTAGAACTATGTTAGTTAATGTTATTTTGCAATGAAAAATTTAATAATGATTCAGAATTGTCCTAAAATTAGAAATTTTTATACAAACTTATATTTTATAAATTTATATTTCTTAACTTTTTAAATTAAATAAACTGTTATAATGTAGTTTTCTTCGTTATTTATGTACTAAATTTATTTTGTACAAAAATTTGATTTAATTAATGAAATAAGATTTATTTAATCTATATCAAAATGATTTTAATTTTGTGATAATTTAGAAACTCCATTAATTTTTTGATACCAAATTTCAAAAAAATAAAATTTCTTCAGTTTTATTCATTAAAGTTTTTAATTTTCATATAATCAGTATATTTTTTTAAGTTAAATATATCTATATTTTCATTCATCTTTCTAGGGATTAATTTATGGTAGAATGACTCGATTACGAAATATTGTTAAATTTTCCAAAGGTAGCATCGTGAATATTTTCCATTATTATTATAAAATAATTAATTTTGTGATAATTTAGAAATTTCATTATTTTGTTGATACCAAATTTAAATAAAAAAAAAATTCAGTTTTATTCATTAAAGTTTTTCATTTTCATATAATCAGTATATTTCTTTAGGTTGAATAAATCTATATTTTCATTCATCTTTCTAGGAATTAGTTTTTGGTAAAATGGCTCAATCAGGAAATATTGTTAAATTTTTAAAAGGTAGAATCGTGAATATTTTCCATTATTATTATTATTATAAAAAGTAAATTTTATAGCATATTTACAATAAATATTTCCTATATTAATTTTAAGATTTGTTTCATTTATCTACAGGTTCACACACACATTAGTTCTTATATTGTTAATTGGTATTAAGAATAGTAAGAGAGTTCATAAAATTCAATAAATATGGGGTTATGACATTTATTATTTAAATTTTATAATAAAAAAGAAAATAAATTTCAGTATTAGAATAAGTGAAAAATCTTTACACTCAAACCTGTTCAAAGGAGATTAAGTGTTCACAGTTCAAAGGAGATTAAGTGATATATTAGGTAAGAAAAGTCAGAAATATCAAGAAGATAAATGGAAAGATAAGATAGGAAGCTTCTTTTCTTAAAAAAGAAAATTCAGTGTATCATGAGGAAAACAAGATCTAGAGAATGGTTATTGCGAATATATATATTTTTTTACATTACATAAGAAGTTTGAGATGTCATAAATTATAAAAGTTTGGAATTGGATATTAAACAAATAATAAATAATTATTTGTTTAATATCCAATTCCAAACAATTTGTTTTTATTTGGAATCTTCAGCAGATCCTGAAATTCCGTGAGAATAATTCAAAATCTTTTCTTTAATCAATAGCATTCTACATTAGTCGCTGCACCAAAATTAATAGTTTGACTTTTACAATCTAGTTTTACTCAAAATAGATATTTAATTTTTCTTACAGCAGTTAAATTTAGGGTTACATTTCCTTTTAGTATTTTTGAAATATATATTTTTGCACGCAATCTAATCACAACAAGGTAAGGATCAGAATCAACATTGGAGCCTCGAAAGGCTCTGATATACAAAAAATTAGAAAAGTGCCTAGCATCTATTAAAACATGGTCTATTTAATTAAAAGTGGCATTATCGGGTGAAAATTTAAATAATGTTTCTTTATTTTTTTACAATTGTGTGATTTTATTATATATAATTGTTTTGATGTCGCAAATATTTTTTATATTATATTGATAGAAATTGTAAAATAAAATTTCTTATAAGATAAGTAAATTTTGATTTTATTATAACAATTAAAAGTATCCGATGAAGATATTATTTCAGTGATAACACTATAAATTACATTAATTTGGATGAAATATCACAGAGTCATCAACATGCATGTCAGCCAGGTGGGTGCTTGGAAGTTTTCCAGTGTTCTTTCTTTACGACACATGAGTACGACACACTGCTTATGAAATGTCTTCCTGGAAATAATATCTAGGAATAACTCAGGATAATACCTGGATTACTTGGTGGATATTCTATAACCTTACTACGGCTTTCGTTACTAGTATGTTTATTATCTAGTACATGGTGAGAAACATTTTAAATGTAATTTATAATGAAAGAGTTAAAAATTTATGAATATAGTGTTATTTCACCTTAAGAAAACTATCATGTTAAAAATCTATCAGGTGCTCTACAGGCAATTAATAATTCATGAATTAATATATATTTTTTTCATGATCACTTAATTTCCTAAAATTATATAGCCATTTTTCTCATAAAACAAAACACACATAGTTTGTTTTTAGACCATAAGAATCTTTTTTTATTTCAAATAAAATGGGAAAAATTTAGGCAAAAACAATTTTACACTCAAATAAGTTGTTTCATTAACATTGTTATTTATTATTTAGTACTCTCAAATCAATAATCAATACTTTTAATCGATTTAAGATCCTTTGGAAATATTTATAAACATTTTATTTGCACTAGTAAAATATATGCAAAGTATGAATCGGAATTTGAAAATACGTTATAAGTCAGTATAAAAACATGAAATAAAATTTAACTGTTAAAATGTGTTTCATTTTTCTGCAGAAATTTTAATACTTAATTAACTTTAATTTTTTTTATTTATCTTACAAAACACGACTTACAGTTGTAAAAATCATTACCTTAGATTTAAAATCATTTTAATGGCAAACAGTCTCTCTGTTTTTATTTGATATGAATACTTTTTCAATAAGTATTCACAAATAATATCCTTATAAACATATTACTTTATCTACAGTTTCTTTTTAATTTTGCAAGCATATACAATTTTGTTTCAATTTTATTAAAATTTATGCATTGTTAGATAAAAGAAAATTGATGATAGAATACTCGAAATGAATGCTTTTATCGATTCTAGCTTTCTTAGTTTCAAACTATCAACAATTACAAAGGGTAAGAAAGTGATTTTTCTCTCAAGTATCATATGTAAAGAAATATTTTGAAATCGCGTCCAATATGAAAGTATATTCCATGACCTTAAGTCAAATCACTTGAGAAAGAAAGAATTGTCACACACTCTCTCTAACAGAAACCAATGGTATTTCAACACCACATAGCAGATAATCCAACAGCTGAAAGTCGTTTTACCGCATCTGTACACTACCCGAATTACTAAATCCAGGAAATTCTTGAGATAGGGAATTATGCATTCAGGTAGGAAGAAAGTCAGAAAGCTCTCAATATCCATCCCTATAGGTTTATATGCAGAAGAATCACACTGCCTATTGCTGAAGAAAGTTGGGAGTCAAAAATTATACCTTTCGGTCTAAACATTAATGTGTGATTAATAGGACATGGTAAATCAAGATGCTTTTAATATCAAGCTGGTAATATTTGATTTTAAAGTTCATATTTTGTAGGAAATGTCTAAGTCACCATAATACTTCCAGGCCCGAAACATGATTTTATTTAACGCACTTTGACCTCATTTCTTCTAGCAGACTATTTATCTTCATGGATAAAGCTGATGAATTCATATCAGATACCTGTGACATTAGGTAATTATCAGTTTAAATGTTCACGAACTTTAGTAAGATAGATAAGTCAAGGCAAAGACATTCCTTGCTTTGAGAATTATTTGAATTGTGGAGGGTTCACCTGACTGAACAAACCTATATTCTTTGTTCGCTTAAGCTGAATAAGACTAATATTTTTATTATTTTGTTTGCGAATTATATTATTACTTTATTAGAGATTTGAGCATACTTATTCACGTAAATCAAACATATTTCATTGCACTTAATAAATATAATTAATAAATTAATCAAAATCAAATAATTCAAAAGCCAATGTTGTAAATAAATTTCTAATTGCATTTATGTACTGATAATAAATAATATTTGAACAGCATAAACATTGGTTGTGTTTAATTATACAGCGGGTTGTGGATTATCTAACTGCCAAAGGCAATTGTCAAGCATTTTAACATCCAAATTGAAATAAGACTATTTCTCCATAATTGTTGCTTTAAATAAAAGATATTTTTTATAATAAATTACAGTACCAGTCTTTAATATTAGCATATATAATTGCTAAAGAGCTATCAATAGCAAATAAATAAGTTGTATTATCCAATGTGATATATTTACTACACATTGATGGAAATTCGAGTGATCTATTACAATGCATATAACAACAAAAATTAATTAAATATTATGGTAAAAGTAGAAATAGATTCTAAATTCAAGCTTATTTCCATTGCTTAGTTATCAATAATTGAAATTGATGTCATGATTTTGAACATCAGCAAAACATCTACATCAAATTAGGAAAATTTTTTATCAATTTTAATTTTAAAATATTGTCTTGAATTCATAATCACTATACTGATAAAATACCAAATTTATTTTATTTATATTATTTCATATAAATTAAATAAGCGCTTTTTTATTAAGAAATAATTTGTATTGTGATTTTACTTTTAATTCGTAAAAAAGAAGAAGCTGTAAATATTCCAAATAAATAAATAACACATATCTTCTTTGGAATAGTTGCCTAACAAAGCTTTAATTATTCTCTGAAGGCAAACCTTTAATCCGGTAGCAAAAGGCTTAAAAATGTGATTTTCATTACATTTAAAAGAAAGTATTTTCCTAAACGTAAAATGGAAAAAATGTGTGTTTAATTTCTAATGATGGTAATTACTTGGTGTGATTTTGACAGAATTCATTGCTAAGCCAAATTAACTAACAATAATCTGCAAACTTTGTTATCATTAAAACTGAAAATATGTTTTCAGGTAAAATAGAAAACACAATCAAAGTATAATTTTGACATAAAAACTAAAATTAGTATAGTTACAGATTAAAAAGTCTATAAAATGAAACAAATATAGATAAAATGTTATCTGAATTGAAGAGTTGATCAATGATAGACTTTGAAAAATAATTAATCATGTTGGATTTTATTTTGTACGGATATGATTTTTATCTATGGATAACTTAATTAAGATATTTGATTAAGATGGTGAGTTTAAATAGGCATAATGATATTAATCGAAAATTATGGGCAGTTTTAGCTAACCCACAATAGTGAAGATGAATTAATTTTCATTTATTTCATGTTGTCACCATGATTACAATTGGAGTGAAACCTATAGAAAATCTTATTAAATCTGTAACTAAATGTACTTCAACTTCAATTACTATGAGAAATATTTTCAAATATTTTAAATAAGTCTTTTGTTTAGTAAAAATAATTATAGAGATTTCCTTCTTATTGGTTGGATAATTACTTAAAGATAGACAAATCTGCTTATACTAGCATTTTAGGTCAAATGTTCTTAAGTCCCATGAACCCCTTAGTTCCCTTAAGTTGGATTATCTATTCTTTTTTTATAGATTATGATGACCCTTTAATGTGATTGAAGTAGGAGTCTCCATATCTTGAAAGCAAAGACCAAAGATCTCATATTTCACTTACTATATCCAAAAGTAACATTTCACATAGATGTTATTGAAATTACAATCTATTTTGCTACTAGTCCTACTGCCGTTTGATAATACGATAGATAATTGGATAGAAAATCTCTTTTCTGGGAACCAAAAACGAAGCCTCTACCCATAAAGCCATCCCGAACAATTAATAGAGTTTGATAAGATTTTAATATATTGGAAACAAATTTATACCCTATAAAATGAGTTTACTTTTTTAAGTGATAACTATGCATTGTTTTGATATTCGTCCTGCAGAGTAAAATAGTTGAAAATCTTTGCAAGGCACTATATATATTGATTAATGCCTTTCTTAATGACATTTCATGGATAATGAGCTACGTCTACATTTCTCAAGAAAAGAAACTTATAAATCGAATATAAGAATTCGCAGAACAGATTTATATTAAAATTCCAAGATTCTACCAGGAACTTCCATTCCAAAGAAAATGGTTATTAGCACATCTATGAGCCCGAAAAGGTGTAATAAAGTTTTATAACCGAATACTACAATGATTTAAAAAACAATTAAATGAAATATGTCAATCAAGATATAGAACTATTTGTTTACGCTTACATTAGCAGACGTCCCTGTTCCTAGCTCTAGGAGAGCGTTACCATTTTAATGAAAACCAGTAGAAAATTTATTCCTCATTTTTAATTTTGATTAAAAGTCTCTTAGGCTTTACCAAGTTATAAATATTGTACATAAAAGTATTTACAGGCTACAATTTAAAATATATAGTAGATTATATACAGAAAAATTATTTACAAAAAGTTTCACTTTTGGAGCAAGGGTATTAAACTTTTTCAATCTTAAACCACATAAAGAGTCTTTCCTGGTCTACCAGAAAGTTCATCATTTCATTTCCTCCAAGGAATTTTGTTTGCGGATAGTTTCTTCTTTCATGTGATCGTTCATTGCATCGCTAGCTTCGCAAGATGTCAAAATAGTCATATTTTCAAGTAGTGACGGAAATTATCAACATTACTGCACGTACAGTTTGCAGAAAAGGAGAGATGGAATCGAGGAAAGTAGGGGGAAAAGACCCCATGCCCTGATAGGAAAAGAACTTCATTTTTTCTCCAGAAGAGAGGAGTCCTTCGGCTTCAATTGTCCGACTCAAAGACGGAATTCCAATAATTACTTCCAGATCTGATGTTGGTATTGTACTATAGGCACTAGTGATATATATGATAAAAACCTACTTTGGATGCTGTCTAGTTTTAAACAAGACTTTCTTGATACTTGTCCCAAACTGAGAATCCATGGTAGAGCATTTTTTCGATAACTGTCTTGCATAGGATGATACAAGATTCTTTTGAAAACCCCATTTATTTTCTGCTATTTTGTATAGCTGTTCATGCTGTATAACTGCCTTGTGAAATTATGTTAGCCGAAAAGTTTAATTTTTGATCGAAGATTACACCTATTGTGTCAGTACTTTTTAATCTATAATTTTCTTGGAGGATCTGTGCGCCATATTTTAAGTTTTGCTATATAAGTAGGAATTTAGTCTTCCCCAAAGAAATTTGAAGTATGTATTCACTATTTTAGAATTTGAGGTAACTCAGAACTTTGATTGCTATCTCATCCAGTATTATTTCCCTTTGTGCTGCCTTCACGAAAGTGAAATCATCTGAGAAGGCTTGCAGATGAACATGACTTTTTGGGTCGAGAACTTTTCCGACAGTAGACCAGTTTTGTGTTACAGGAATGTCAGCCACAAGGTATTAAAGAATATAACAACTCCTTTTGCATAAGGCTTATATGTCCCTTATGCATACTTATGCTTATGCATAAGGGACATCTTACTTTTTATACTTTTGTTGCATGTCCGTGCTATTAGCAGCACATCTGGTGAAGTTGAGGATTTGTTTAATTTTGTGATGATGTATAGAGTAAAAGGCTTCTTTTATGTTAAGGGTAATGAGTATAGTGTGTAGATTTGAGAACTTATGAGATTCCATGATATTTGCTAAATTCAGAAGAGCTTACTGATTTTAATAGCGTTGATTGACAAGAGCCGTATAGGTTCTGATGAAAAAAATTTGCTTCTCCGAGAAAACAGGACAAACTTTGGGTGGTGAGTTTCTCCAACATCTTCTTGATTGTTGGCAATAGTGAGATAGGGCTATAGGATTTAATGTATTTCCTTGCCTTCTTTTTGGAAAGTATCATCAATCTTTTTTAAACATTTGAGAAGGTATGAAATGATGAGACATTTGTTAAAAAGATTGATGAAAAGACAGAAGTATTGTTTATAATTTTAATTATGGCATTGTCTATTCCGTTCTATACTTGGGATTTTTTTAGAGTTTTGGTGGTTCTTGAAATTTCTTCTTTGCTGAATAAAAGATCATTGAAACTTTGACTGGTATTGCTTGGATGCGTTGTTGAGGAAGGATTGGTAAAACGTCGATTTAGGATGTGGATTGCAATATCTGTTTCATTTTCTTTAAGATCTGTTGGATTTTGAAAAAAAGTTTGAATGGTAGCCTTACAGACTGCTCTGTAGTCTTTGTCATAAGGGTTAATTGATGCTGCAGATGGTACTGCAGATGTTTCTCAAGCCATTTTTCTTTGATATTCTTAAAATTTTGTTATATTCACCTCTTTTATACTTGCAGAGTGCCATCTTTGGGTATGGGAAGAGTCTTTTGAAATTTTTCCTTAGTATCCTGAATTCTTTTCTGAAGATTTTTAAGCTTGTAGAGCCCAAAATAGGTGTATATTTCGGAAGTAGCAATTTAATTTTTTATAACCGGAAGCTGAATTCCGTGATGATTGATTAGATATTAGATGTTGTAGTTTCCAGATCTTGGAAAGATTATGAATTGATGTGATGAGATTTGAGATGTTGGGTTTGAGTAAGTTAAAAAATATTTTATGGTTACGGAGATGGGGAAAATTTTATATTAAAATGCTTAGGATGCATGGGATATAATTCTGTAGTAATGGAGATAGATATAAATCGGTAATTCCTTAGTGATTCATCTTCTTAGATTTCCCATTCAATGGTATTCGCCTTATCTTTGCTCATTTCGATTGATAAACCTGTTCAGCCTTTATGATAGTAGTTGATAAATGCTAAAAGAGAATTTAATTATTTCAGAGGAAAAATTATTAGCCTGGATAGAAGTAGAAAACTTCTTTGCCTCTAGAGTCATAGTGGTTATAACCTCAGACAAGGTTGTATGCATTTAAGTCTGATCCATTAATTATTTGTTCCGAAAAAAGTAATCTAAATTGAGCTTCCAGATTTTTGAGGATTTTCAATAAAGACACTTCATCTTCTGCTGCTGCTCTTCTTTTTCTGGAATTTGGTAAAAAACAGTACGCAGAAAGAAGGTTTAAGGGTTGACTTAAAGTTATTTTAGATCCAACTGCAGTTTTAGATGATTGAACCAAAATTGATCTCAGTTTATTGGATATTGCGAAAATTTGCTGCTTTTTTATTGTAGGAAGTTCAACTAATTTTGCTCTGGAGAATGCATGATACTTTGCTATTGAGGTTCTTGTGCAATGAAGAAATCAATAAGATATTCTTTTACCGCAATAAGAAAATACGTTGGGGATTTCGATTTTCATAGATTTATTTGCATTAATTGGTGTTTGGGAGACAAGATAATGAAAAACTCTGTTCATTAGAGATTGATTAGTGTAATTGGGAGACAATTGGTTGATTCGGAGATGGGGAAAACTGAGGTACTGCAGGAAAGTTTTGGACTGGAGAGGAATGTAGAGAGATGTAGAGAGCGTTTTTTCATAATTTAAAAATTTAATGTAATTTAATTCCCCAACGTATTTTCTTATCATGGTAAAAGAATAGCTTATTGATTTCTTCATTCCACAAGAACCTCAATAGCAAAGTATCATGCATTCTCCAGAGCAAAATTAGTTGAACTTCCTTCAATAAAAAAGCAGCAAATTTTCGCAATATCCAATAAACTCAGACCAATTTTGGTTCAATCATCTAAAACTGCAGTTGGATCTAAAATAAATTTAAGCGATGGTCACGATTTATTATATGCAGCGTGGTTTGTAGAAGAGTTTCAGACACGTTTGTTTAACATATAACAATCAATGCAAAAAGATTTGAGGGTCTTATATTTCGATTTATGGGGATTTTCTCCATATTTATCACAGAAGAACTCTTTGTGAGGACTTGGAACTATTTGTATTATACCACATATATGAGAATTCAACTTGAGACCTATCAATAAAAATATTAATTATTTGCTGGGATTTGGCAAGTAAAATAGCATACATTTAAATTGTGTACTTTTATTTTAAAGTAAAAAAAAATCGATTAATTAATTTGATTTCTGTTAATTTTGAAAAAATTAAATTGAAAAACCTTTTAGTTTATTATGTTGATTTTGCAATAAATACTATCACATACTCAACGTAATTAACTGATACTCGAAAACACAAATTCTAAATTATATATTTCAATAATAGAAATTATCTAAAATTAGAAAAAGTAAAACATTTTCCCTTTCAAGTAATCCTAGATATTAATTTAATAATTAACAAACTCTTTTTTATTTTATTATTTATTTTGTTAAAGCTAATCAAAGATGAATTAAGTAAGCACAAAACTATACTGACAGTTCTGCCAGCCACTTAAAATGGCTTATGCGCAGTAAGTTTATAATTGTTATTTCTTAGGCACAACAGGGAAATATATTTTAAATATATATTCAAGTATAAAAAAAATTCAAATACAAGACATGCTTTTGAAGGTAATGCTCATTATTATTCTTTACATTTTTTTTAAAAAAAGTAGTTTTGAAGTCAAAGTTTGGTTATCTTTGGCTAAGAAAAATATTTCATACTTCCCCTTTGACAAAAGTGTCGAAATCTTATATGAAATATCAGTTCATGAAATGATGAGAATATTTCATGCTTGTTGGCGATTGAAGAAGCTTTGGACGTCGCCTACGATGTGTTGAAATAGCGAGTGCTTGAAAATATGTGTTTGGCAAAATGATAATGACTTAGTAGGCATAAAAAGCTAGTTGAATATGCGTCAAAATGTCTTTTTAAATTCTCAGGTGAGAAATATTCGAAAGAGGTAGAGAAATAAACATAAATGGAAAAGAGAGAGAGTTTCGGAGCCAACAACGGAAACGAGCGTGCTGGAATGAAGTATGCTTATGCGTGTTTACATGTCTGAAGAATTTCCGAGTCCTGGTGTTCTGTTAGGGAATACGTATGAAAGTGAATTTTGCATATGATTTTCGAATTTAAGAGTACATCATGACTTGGCATTTAATATTTTAAGAAAAATTCAATTTCCAGTTATTTCAAAATATTTTTGTATAATTTTGGAAAATATTAGGATATAGTGATGATAAAAATAGCTAATTTGAAAGTTTGAAGTAACGAATAAAATATTATTTGAATTAATACTTTAAAATAGTGATTGGTTATCCTTTGCAAAATCAATATCTCAAAGAGATTTTTAGATTTTTCTGTTGAGGAAAAATCATAATTCTTACTTAAGAAATTAATAATCAAATCAGTTATAAATGAAAATATTAAGAAAGGTTTAATTCATTTCGAAATATATAGACAATTTAAAACTATTTTTGCAAAGGGAATTTTAAAATAGAAAATAAAACCATATTTTAATCGTAGTAAAATGATTATTTTTAAAGTATACCTTGTTTTAAAATAAATACACTTTCAATGTGTATCATATATATATATATATATATATATATATATATATATATATATATATATATATATATATAAACATATGTACATATATATGTAATTACATACATTATACAATTTATTTTTATATATACATATATTTACCAACAAAAATAATTATCATCGCATTTAAATTTTAATTATTGTATTTTAAAATACAGCATTTTAATAATATATAAATTTAATTGAATCAGCACTTTAAATCAATAGCTGTATTCATCATATAATATAAGGAAGTACGCTTATGACAAATTCATTTTGATATATTTATACATAAAACAGTAGACGCTTATATTTACGAACTTGTAAAAAAGAGTAAAATAGTTCTTAAAAGCGAAAGTTCGTAAGATAAATATATAAATAATTAATTATATATATATATATATATATATATATATATATATATATATATATATATATATATATATATATATATATATATATATATATATATATATATATATATTATCCGATAATTTTTTACAAATCATAGCTGAGTCTATATTAAAAAAATCCTGGAATATGTATTAAGTTGAAAGTCAGGTATGAGTAAGTTTTCTTTACCTCATCCTCAGGTGAAGATGTTTCTAGTGATTCCGAGTCTGATTTAAACTACAGATAGCAGTTTCATTAGTTTTCTCGTGAGAAAAAAAAAATTAAGAGTGACAAAGCAATCGACTAAACATCTTTACTCATGTCAATACATACGGTGAATTCTTAAGAAAACCTGCACCTCAAAATGTAATAGATATTAATATTTTTTCAATATTATTCTAGATATAGAAAGACAAGTGTATTAAGCGAATAATGGCCTTTTCTTTAAGTCGCTTCAACGCTTAGCTCTTTTCTAGCTATTCTACACTATTTCTTCTTGAAGCAATTTTTTGCGCTCTTATTCAATAGTCGTACTGTTTTTAGTGCGATATTCAAGAGTAATTCTAGAATTGAATTTAAGAACCTGGATGGGTATTTATGAATAATAAGAAAAATGAAACGATTATCCATGTTTTCCAATTATTTTTTATAAATATTCTCACTCACCCCTATCTTACTGTTAGAAGGATATGCAACGAGTAGTTTTTTGGATATTTTTTAAACACCTATGTTTTAAATGTTTGTCCATGAAAAGCAGAAGCAACTTTTGGGTTCCATTCATGTCATACAAGAATTGTTATGATTCTTTGTTTTACGTTTCTTTTCAATTATATTTATTGTCTTTAAAGTTAATTATTTTTAAGTATTTTTTTCAAGTAATACCTTAGGAAACAAAAATGTGTCTTATTTCTGATGAAAATATCTTCAGGAAAATACTCGTAAAGTAGTGATTCTATTTATTTTTTTTCAATTTTTAAAGTTTTATTCACGTGTTCCACTTTTACCGTTTAATTTACGATACCTAATCTTAAATATCTGAAGCAAAATATATTTGAACTTTAAATTATCCTATGTCAGCTTTATATAAAAACTTTAATTATTCCTTAGACATTACCATATATAGATTAGTAATGACTATTCTTTTTATATTTTTTATCCAACCGAAAAGCTTATCAAAGCTTTTTCAATTCAGAGTGTTTTTATTGGTTAAAATATTTTTCAAAAGATGCATTTTTGTTGGTACTATTTTCACATCTATGTACTTCTTCCCAAGTTTTGATTACTGTTGAGAGGAACTAAGAGATAGTCTTTGAAATCACATATTGTTCAGCGATTACTATTGCCAAAGACGAAAAAGTCTTAAAGGCTTTTTCGTCAACTTCTTTTTAGAATTTTCGTTGATATACTATGATTGATAAACACAATCACTTTTTCAGCTGTGATATATTTTCATGGTCTAGTGGTAGCAAGGCAATTTTTGGAGCATAATTGCCGTGCTACCATTAGACCTTGCTCAATCATTGCTACTGTTGCCACTGTTGAACAAGACAACATGGGTGTTGTTTTTTACCTTCTGTATAGACGTCTGTTGAAGAGGGTGTTTGGTAATTTTCCAATTTTATTGAGAATTAAATAAGGTCCATTGCCTATAAGAAAAGTATTTATGAAATAAAATTTACGTGAATATTAAAGTGCATTTTAACGACCCCTTCGAGCGTTAAGAGGAAAACTAAGCGAGAGGCTTAACAGTGGTATAATTGAAGTTTCTCAATACAACTAATTTAGTATTTCTCTTGACATTTGTGATTTCATAGTTTCAACTGTCCTGATGAAAGTAAGCTAGTCGCAGGCTAACAGAGAGCAAATTTTAACTACTTTCTTCTTCCTTCTATGTTATCTTATTTGCGAGGTGTCGAATTTATAACAGCCGAGTTTTTTACTCTGTAATCCTATGTGTGTCTACTTTCTATTCTCAATCATTGTTTCGAGAACATCTGAATAAGGTAGCCCGTATAGCTTTATTATTCATAAATGCATTTTATTTTGAGATACTATATGAAAAAATATCAAATGGGAAATCATATCATAAAAAAATACAAAAATGAGTTAAAAGAAGTTCACACACACAAAAAAAATATTTTTCAAAATTTTTGTTCGGAAATGGGAATTAAAATTATGTGTCTACGAGATCATACTATGGATTACACACTCGTTACTAAAATCGTGAGTGTTCGGAAATTAAACTTTTATGAAAATGAATATCTATTGTAATTTTTTTATCGCAAACATTTTTATTTTTATAAAAATCTTGAATATATCCTTGCATATTGACGTAATATTTACATTTATGGAAGTAACTTAAAGAAATAACAAGGCATTTTTTTTCTTATTTATCAGATTTTCTCATACATTTTAATAGATATTTGTAAGCAAAATCTAAAATTTATAATAGTTCTTTTTAAAAGTTGCTGCTTCTTAAAATAGTGAGTTATTATCTGCCAATGATACCACAGAACAATATCATTGGTGTTTTTTTAACGTCGTCATTGGGATGGTAGCATTATTCATGCTCCTTAAGAAGTTCAATAAACCTTAATTACTGTGTATTAGAAAGAGTAAGTAGGAGAGGGAGGAAGATTCATGGAATACTGCCCCTTTCTCTCTCCTGGGATACAGGAAGGAGATCTTGATTCAAAAAGGCAGCTATTGTGAATTGAAATATTCACTCATTGCGGATACTTTACGATTCAGATTATACGAGGAATTTTATTTAAAACCAAACAATTTTTTAGTATTTACTATAAAAGTTTGAGGAAAAATATCACGAACTCCTACATACTTCTAGTTCTCCGTGATGTTAATGATATTGCCAAAATACCTCTGATGTTGTAGAGTTATAACAGATACGATACGTCATGTGATTTAGTACGTCATAGATACGATACGTCATGCGATTTAGTACGTCATAGATACGATACGTCATGCGATTTAGTACGTCATAGATACGATACGTCATGCGATTTAGTACTTCATAGATACGATACGTCATGCGATTTAGTACGTCATAGATACGATACGTCATGCGATTTAGTACGTCATAGATACGATACGTCATGCGATTTAGTACGTCATAGATACGATACGTCATGCGATTTAGTACGTCATAGATACGATACGTCATGCGATTTAGTACGTCATAGATACGATACGTCATGCGATTTAGTACGTCATAGATACGATACGTCATGCGATTTAGTACGTCATAGATACGATACGTCATGCGATTTAGTACGTCATAGATACGATACGTCATGCGATTTAGTACGTCATAGATACGATACGTCATGCGATTTAGTACGTCATAGACACGATACGTCATGCGATTTAGTACGTCATAGATACGATACGTCAAGTATTTGTAGAAGACAAATACTTGACGATATGATGGCAATATGATACGTCAAATATTTGTACAAATGTATACTTATGGTGAAATGTCAACAAAAATTTGAGATTCATAAAAAAATTTAAGTTGTTTAAAGAATAGTACTTTCTAACATAAAAATCATATTGAAAAAATGCTTAAACTATCTTTTAAGTGTTGCTTTATAATGACTTGCTCCACATCTAAGTAAAAGTAGCTTTATAATTTTTAAATCACAGAAAATATGATAAAACTAATATTTCTACCAATATTTAGTTACATGTTTTAATATATAACCATTAAATGTAACCCTAAAATATTAATACAGTTATCCTCTAAATAATCTATTCGATCCCTGATTTTACATATTATGATGTAGCTTTTTATTTTTTGAAATTTAGACAAAATAGAAAATTGTTGTCTAATGTGAATTGTCAATTATACTGGAGCAAAAATTTATTCTAAAAATATACATATGATAAATACTTGAAAAAGCAGCCGTTGAAGATTCCTTTCTTTTAATGTGTGTTAATACCAGACTTAATACATTTAGTTTTGTACATAATTTGTTTGAAGTTGCAGCAAGGTAGAGTTTGAAGTAGACACAATAGACTTGTATTTAAATTTTACAGAAAATATTTGGGGCACCCTAGAATGATGCAGTAAAGCTGGATCACAAAATGGATAGTCATAAAAAGCATCATTATATTGATCGAGATTTAGAGACAATACATACTTAGAAGTATAGAACAGTATTTATAAAATCTCAACAATAATCTCTTCGCATTTACGGAAAATAGGTATCCAGAAGTCCTTAGTAATCATAAAATCATTATTGACGAGTTTCTAGAGTAATTTTTAAACCGCACATTTTTTATTTATCATTTACCTGAAATCAATCGGTGTGAAGCCTATTTTTATGCACTTTTTTTATCATTCCAATGAATTAAAGATCACATACAATATTAGTCTTTTTTTTCCTTGTAAACTCTGCTTTGCAATTTTTCTCTGTCTCTTATAACCATGTTATGATTTTATGTTCCATTACATCATATCACCCAAAAAATGTTAAAATATTTTTTCTTTCCCATTTTATTTCTTTAAGCGATCTGATAGATGTCTAATTTAAAAAAATGAAGTCATATATTTTAAAAGGATATTCCTAAAATTTGCATCGTTTTCTATGTCGACTTTGAATTTTAGACATTAAAGACATTTGATTCTGTCGGCTAAGTAATGTATTCTAATTTTTATTCTCAACATGCATTTAATTTTTATCTGAAAGATAATATATTTATCAAAAATATGCAATCATGTTTATCTAATTTTTATATTTTCCAGCACTATCTATAAGTTTGTGTAGCAACACCAAATTTGTTGGACATGTATATTTGACTTGCTTCTTTTTCTTAATGTATTTGCTAAGTGGTTCACTTGAAAAAATGATATATTCTTATCACTAAACTATTATTTTCCTTTCCCAAAGTTAATTATCGTTTTTAAAAATGAACGAGTCAGTATTGTTGTTAAAGTAATTAACTAATTTCATTTTTAACTTTCCAGAGAGTGCATAAATCTTGCTGATTAAACCTTCTTTAAAAATGCTGGAAATTAATTATTTTTTCATTTTTGTTGATTTGAAAAATTAAAAATTATCATTTAATACCTGAATAATAAGACTAAACGTGAATTATCTGATGATATAAATTAAATTTTTAAAAGTAAAATGAATAATGCATTCTATCCTTTATAATAAGATCCTTTCTTATTTATTAGGTTAATTTTCTTTAAGTTAAATACTTTTTGCAAATTAGAATGAGAATTAGTTTTTTTTTTTACATTTTGTAGCATAGATTACGATTGTTAATTAAACAAGCATTTATATTTCATAAAAGTGAATCTTGCCTTATGAGGGTGATAGTTTTTCATTAAAATTTCTAATATTTATAATAATTTATTCTTAGAAATTATTATAAATATGAATATATCAAGAATGAAATATATCAAGAATATTACTTGATATATTTCAAAATGAAATATATCAAGTAATCTTCTTGATATATTTCATTTTGAAATGCAGAAACATATATTTTGTAAATGAAACGTAGTAATATAAATAAAATGTTTTAGTTTTAAACATAATATTTATACTATGAAGAATTCTTTAATCAACAAATATAAGTTTAAGAAAAATATAGAGAAGAATATTTGAAATCTATATTTAAAAATGTTTGTATATATACTTATAAAAAGATATAATTTTGAATTTTCTATTTATATTTCATTAAGTTTAATTAGAAATTTATTCTTATATTAATTGTACATTAAATAACAAGTAAGTAACTTTTTAAACTTTGCGTGCCTATTTCGTTTAATAAATATATCCAGTTTTATTATTGCTATAATTAAGTAATTAATATTTTAATTCATTCTCAGTTATCATAGCAAATTCAAGAAAAAACAATTTCAAATAAATTTTTGAATACATTCTGAAATAAATGAAAGTCATTTATTATGTACAATGCAAGGAAATGACATTGGATAATGAAGAACAGATAATGTAGATTAGTGAAAAATGTGTATATTTATGTAAATGCATGCTATTTTTCATTAAATCAGAGAAACAATGCAATTCATGTATTACGTAATCTTTTTCTTTGTTGATCAAACATTTGTTTGATTCCGAAATGTGTTTTACTTTGGACGAACCAGATATACACCAACTGCTCTAAAAATGAATATTGTGAGCATCTGTATGCATAGATACCGGCAAGTAAAATTGAATACATAATGTTTTTGAGAGAGTTGTATTGCTAAAATGAAATTTTTTGCCTTTGCTGAAGGAAGGTCTCGAGGCTGTTCTCTGGGAAAAGGACAACGAATATAGAATGTCACTGACTTCAAACAAGTATGTTTTTTGGCGAGATAGAAAGTATGAATTTAATATTTATTTTATGGAGAAATAGGCTTTTCTTAATATACCATATATTGTTAACACATTTATTTAAGACAAATATTTTCACGAATGTAATTATGATAAAGTGTATTTTATTTTTGATAATAAGCAATGGAAATTTATTAAATATCAAAATTATTGCAAGGCATTAGAAATATTTACATATAAAATTGAAATTGGAAGACTTGTTTTATGATGAACAATTGCAAAAGCTAATGGAAATGAAAAGGTTTGAGGTTTTATTTCCCAGTTTGTAATGTACTTTAATGAAGTAAGTATATTTTTGCATGTATTTTTCATTCATATTTTTTATATAAATGGATACACATTTGTTACTAAGTGGGGTTAAATATAGAAGAATTATTTTTGATGAAAGAATTATGTTAAAATAAAGCTTTCATGATTAAAATTTTTTTTATTTCACATTTTTGACTTTGAAGGTAATTATCCCTATTGCATATATATATATATATATATATATATATATATATATATATATATATATATATATATATATATATATATATATATATATATATATATATATATATATATATATATATATATATATAGATAGATATGGAAGAATAATATATTACTTCATTGAACGAAATAATCCACTATAAAAATATTTGTTTTTCTTCTAACTAATTTTAATGAGATACTGGGAAATATCTTAAGACTTTTATATAAATATATTTTTAAGAGTTAAAACTTTAAATTTTCCTCTAAACTAGACACTTGTTAGACTATAATACAGTGAATTTACATTACATAACTAATAAGTGCATATAAAACTATTTCATCATTTTTTAAAAAAATTTATTATTTTTAATTTAGAGGTTATAAACTGGTATTACTTAATTAAACAAAGAGCTACTTCAATGAAATTTAAATACTTTTAAGCAACAATGCAAATTTTAAGCAAATCGTGATGAAGCTGCAGAAAACGAGTTCTTGTGATCAATACAATGAACACGTGACGGAGTAAAAAGGTCGTGATCTAGCAAATGCCAAAAATGAAACATCACGTGACTTGAGCATTTGCAAAATGCCCATGGTTGGAACGTGGATGTGAAGAGTACAGTAAGAGAAAGAACGGACTCACAATTAAAGGCATTCGCTGCATATGTAAGTGATTTCTTTCATAAAATATAGCTAAAAGAAATGATCTGGACGAGTTCAAACATGGGAGAAGTATTGGAAAGCTGAAGGAGGGATTTAATGTAATTAGTATTGTTAAAAATTTCGAAATCAACAAAAGTGTCCCTTCGAGTTCTTGAAAAGACTTACAAATCATAGGTACAAACTGTTAGAAAAGCTGAAAGCAACTTTTCTAGGAAAACAACTACAATGGATGACCAATATATCCTCCTACAGGTGAATAGAATCTGAAATCAGCCAGAAAGCTTCATAGCTCAGCAAAGGAACGACAACTTTCGAAATTTACTAAATCTAAACACCTCAATAAAAGTGGCCTATTTTCCGCCGTCTTTAGTTTTGAATTTCTTCGAAAGTTGGCCATCGGCGCCACCATGTAGAATAGTGCAAGAATCACAAAAGTCGACAGCTCAACAATGGAGACGTGTCCTCTTTATGGATGAGATTCGTTTCAATGTCATAAGCGAATCTCAACACTAGCTGATTTGGGGAGGAGTTGGGGTACTTTTTCATCCAAATAGCATCACGAAAGGAGGCCATTATGGTGACCCTAGAGTTGTTGTCTGGACAAACTGAGTTTTACATTTTTAAGAGAAGTTCTGCAACCAGAGACCACTATTACAAGGAATTAATCCTTTCCCATTAGATTCTGTTGGGAGATGCCATTTGACTAGATTCTGTTTTCATGAATGATAATTATGAATGCTACTATGAAAGTAAAATATCACTCGAATGGATGTGACAGCGTACTCTACTGATTTAAATCCCATAGAACATGTGAAGGATGCTCTGGGGAGGCGCTTTAAAACATGATTACATCCTCGAGTTAACACTCTACAAATGGAATTGATTCTGATTGAAGAATGGCACTCTTAAACTTGTTGGATATTTGATGTGGACTATCGACAATGGTTGAAGCATCCATTACAATATGGAGAAAGTATATATTCTATACTAAGGAACGTGCGCCAATTGTTCTTCTTCAAGACTCAGTGATTAATTAGCTTCACGCCGCTTCCCATAAGATCAACGAAGGGAAGCAACGATTGAGAAAGTGACAATATTCTTCCTCACTGTCTGTTGTTTTAGTTTCGTGTGTTGAGGGATCTTTTTAAGCCAAAATCCAAGTTCTTCTTCTAGTGTGGCATGAATGTGGAGAGAAGAGTGCCACATCAGGTATCATATCATCACTTGAATGGTTCAAAATTACAAGGTGCACATTGATAGGCGAGCATTCTAAACCTGTTAATCTTAAGTATTGTCCAGGGCTCGTCTTCATCACTATACATGCATATTGTTTTTTTCTCTTAGACAGACAATCATGAGCAGCCATATTCCGAGTTCAATATTTTTTTGTTTGACTCCATATTGTATGCTTTGCATTCCCTTTTGGGCAACTATGTTTTCATCATTGTTTAAGTACAAAATGCTGTCTCTCATCTTTAAATTTTATATCTCTTATCTGATTTCTGAGTTGTGGCAAAATAACATTAGGTATGGTCCAGGGTATAGTCTGTTGTTTAAATTTAATACACATTAGTGTATTTACAAATGCAAATATTTACTTTAGATAAATAAAAATTATATTTCTTAACTTATGCGTCATGGAAATAAAATATCATTGAAACACTGTTAAAAATTTTCTCAATAAGAAATCATGAAAAAATATTGAGCATGCAAACTTAATGATTTAAAACTTTGTCTATATTTTCTGTGTTCTAGGGGTTATTTTTAACTATTTTTTCCTACATAAATTGTTATGCGACGTTGTTTTGTAGAACATTTGAGAAAGCATTGCAATACATTATCAGTATTGGATATTATAAGTATCCTTAAATGATATATTAAGTTATTGCTCACCATAAATGTACGCAATTACAAATATTAAATTATATACCAGGTAATCGAATAAAGCGGACAACTTCTTTAGCTGTCAATAAGTGATGCAAATGTAAATATCTAGAAATGAAATTATTCAAGTTAAAAAATTCTGCCTTCCGTGAATTTTGCTTGATTGTTTTGAACAGTCCTGCATTTTTTAATAAATTAGCTTACACTCCTTTTTTACATGAAACATTGTCTTTCCATTATTATGGGCGACGAATTATTTTCCTAGATCTAAACTTTATTTTATCGACTTGTTAGAATGTCAAAAATGATATAACACGTGTTATCCTAATCATAATTTTAGAAATGATGCAGTAATAATCATTTTAGTATTTCGTGTATATTTCTATAATTTTTCTGACTCACTCACCACAGTTTGGCACTCATTTAAATTAAAGAAAACGATAAATGCATTTTTTTATCAGCAGTTCTCCGGGAATAATTTTAAGTACATTAATGAATCCAATATTTAATGCTTTCTGTATCAATTGGTAGATATAGATTATCATTTTCTGTACACTAGACGGATTATTCTGGATTACAGCAGGTACCAGCATTTCCATGTTCAAGCAACAGTACGAACATCACATTTGTTTTATAAAAGCTTATTTTAGACGCTGATCCTATTTTTGATTTAATCCCGCTTTAAATTCGAAGAAAATCATATCCGGATAATATTCTCATATCAACTTCAGGATAATCGCATCACATGGTAATCCTTTTCATTCAAATTCCTCTTCCCTTTCTGTTTAAAGCTTAGTCTACGTTAAACTGTTTGCATTTAGGCAGTGAAAAATCATCTTGTGTAAAATAGTAGATATTTTATACCAAATTATTACTTTTTTTAATGCTTCTCATTTGCGATTATCTCAATATTTTTCTGAATGATGCTCGTAAATGATGATGCACGATGTTCTTGCAAACAATGCTATTTAATAATCTGTGTATGTTTCCCATTGCTTTAATGCATCGTGCAGAAAAATACAGCTGAAGATGATGTATTTTTTGATGTTTAATACTTGTGATGGTCAATGCAACTAAGAAAGTATTTGACTATGCATTAGATTATGTATTGATAAATAAAAGTTTCAAGTCAACCAGTAAGATACTTGATAAATATGCAGAAAAGAATTATATTCACCAATGAGCATCAATTCAATTAGGCATTATTGTGATCAAAGAAGTCATTTTTTTCCCTTTTTTATTATTATTAATGTATTTAAACTTATTATAAGCTTATAAACTATAATCAAAAAGTATAAAAAAAGCATCACAAAATTTAAGCAACTCTACATTAAAAATACATATTTTCCTATTGCTTATTAATATTTTTAGTGTGTACTTAAGTAAAAGCTAATGATAAAAGATTGCAGAAACTATAACAAAAATAATATTTTAATACTTTCTTTATAAATTGCATCTCTAATGATGTATCAAAACATAAAACGAACGCTTCTAAAACAGTAATATAAATTTTTGTATTCTACTGTAATAAAAACATTTTAATGAGTTCTGCAAAAATAAATCATTAGCTTAAAATTCCATAAATATATTATAAAAATAAAATTTTATACTAAAACATAAGAATTTTATGTTCGATTTAAATCTCCATACGTTATATGTATTCAACAAATTCATTTAAAATAAAACGATACATAGTACTTATTTATTTTTACAGCAATAATTAGTTTAAGAATTGATTATAAAATTTTATACGGAAGAAATTAATTTATTTGGGGTAATATATTCAGATATAATGTAGAATTTCGATTCATAGAATCTTATATGACAATGTTTGTGTACGAAAACTGATAAACACTTCCTGAAAAGGGAAAATATTAAATTATAGACTCATATATCAGACATCACAGAATTTTGTTTATAAATTTTTTTTTACTGTTTTTTTATATTAAATGCTTTCAATGGATAATAAATGATAATTTACTCGCTTAGTGATAAATGTACTCCTAATTATAGTATATATTTTTTCCAAATATCTGTAGCCTTTCCTTTCAGAAGAAAATAAAAACTTTTTAGCATTCTCCTATGTAATATAAATGATTTTTAACTAATTGTCATATACACTGTTAAATAAATTAAGTTGCCGAGAGTATCACTGACAAAAATAAAGATCTCACTATACAATTTACTGTTCATGAAATTTTCATTGCACGAGCTTTTTAGCTTCATTCTATAAATAAGTCTTGTTATGAAATTAGGAAAAATTTTTGCTATCGAAAAGGAATTCAGCTGTTACTAAAGCTCCAATTTTTTGTAAAAATTCGAAAGATAAAATTATTTACTAGTTATTTATGATTTATCACATCTATGACAAAAATTCCAGTGAATTTAGTTTCGTATAACGTTACCTTGTTAAAGTAAAACGAGTAATGGAAATAATAAAATTAATTAATGTTAGCTGAAAATATTATAACTGCATATGGTGTTCATATTCAAGTTAGAAATTTTTTAAATAAAATCAATTATAGCTATCTTAAAAAGACCTTATATATCAAACTTATCAAAAAATGTGAATGAAGGTGAATAATATGTCAAATCTCATTAGAAAAGACAAAGTTTTACACCAACTACAGAGTTCGTAGTAAATTGTATAACTGTAAATTGTATAATAAATTGTACAAATTTACAAATTGTGAAGAAATTATTTGTATAATAAATTATAAAACATTCTTACATTA
This sequence comes from Latrodectus elegans, assembly GCA_030067965.1. Taxonomy (NCBI): domain Eukaryota; kingdom Metazoa; phylum Arthropoda; class Arachnida; order Araneae; family Theridiidae; genus Latrodectus; species Latrodectus elegans. The sequence goes on from CM057810.1 coordinate 80,223,208, forward strand.
TGTAATAAATTATACCATAACTAGTGACTGATACAATTTAAATTAAACTGTCTAACATTTAAGGAATCTTCAAACGGAAAACATCCCCTAAAACTCATAAGAATGAAAAGCTATTCCCAGATGATGTCCTAATTCGAAACCAAAAGAAGGGGGTGGATGACGGAATCATTAATCCTTGATTGGCTCCGAAATGTATGGGAACGCTGTCCCGATGGGCTCTCCAATCCACCATCAATGCTTTGGACGTATTCGTTTGTCATCTCACCTATGACATATATAAGAAAATGCACAGTCTAGGCAGTGATTTTGTTATCATTCCTGGAGGGATGACGTCTGTGTTACAACCCCTGGACGTTAGTATAAACAAACCTTTTAAAAGGTACGTTCAGGCAAAGGTTTTATGAGCCAAACCGTGAATTGATCCCGACAGGAAAAGTTTAGCGTGCTGCACCGCACATTGTTGCTTACTAGGTTTCTGCTGCCTGGAAAAGCAACGAAGCACCAATGATTGTGAAATCTTTCAAGACATTCTGCATTTCAAATTCATTGAATGGCAGTGAAGATGACGTGCTCTGGAACGTCGAGGATGATGATGATGAGGAAAGAAGAAATGAATCTGCTTCTGACGAAGAGAGCTGCGAGGATTCTAATGATGAAAACATTAGTGGTTAAAGACGTTTACTATTAATCACTGATTGCAGAAATTGTTAGCTAGATACAAATGTTGCGATTTATTTCATGTTCATATTTTACGATAGGTACCGTATATATGGTAGTGGTAATTAGCAATGATTGTTTCACATAACACTAGTCCACTAATAGGTTAATTCTATGTTCTGCTACTTTATGTATAAATCCATTGTTGTATAAAATATGCTATCTAAATTTTAATAAAATTTTCATACCATTGATTCATAGTTTATATACAAATCCATTGTTGTATAAAATAAAATTCAATAAATTCTACAAACCATAGATGCGCATTACGTACGCCAACAAACAATTTTTTTATTACTTAAAGTTTTAAAATGGGGATGCGCATTAGATTCACATAAATACGGTACTATTAACATTCAACACACAAATAAAGCAAGAGAGTATCGTATAAATCCTAACATTCACATTCCTTACGAATCTCTTTGATTTTCATTAGATTTCCATACGATGTTTTAACATAATACTGAAGAAAACTTTAAAAAAAAAAAAAAAAAAAAAAAAAAAAAATAGGATAATACGATTATGTTAGCAAATTCTTTCACAGTATTTAGTTAATGAAAATTTCCTTTTCTACAATGAAATTTTATTGTGATCCAAATAATATGCATATCTTATTTTAGATCCTCCCTGACAATATTATTATCACAGAAATAAACTGTTAAATATAAATATAATTATTTTCTGTAATTTACTTCTTTTTGTTTGATTATATATCGAATCTCATAAAATAACATACACAGATAAGCATATTAATACAAATAGAAAGTAAAAAAAATCTTAAGTATAAAAATGAGTTTTATTTCATAACTTGTATTGTTAAAAATATATAATATATATTTTATATATCAGGAAGTTAAATATCTACAAATATAATGAACTTGTCAAATATTAAATATAGTATTTCACAGTTCTGGTGTTATAAGCTCTCAATTTCCAAATTATGGCGAAACCCTGACTCTAGAAATATATTCTTTGCTTCTTAAAATACATTTAAAATACTGCATTTTCATAGTTATAAGATTGGTTAAGGATACTTAAATAAATGACATTTTTATTTATATAATATTAAAATTTCTTTAGTATTTTTAAAAAATATATTAAAGAATATAAAGAAAATATATGATAATACACAATTAATGCATCTATTTAAAGTGTAGTATACATTATAAAATTATATATACTAAGGCATTTAAAATAAAATATAATTAATCTTGTCACATTAACTGAATCCTGTTTTATCTTTTGCAATTTGTAAATACTGAATTTTATGATAAAACTATCAAAATATAAAAAATTAAGTTTAAATACACTAGAAATATTTTTTATATAATTATCTTATACCAAAACTTATCTTACTAATGATAATTTAACTTTTAGTTTTTCATCCCATGGTAAGTAATTTCATCCGTCATGCTAACTCTTTCTAACGTTTGATTAATAAAATAGTAAAACTGTAACTTTCTCTCTTGTAATGGATATTTTTCATTAGAAAAACAATAATTAATGCATTCGTTACTCTTATGGTGTACAATATGTGCTTTTTCTTTCCATGCTGTAGGTCATGATTTTAATCTTAATTTTTTTTTTGGAATGTTCTACGCAAAGCATCTAAGAATTAAATTTAAACATTTCAAAAGATGTTTTCTCAGATAATTTTCAAATTATTCATAGTATACTTCAAATATATTGGTTTAATTTCTACAATCATTTATTTGCTCTAAGAGTTTCTGATAACCTGGTTGGAAAAGGACCATTCTCCTAACCGGGAGAAGCAGATTCTATATTTTTTATTCAACAAAAAGATCGTCTACTGAGAATGCTATGAGCATTAAAAGTTACGTAGGATATAATATCCCTCAGCTGATGGTGTGTGAAGCGAAGAGGAGGATATTAACTAGGTGTCAATCTCATCCCCTGATTATGGTTTAGAAACTACATTGCAAATTACAAAAAAAGTAGTTATAATGTATTCCAATTATGTAATTTGAAATTTGTCTTTGATGTATTTATACTCACATGAATTGGTGTGATATAGTTCTATGGTTTGAAGTGAATTCGAAATCCTTACAAATATCCATGGATGAAGTGAGACTTCCAATCTACAAACTATTAAAATGAAGTTCAGAGTACTTATAATTCCATTACCAGATTGGTTTACTTCGTGAGAAGGTAATATGCAAATGCACAAATTGTAATTACTAATAACTGCTTACAATTCCCTGGTGCTTTCTGCTAATGCCTTTTAATAATAAACTTTTAATTTTTTCATTAAGTGAGTTTGGATTTATTTCCTGGGTGAAAAACGCTAAATATTTTTTTCAGTCACAATCGGAAAATTGTCTCTAAGTATTTTCTTATAATTAATGTACGACTATCTTACCATATATCTTTACTTGAAAATTATTGTAAGAGAGAATTACATTTTTTATTCCTAAATTATAATCTCAGTATATAAGATATTCAGACACTAATTTAAATACGTGATAATTCTCCATGCAAGAATAACAAAATTTTTCAAAAAGCATCATTCATCGAGTGAAAGAAGTTGCTAGAAACATCTCCAGTTAGAGAGCTCTTTGCCCCCAAATCAAACCTCGCGTGCTCTCCAGACAGTGAAGTACTTTTCCGGTATGTGAATCGCTGCAAAAGAGTCTTGAAATAACCTTCCATTTAGTGCAGGATACGGTTATTATTTTGGATCCATCCCTCATCATCAATATGCACGAATATCTTCATCGTTTACCGAGAAATTCTTGCCTTTTTACCCCGGAGTCATTGCTTACCTCCCCTCTCAACGGACGACATCCCTCCCACAACATGCCGCCCTCCCTCTTTATCGTCTTCTCCACCCCCACACTCCTTCTATAATCGATGTTCCGACCCATCTTCAAATTTTATGGTGCATGATCGCAGTCGCTCAAAATCAAATCATATTCTCTACAGCAATGAGTTTCCTTTTTTTTTTATTTATTTCTGGAAGAGAGTTTCTTCTTTAGTCTCTTCTAGTTACAGGAGAAAAAAAAAGAGATATTTTTTCTGTATCGAGAGATACGGCAGAGAATTCGAGTAATCGTTGGAGATTTTCGCAAAAATTTTGTGTTTTATGTCCTTCTTCATTGTTTGAAGTGGTCGAAAACGGAAAACTGAAGTTATTTTGTTTGAAATGC